>JAAIXJ010001743.1:0-396410 GCA_013403705.1 Heliconius hermathena
CACCACCATGTGGGATTCATAGCTAGGAAGAGAGAGAGAGTACAGTTTGGGTACAAATTACCTTGGAGCCTGGGATAAAATTATCGTTTAACCTTGTTGTTGTTTAACCTTTAGTAGAATTTTTTGGAGTATGTGTTTACGTTATTGGTGCCTATGCGTAACTGCATCACAATCCTAGGTCTAAACTGTTGAGGTATCTCGCTTAGTGTCTTTGCCTTACTTACAGGCGCGGCCAGCACGTTCAGCTCGCTGGGCGCGGCGGGCGCGGGCGCGGGCGCGGTGGCGGCGGGCGCGGGCGGCGGCGCGCTGTACGCCCCGGCGCCGCCCGAGCGCCAGCTCGCCTACACCGCCGCCTTCTCGCGCCTCGCCACCGTGCGGCAGGTGTGTAACTGACTCATCATGTCATTTGTGTTAAAGGACACCATTGTAACAGATTGCCTTTATTTTATTATGTGTATAAAACTCAATATTATTAAAAAAGTATCATTATCAGTACTATAATACACCAAATGTGTTAAAATAATATTAAATATTTGAAAATAAGAATTGGCTTATGGCAAACACGATGGTTAACCACAAACAAATTCACATGTATACATGGGAACGAACAAAAAGAGAAAAGTATGATTGAGGGACCGTAGCGTTTGGCGCTTCATTCTCTCTGACTACCCCTCTAGGGATACAGCGTGAAGCTAGATTAGATATTAAAAAATATATAATTAGTGTATTTGAAAAGTAATGTTACAAGTAATAATACAAAATATATATAATTACATTACAGGTGACAGAATTCCTCTGCAATGCGCTGGGACTGGCGCGCGAGGACGTCCGCCTGTGGGCGCTGGGCAGCGCCGTCGTGGGCGGGGACGGCACCAACAGCGGCGCCCTGCTGCTGGACGACGAGCGACCCACCCTCGCAGCCCTACACTTCGACGAACGAACTAAACTGTTGCTAGAAGTGCGGAACCCAGATCTCACGTGGCCCGAGGAAATAGGGGCCCTAGGAGGGGCGTTGGGGAGCAGTGGGTCCGGAGCGGCGTCCCGCTGGGCAGAACGCCGCGAAACGTTAACAGCGCCGCAGTTGCCCGGTGCCACTGGCTTGCATAATCTTGGGAANTTGTAACAGATTGCCTTTATTTTATTATGTGTATAAAACTCAATATTATTAAAAAAGTATCATTATCAGTACTATAATACACCAAATGTGTTAAAATAATATTAAATATTTAATATTTATTTTTTTAATAAGAATTGGCTTATGGCAAACACGATGGTTAACCACAAACAAATTCACATGTATACATGGGAATGAACAAAAAGAGAAAAGTATGATTGAGGGACCGTAGCGTTTGGTCCGCTTCATTCTCTCTGACTACCCCTCTAGGGATACAGCGTGAAGCTAGATTAGATTAGATATTAAAAAATATATAATTAGTGTATTTGAAAAGTAATGTTACAAGTAATAATACAAAATATATATAATTACATTACAGGTGACAGAATTCCTCTGCAATGCGCTGGGACTGGCGCGCGAGGACGTCCGCCTGTGGGCGCTGGGCAGCGCCGTCGTGGGCGGGGACGGCACCAACAGCGGCGCCCTGCTGCTGGACGACGAGCGACCCACCCTCGCAGCCCTACACTTCGACGAACGAACTAAACTGTTGCTAGAAGTGCGGAACCCAGATCTCACGTGGCCCGAGGAAATAGGGGCCCTAGGAGGGGCGTTGGGGAGCAGTGGGTCCGGAGCGGCGTCCCGCTGGGCAGAACGCCGCGAAACGTTAACAGCGCCGCAGTTGCCCGGTGCCACTGGCTTGCATAATCTTGGGAACACGTGTTATATGAACGCTGCGTTGCAGAGTGTGAGTACAATATTTTTTTGTTTCGTACAGTATTATAACAAAATAAGCATAGGGAACCTGCGGGAGTGTTAAGTCACTCCAGTCACGGTACACTGTTTAGATTACTAGGATTTTAAATCAACGCCGTAATCTGTTGTGTTACCAGAGCAGGGAACAGTAACTCGTTCCCATCAGTGGAAATCGAACTCATAAGTCTAACTTAAACTTAACTTAGCTTTACGCTTTATTCCTAGCGGGGTAATCAGAGAGAACGGAGCGCCAAACGCTACGGTCTCTACATATCTCTTTCGCCTCGTCCACTGTCATCAACCTCTTCATACATGCTCTCCGAGGGGCCCTCGTGCTTTTTACGTGACCTTTCTTCAGTATCTTTGATACTTTGTTTTCGAAGGTCAACCGAGGTCTCCCCCTACCTCTCTTACCGCTCACTTTTCCATCTAAATCTTTTTTGCCATTCTTTCATCACTCATACGTACGACGTGCCCAAACCAGCTGAGCACGTTCTTCTTCATTCTCACCGTAACATCCTCGCTAGTACCTGCCATNCTGGGACCTCCCCTGATTTCCAGCATAAATTGCACAAAAACCAGAACAAGTCCAAGACGCGTGGCCCACCATATTTGATCATCTCGGCAGTAACTCCATCTGCTCCCGCTGACTTACCACATTTCAGACTTCGTATTGCACTCTCAACTTCTTTTACACTGATTTCGCCATCAGCTACATCAAGACTCAGCGTTTCGCTGTTACTTGAGACTGAGGCGTCATCACATTCATACATCTCCTTGTAAAATTCCACCCATCGCTGCAAAACGCGTGGTTCTTCCGCTAAAATTTCGCCGTCCTTCGAAAACACCTCTTTCATTCTACAGGTTAGCGAGCAACCTCGAGAAACACTAACTTCTCGCTAGAAAAGTTTCGTGTTTTCTCTGAAGTTATTCGTTAACCTTTCGTCTCTTTCATTCTTTTCCTTTTCACGCTTCATCTTTATCAGTACTTTCGCTTGATGCTTTTGCAGCTTATACTCTTTTTAATTTCTTTCATACTTTTATCCTTACCTGAGGCTGTATAATCCTGCTATGCTTTCTTCTTTTTTTCTATAGCATCTTGCACTTCATCATCCCACCATCCATCGCGCTTTTTGGTAAAGCCTCTTTTCCCTTTACCACATACCTCTATTGCTGCTTCCTTCATGCAATCCCTAAGGTTCTGCCAGCATACTTCAATATTTTTATTTCCAGGTTCGCTGCTGTCTCATAAGTCGCGTTAAAATATATTATGTTGTATTTTAATAACAAATAGATTCTTAATACAAGTGAGTCCAGTTGTGGCGTAGGGTAAATAGTGTGTCTGTAAAATCGACTGGTTGTGGGCTCGATCCCCACTCGAGGAAGTGAAATATTTATTTATATTTTCATTTCTTCGTTCTGGTGTCGAGACAAAGCGCGGCGCTGAATTCCGCCACTCAACACATAATGCCGCCAGAACTCGGGTAACGGGAGTCTCTTAACACTAGGTGCCTTCTGCCTACTCTGCTGTGTGCGGGAGACAGCGTAATTTAGATTTTTTAATTACAAGTAAAAATTTTAGACAATAATTTGATCCTTTAATGTGTTTGCAGGTATGGAATACGGGTCCACTGGCACAATATTTTAATTCCGGCATGCATCTGTATGAAGTGAACGCGAGCAATCCGCTAGGAACGAAGGGGGCGCTCGCCATGCGCTTTGGAGAACTGTGCAAAGAGGTACTTTTACATTATAATTGTATGGTAATTGATATGTTCAATATTAGCATATAATTTACATGATAAAGCACAAAACTGTTTTTTTAAATAACTATATAAATTCACCATAAGCACAATTGAATCAGTTTTATATTATTTACTAAAATATATTAAGTCTAAAAAGGTTTTTTACTTTTTCATATTTTTAAGAGCATGAGCATCCTATGGCTCTCATATGTTTTTTTTATCTTGTCCTATAGAGTGTATATTATGATTATATATCAAGATTAGTTTAAAGTTGTTAAAATAAGTGAACATATTATAATTATTAAGTGTACAGAGGAATTACAATATTATATAAGTATTAATAACTAGTGTCCGACCGAAATAAGGTTTTTAACCGAATCCGAACCTTCGACTTTGCTCTCAGGTTCGGCCGAAACCGAAACCGGAACTTTTTAATATACAGTATAATTAAAGACAAACTGAAACAGTCGATAGAGGTGATCATTACCAACTTTTTTACCTGCATGCATGGTCCGTAGTTTTACGAGATATAAGCCATACAAATTTGGTTGTAAGGAAAAAAAGATAATATAAAATAAGAATATTTTTTTCAATGTGTTCTGATACTTTTATGTATTTTTTTTTTGTGAAATAGTTAAAAGTTTTTGTTTCAAACCAATGCCAATAGCTAATTTAGTTAATCTGATAATTTTCTAGGATTTAGCACATTAGCCTTTAACGGAATTGACTTCAAGCTACCATGCTGCAAAATGACTGTTCCATAATGTTATTTCTCTAATTTTTGAACCCTACATTACATGGTCCGTAGTTTTACCATTTTCGAGATATATTAGCCATACACAATTATTTTTGTAATAAAATGGTAAAGAAAATTTATATTGCTGGATTACATTAAGTTTTTCACAAATTGTAGTCTATGTCTTATTTATATGTATATGTTTTTATGTTACAAAGTTTGAAAATGCTAACAACTCCGCGGAACAAAAAAATCTGTGGCATTTTTTGGTAATGGTTTTTGAAAGTACACATGAACACATGAACACATATTGCTTTTTGTCTTGAAAAATGAGTTTTTTTACGGAAACTTTATGGTAACATTCCCAATATTTTAGGTTATATAATTTGCCTCATACTATATTAGTATGTGGCAAATTTTGTTAACAAAACTTAAGAAAACAGATCATCCAATTTCAGATAAAAACCTACCAAGTTTACCTTGGCATAAAAATGGCATAAAAGAATTAATTCGGTGCCCAACATCGTTTGTAAACCTTGTGTAGAATCTTTGCGATACTGGAGCCAAGGTGGACGTAAAGGGCAATTTGAAGAGCTAATGATAGGGATTGGGCCTACTAAGACCTTATAGGATTGGTGCTGTTGAAGCTGAGTATAAAAAAATTAAAAGCAGTCATCTTCTATGTTCTGTGAATTTCCTTTTCCCGTACTCTTCTAAAAGACCATGTATTCGCAAACATTATGACGCAAATTGAATATAAAGCATGGCTAAGCTTTGTTTTAGTAGTCAAACGTCAAATTTAAAGTGTTTTGGGAACGTAGATACTCAGCTATGAAAACATTTCCATACAAGATTTGTTATAAATATATATATTTCTTCATTTGGAATTCATAAACTGACTTTATAACTTTTGGACCACAATAATTATCAGAGCAACGCCTTCCAAGTACTTAGTTTCCGTTTGGCCGTATTTTATATTCGAAACCGAAACTATGGCCGAACCTACGATTTTTGGCCGAAACCGAATCTTTGGTCGGTCACTATTAATAACCGAAGATTCGGTTTCGGCCAAAATATATAATTAAAAACAACACACTCATCATCCTTCATTAAAGTTCAATAGTCTCATAGTCATAGCTTGCCCAGACTATCAGGGAATCTGTCCAAATCCATCCATATTGTAAAAAGTGCATTTTAATGCTCATATTAGCTCCAAATGTGAAACATTTGAAAAAAAATACCACTGTGGGCTATGGCAGCGTGACGATGATAGTGAGCCGAGACCTTATTTTCAACTCATTTTATAATATTAATGAATGTGCAATACCCCTACACCACTAACTCTCGGTACTCTCGTACTTTATTATTTCCAAAAATCATTTGACTATTAAAACAAAATTTAGCCATGGTTTAGATTCAATTTGTTTCAGAGTTTGTAAATATATTGCATTTTTAAGAGTACAGCTTCACAGACCTAATTTGACTGCTTTTAATTTTTCTATACTCAGGCCAGGAAACTTTTGACATATTTATTTACAACAGCATCAGTCTTATCAGTTCTTAATAGGCTCAGTCCCTATCATCGGGACTCCAAATAGTCATCCACATTGACTCCAGTATTGCAAAGATTCTCTACAAAGTTTACAGACGATGTTAGGCACTCAATTCATTCTTTTATCGTTATCGTTTTTTATGCTTGGTAGGTTTTTATCTGAAATTGGATAATCTGTTTTCTTTACTTTTGTAAACAAAATTTGCAAGATAATACATATATATCCAGTGTTGGGGACGTTATCATAAAGTTTTCGGAAAGAACTTATATTTTTCAAGAAAAAAAACATATAGCAAATATGCAATATGCATACTTTGTGTATGTTTTCAAAATACATTAACAAAAAATGACATAAATTTTTTTGTTCCGCGGAGCTGTTAGCGTTTTCAAACGTTGTAACATAAAAATATATATAAATAAAAAATAACTAGAATTTGTATGATAGGTCATACAAAAGTCCATTACAAAAATTCCGCAAAATAAATTTTCTTTACCATTTTATTGCTCAAATATGATATTTAATAAAAATAATTTTGTATAATTTATATCTCGAAAATGGTAAAACTACGGACCATGCAATGTAAAAAAATAGCCACCTCGTATCGACTGTTTTAGTTGGTCTGTAATTATACTGTATATTAAAACGTTACGGTTTCGGCTGAAAACTTTGTTTTGGTCGGACACTAAAAACTATTACCAAAAAAATATATAAAATAAATGTACAATTTATATTCAAGTAAAGAGAATGAACAGGTGACTTAAAACAAAATTGATTTGTAGGTGTGGACGAGCGGAGCGCGGTCAGTGGCGCCGCTGCGAGTGCGCTGGTGCGTGACGCGCCACGCGCGCGCGCTGGCCGGCGGCGGCCAGCACGACGCGCAGGAGCTGCTGGCCTGGCTGCTGGACGCGCTGCACGAGGACCTCAACCGCGCCGCGCCCGCGCGCCCCGCCGCCCCACTGCCGGCCCCGCCCGCCCCGCCGGCCCCGTCCGCCCCGCCGGCCCCGCCCGCCCCGCCGGCCCCGCCCGCGCGCCGCCCCGACCGCGAGCTGGCGGCGGAGGCGTGGGCGGCGCACGCGGCGCGCAACGACTCCATCCTCACGGAGCTGTTCTACGGCCAGCTCAAGTCCAAGGTGCGCTGCAGCGCTTGCGCGCGCGAGTCCGTGCGCTTCGACACCTTCAACATGCTGAGCCTGCCGCTGCCCATGGAGAGCTATGTGCGGTACACCGTTAGCGGTGAGTCCTACCTTATTATTATATTGTTGTTATACTATATCTAACATTTAATAATTCAGCTAGTTACTTAATCTTTGAGGAAATAGCATCATAGATGTACAGTGCAATCAACTAGTCTTGTTCTCTTAATCTTTATTATCTTCCCAAATCAATAACAATCAAAGTGAGCATCCTAAAGTTTAATCAAATCAGCACATGTATCTACACCTAACTTCAGTGTGTCCACTACTCGTCTACTGTACTGTACGCTACTCCTACCATATTTGACACTCCATTATTGTACCTTACAGTGATCCTGCAGGATGGCTCAGTGCCAGTGAAGTACGGCGTGCGAGTCAACTCTGAGGGCACGTACTTAGATTTGAAGAAGAACTTGTCCGAGTTGTGTGGACTGGCACCGGAATCGTAAGTGTTATATGCCAAATAAATATAAATAAATTTCCATAAATATATATAAACAATGTTCAAAACGCGTTGCACTAATATATACCTGATGCAATGACTTAGTAGCAAACAAATAGTAAAATACAAATAAATAAAAACTCTGTGATAACTTATTCACAGAAGGAAATCTTTGCAGACCAGTTCCTCTTACTGTTCAGCATGACCCTCACCACACTGGACAGTGAGAGGTGCTGGCTGGGAGGCTTAGCCACTTTAGACCTGGGTGTCTGCTTCGGCTTAGAGATACGCGTCGTCCTTTTTGTCAAAAAATGATTGGTGGTAGAAAACTTTTTCTCCTTCTTGCCCTTCCTAAATACCCTGTTCCAATAACCACCATCTTTATCTCCAGATGGAATCTAAGATACTATACAGCCCGTATTAAAAGTCTCAGGGACTGAAACTTACTGAAATTTTATAGAGACGAACTGTCCTTCTTATACTATATCTTGGCTGCGATCTCCGCGAGTCCGTGAGTCTCTGTCTCTACCGCCTCTGATTCTGTTAGGTGTGGCGGCACACTCACAGTACGCTCTTGACGAGTTTGTCTTGCATCTGCTGCCAGACGAGGCAGAAGACGCTCTTCAACGCCTGCAAAGCGGGAGTCAATCATAGATCGCACAGAATAGACTATGGAACGTTTTAGTTCTTCCAGAACTGCCTCATTAAGTACCGACGCTGGTCCTACCTGAGGAGACTTTCTTGTGGTTATTAACAATAAAACCTATATAGGTATTAATGTAATTGGTTAAAATATTTTCGTTTGTTTATACAGAATGGTATTAGTGGTGGTAGCCGACTCTCTGATAGCGCGGTGGTTGTCGGACGCGGACAAGGTGAGCGGCGCCGCCACCGACCTGCACGCCTACGAGCTGCCGCGCGCCGCGCTCGACGACGACAGCGAGGACAGCGGCGGCAGCGGGGACGACGCCAGAGGTGGGCTTTTATAAGGTTTAATATACTGGAGGAACGTAACATGAATAGCAGGAGGACCTTCCGGAGGACATGCACTCGTATGGAAAGATTGGTAGTGTTTGGCTTTCATTTCACAACCGTATACTTTGGTAGAAATAATAAGGGAAGGGAAAAAATATACTTTTATGGCCCGGCTAGGCTACTTGTCTAACGTCACTTAAAAAATGTCCAAATGAAAGTTTTCGCAATTCGCAATGCCTTGCCAAAAAAAGGCGGAAAGTGGTGAACGGAGTGTCTTAATAGGTTCCCTCTTCCTAATCTGCTATATGCGGGATACAGCGTGAAGCTGAAGAAAAAAAAGAAAATTTTCGTGCAAGGATATAAGTATATATATTCTCATATGTATTTCAGTGCGATACGATCTCACACAGTCGACAGAGGGCACGGCGGACCTCGAGGAGACGGACTCGGGCGTGACGGAGGGCTCGGCCGACGGGCTCGCCAGCGACGCCGAGGCGGACCCCGACTGCGCGGGGGCGGCGCGCGGCTCGGTGAGTGTGGCCCGCTCCTCGCTCTGCATGCCGGCACTCTTCTGCTTCAAGGTTAGCTGACCCCTCCCCCTCCCCCCTCCACCGGACACACACGCACGCACACACACCGACACGTTACATTAAATATCGAATCAGGAAAAACTTCCTATTAATCTATTTGATCAAATGAACTATATTAAAAGCTAAGCCCAACATTCTGTTCAAGGACTATTTAAAAACACACATTCGTGTACAGACATACATTTGATTTAGTTACAACTGTAATGACTACATTTTGTTAAGATTTTTTCGGGGATTTCAAGAAAACGTATTATATCTGCGCATTGTGGATATAATCATAACAGTTATGAATTTTAAATAATTCCAACGCGAGGTACAAAATGTATACTATTCATTTTTTTTTTTGATTGGCTAGAGTAGTTGATGTAGGATTGTTATAGAGTTAGTAGTTTTTGTTGCTGTATTGGGCTATTGTGTGTACACTGTATGTGTTGGTCATTTTGGCAAGATTTTTTGGTTTTTGTATAGTAATGCTTTTTTTTTAAGTTTAAAGTAAATAGGTTATTGGTGTGATGTTGATTATCTGTACATATTTTGTAAATTTGTATATACATACATGAATTTTAACCAATTTTTTAAAATGCAATGTTATTCTGAAGATGTAAATTTTACACTTATTTTTAATTTTTTTTTGTATATATTAATTAAATAATTTATAAAGTATCATATTGTACATGTAATGTTATACAAAGACTTACTATGTATAATGTAACACTTAATATCCTGCACGATATTGAACCATGTCGCTATGTGATTCCGAACAGCAACAACGCCCGATATTACAGCGCTCGCGCTCCGAGATGCTGATGCCGCCGCCCTCCCCCTCCCCCTGCGCCTCGCCCGCCTCGTGCCCCGCCGCGCCCGCCTCCTGCCCCGCCGCGCTCGCCTCGTGCCCCGGCCGCATGGACCGCCTCGGCGCCGCGCCCGCGCCCGACTACTTCGTGGCCGTGCACCGCAAGCAGGTGGGCGGCGACGCCTACTTCGTGCCGTGGCAGCGCTCGCGCGCCGCGCTGTTCGGCGAGCCGCTGCTGGTGGGCGCCCCGCGTGGCGCGACCGGGCGGCGCCTGTACGCGGCCGCGTGGCGCCAGCTCGCGCGCCTGCTGTCGCCCGCCGCCGCCACGGCCGCCAACCACGCGCGCGACTGCGACGACAGCCTGGCCTACTGCTTCCCCTTCACGCTGCGCCTGGTGGCGGCGGGCGCGCGCTGGTGCGCGCTGTGCGCGTGGCCGGCGCTGTGCCGCGGCTGCGCGCTGCCGGCCGACGACGCGCCGCTGCTGGGCGGCGCCACGCGCGCGGCGGGCGGCGTGCTGCGCCAGCTGCGCGCGGCGCGCGGCGCGCTGCTGGCCGTAGACTGGGAGCCGCCGGCGCTGCACCTGCGCTACCAGTGGGCGCGGGCGCGCGCGCGCACGGAGCACGGCTCGGTGCGCGCCAGCGCGGCGGCGGCGCAGCGCCCCGTGGACCTGGCCAGCTGCCTGCGCGCCTTCACGCAGGAGGAGCGCCTGGAGCAGCGCTACCGCTGCGCCGCCTGCAAGGGCGCGCAGCCCGCCACCAAGAAGCTGCAGATATGGCGGCTGCCGCCCGTGCTGGTGACTACTCTTATTGTATTGTAGGGTACTTCAATTTAAATCCAAATAGACACAATACATTGTAACACACATTTTTTAAAATTTATTACAATTAAATTTAAAATAAGGAAAGAATAAAAATTTAAAATAAGAATGAAGCTAAAAAATCTATAGTGAACTCTCTATTACCAAGTGAATAAAATTATTAGTTGTCCTTACATAGCTAAGTATCAATTATATATCGTCGACATAACAAACACGAAAGTGTATGTGCACACAGCATAAAACCTATCAACGTTTTTTTTTCATACAATCACTAGAATTTTGGTTTTATTATACATATGCATATGGCTAGGATAAAAGATATGACATATTTTTTCAAGAATAAACCTTAATTGCAAACATTTATAATTTGCTAATAACTTATATTATAATTTCCAGATAATCCACTTAAAACGTTTCCAATATGTGAACAACAAATGGATCAAATCACACAAAGTAGTGAATTTCCCCTATGAAGATTTCGATCCCACACCATACCTGGCCTCCGTCCCACAAGAGACCATCCTCCTTCATAAGGAAATAAAAGCAACAAGACGAAAATCCGCCATGTTTGTAGACGTCGACACTACCATCTCTGAGAACGAGTCTGACCACGATGATCATGATGACCATGATGATGACGATGACACCCATGAGACCACAGAGTCCATAGAAGCCAATGAAAGGAGGAAAAGTAGAGAAAGAGCCAGGCGAGAGTCGGGAGTGAAGGAAAGACAACGATTGGAGTCCACCAGCCTTACTCATACGCCGGTGACCGATGATAACCTTGTGGACTATCATCAGCATCATTTAGTGGCAGATGAAGATCCGTTTGATTTGAAATATAACTTGTATGCAGTTGTGGTGAGTTATTTTACTTGGTTTATTTTATCATACAAGTAAGAATTAAAACTTTCGATTAAAACAAATTCCTGAGATGTAACCTGCAATCGCCATGAGATTTTATAGTAAGTTTTTGAAATGTTATAGGAAGAGATGTCCTCTCTATATTCAAACTAACGTCCTCAATGTATTCAAATTGTTGTCTCCAAATTCAGGTCGCCCTTCGAATTTTGGGGAGGGTACAGTTCCGTGCTATAGACAGGGCAAACGAGACGTACGCTCCACGGCAACCCCTACCAGGCTCAACGTGGACTTTTGCGATATCAGGGGTCTACATTCCAACCTAAATGCCGTTCACCACCATCTCGAGAAGGCACGGCTGGCCTTGTTATTCCTGACGGAGACTCAAATTGCCCTATCGAGCGACACAGCCTATCTCCAATACCCCGGCTACAAAATAGAACATAACTTTATGCCTCATGCCGGGATCGCTGCGTCCGTAAGGGAGGACCTAAGCTTCCGTCGTCTTGCCAATTTTGAAGGTTGGGACCTGTCTACTATCTGGCTCCGTGTTGACTCTGACGATCGTGCCCGAGTCTACGCGTGCCTTTACAGGTCCCACAGTGGTAATGCAGAAACTGATCGGCTCATGGAGCACATTCAATCACCTATCGACGATATGCTCTCACAGATCCCCTCCGTTGAGGTCGTGATACTTGGCGATTTTAATGCGCACAATGCCAGCTGGCTTGGATCACGCACCACCGACGACGCGGGGAGGGCTATATTTGACCTTTCTATGGCGTACGGGTTGTCCCAATTGGTTGAGTCGCCTACGCGACTCCCGGACGTGGACAACCACAATGCCTCCTTACTGGACCTTCTGCTTACTTCACATCCGGAACAGTATCAGGTTTTCGTTGATGCCCCTTTGGAGTCTTCTGAACACTGCCTGGTACGGAGCGTCGTGGCCATTAAGCATGGCAGTTGCAGAACATCCGCAACTCGTCACGTCTGGCACTACAAGTCAGCAGATTGGGATGGGATGCGTACATTTAACTCATCCTATCCCTGGGAGCCGGTTTGCTTCTCTTCTGATGATCCTAGTACCTGTACCGCTGCTGTTGCCGACGTGGTTCTACAGGGTATGGAACTTGATATTTCTAGCACTGAAGTGCCAATCGGTGGCAAGTCACAGCCCTGGTTTGATACGTCTTGCAAGCTTGCTATCTCTAGCAAACGCGAGGCATGTCAAACCTGGACCAAGGCGCTGGTTACTAAGGTTCCGAAGGTGACAACCTCAAAAAGGAAATATAACCGAGGCCGTGCACCGCAAGCCTCTAGGTTCTTTAAGCGGCAAATTGCCAGAGCAAGATCCGAGTATATCGCCAAAATTGGCGAGAAGCTTGAGAGCTACCCGTCCGGAACTCATCAGTTCTGGGCGCTCTCAAAGGCAGCACTTGGCAGCTTTAGCCAGCCTTCGCTTCCGCCATTACGCACAGGAAATGACATTTTGGTCCACCCGGCATAAGACAAAGCCGATCTCCTGGCCGCTTTTTTTGCCTCGAACTGAACTTTGGATGACCAAGTAACAACGTCGCCGACCATCCCGCGGTGCCAGAGCTCAATGCCTGATGTTAAGTTCAACCAAACAGCTGTTAGGCGAGCTCTGTCCTCTTTGGACATCCACAAGTCCAGCGGGCCAGATGGCATCTCTCCCCTAGTGCTCCGTTCTTGTGCTCCTGAGCTGACACCGGTGCGAACGCGTTTGTTTCGGCACTCTTACTCAGTCGGCGTAGTCCCAGACTCATGGAAGAGCGCTCTTATCCACCCGATCCCAAAGAAAGGCGATGGTTCCGATCCATCTAACTACAGACCTATTGCTATCACCTCCCTTCTCTCAAAAATCATGGAGACCATTATCAATAGCCAGCTCTTGGTTTATCTAGAGGATCACCCATTGATTAATGACCGACAATATGGCTTCCGCCATGGTCGCTCAACCGGTGATCTTCTGGTTTACCTAACCCACCGCTGGGCTGTGGCTATTGAAAAAAAGGGAGAGGGCCTGACAGTTAGTTTGGACATGGCCAAGGCCTTTGATCGAGTGTGGCATGAAACGCTCCTTGCTAGACTTCTATCTTATAGGCTTCACGACAATTTATGCAAGTGGATCGCCAGCTTTCTCACTAGGCGCACCATCAAGGTCGCTGTCGACGGTTTTTGCTTCAAACATATGCCCGTGAACGCTGGCGTTCCCCAAGGCTGCGTGGTGTCCCCTACGCTGTTTCTTCTGCATATCAATGACATGTTAAAGGATTCTAGCATTCATTGCTATGCAGATGATAGCACGGTGGACGCTGTTTACGGCGGCCGAGCAAGTCTTTCTCGGGAAAACGCTGAACAGTGCCGAAATAAACTTGTGTCTTCTGTTGAGACATCCCTCGACAATGTCTCCTCATGGGGTGAAAGGAACTTAGTTCAATTTAACCCCCTGAAGACACAAGTTTGCGTGTTAACCACTAAAACAATCCCATTTATCGTATCGCCAGTCTTTCAAAACAATCCCCTTACAGCCGCGCCCAGTATCAGTATTAGTATTGGGCCTTTGGATCTGGACAGCAAGGCCAAGTTGACCTCGAAGAAACTGGGGGGTCATCAACAGAGCGAGACAGTAGTTGCCGCCAAAACACCGATTGGCCCTATATAGGGTCTAGGATTGGCCTCATATGGAGTACTGTTCTCATCTCTGGTCATTCGAATCATTGGGGACAAAATGATCTGTAAAAGGCTTGATAATTTGCCTAGAGACGTCTCCTCGCTGTACGTTCCCTACCAGCATTTATCATAGGGAGTGTTCTGAAGCGCGTCTACCTCCACCTTGGCGGCCGGCAACCCACCTGTAGCTCCTCTGATGTTGCACGGGGTCGTGGGCGGCGGTAGTCACTTACCATCAGGTGACCCGAACGCTCGTTTCCCTTGTCCTTTTCCATAAAAAAAAGCTTCACTGCATCCCGCATACAGCAAGGTAGGCAGCGGGAACCCAGTGTTAAAACACTGCTTTCTCCACTTTCCGCCGAGTTCTGGAAGCATTGCGTGTTGAGTGGCGGAACTCAACGCTGCGAATGCCTCGACACCAAAGCGAAGTGGGGTCCTCATATTGATATATTATAAACGTGTTCGTCTCCCACAGTCGCACACGGGCCAGCTTAGCGGCGGGCACTACGTGGCGTACGCGCGGCACCCGTCGGGCGCGTGGCTCTGCTACAACGACAGCTCGTGCCGCGCGCTGCCGCCGCCCGCGCCGCCCGCGCTCGACGCCGCCGCCGCCTACCTGCTGTTCTACGAGCGGCGCGGCCTGCGCGCGCCCGCCTACCTGCCCGCGCCCGCCCCCGGCCCCCGCGCGCCTCCGCCGCCGCCCGCCCTCGACGACGACGACGACCTGCGCCGGGGCTGCGCGCTGGTGTAGCGGGCCTGCGCGCGCCCGCCTACCTGCCCGCGCCCGCCCCCGGCCCCCGCGCGCCCCCGCCGCCGCCCGCCCTCGACGACGACGACGACCTGCGCCGGGGCTGCGCGCTGGTGTAGCGGGCCTGCGCGCGCCCGCCTACCTGCCCGCGCCCGCCCCCGGCCCCGATGTAATTTGTGTCTAATCCTCGTCACAACTGCTTCAGTAAAAGTTACAGAATGATATATGTATTAATATATAGAGAGAAATTATAAATTCATTTTGTATCAAATTAAAATAGCATAGCAAAAGCTAGACAGGCTAGATGCTAGGAACTGCTTTAAAGGTTGCGTTAATAAAAAAAAGTATTTTAAATAATACATTATTTTAGCTGTTAATTGGAGACTGATGTAAAATCGACAGGTGTGATTATATTGATATTGTAAAATGATTATTATATATAATATGTTAAAGTAAAATTTCGTTTGTAATTCCGGCTAGAGTTCTATCAAAATATGTTTATTCATTATTATTACAAAAATAAACTGCAAAGGTTGGTTGAAAATGGATTCTTTATATATTTGCTAAATATATGTGAAATTTCACAAAATTAATTTCCATATATATATTTCATATATATCAATTATAAGACACAATGAAACAAAATTTATATTTTCAAAGTTATTTTTTTGCTAAATAATTATTTATAATTTCAAAACAAAGTTATTTTAAATGTTATGTTATTAAAAGTATATTTATTTTGTAAGAAAAATGTGATTATGTTTGAACTTCACAATATTATTACAACACTTCATAGCTATTTCAATAGTATATAAATATAGAACAAATGTAACATAAACCTATTTAGATATAATTTGTATTTGTTTATAATATTAGATATGTTATAAACAAATAATAATAATTTCACGCAAATAATGGGATAAGCAGGAAAAATAATATAGTGCTATAACACTGTAATTCTTCAATCCTGTTATTATGATTGCCTATTATGTAAAGGAAACTATTATTATTATTATAGAGAAAAAATAGACAGCCTAATAAAAGTTTTAGATAATGTTAAAAGAAACAAGTTTTTACTTATATTTCTCTTTCAGCTTCACGCTAGCTACCATGCAAGCAGGGTAGGCAGAGGAAACCTAGTGTTCAGACACTCCGTTTTCACACTTTTCGCCGGATTTTCGAAGCATTAGTGTTGACTATCGGAACACTTTGCTTAACAATTTCGTTTTATATGTGAATAGGTGATTTATTTAATATAAAGTCTTAATTTTAAGTTTAAGTTGTAATATATGGACTACAAATTATTTAATAATATATACATAATTATTGTATGGAATATAAATATAATCAAAATAGTTTTGAAACCATAAGTGCCATCAGGGTTTTATTTCATGTTTTTTTTTGTTTTAAACTCTTAAAATGATGCTGGCATAAATTGTGATTTATTTAGATTTGTTTTAAATATGTAATTTACATGCTTACATCCACAATTTTGAGGGTCCACTGTAATAGTAAATAAAAATCTGAAAATGTTGTATTTAAAAAGCATTTTTATTATTATTTTAATTGTTTTATTTTATACATTTCAATATGTTATATAAAAGTGATATATTATGTTGTTACAATATACAAAAAATGATGTTTTGTTTGCTTTTTTTATTATTATAATATTATGTCAAAAGTTTTTCTTCAAACAGCCTATTATCATGTACAAAGCTTATATTTGTTTATTCACTTACAATAAATAATGATAATTGTATTGTTAAATATATTAAATATTTTAGTTATTCTCCCTGTGCAATAAATCTGAATATTTTACATGGATTTCTTTTTTTTATTAATGTTTTTTTTTTACCTTCGCGCTGTAACCTGCTTACAGCAGGGTAGGCAGATGGAACTTAGTGTTAAGAGACTCCGTTGGCCATTGCTCGCCAAATTCTAGAGGCATTGCGTGTTTCGTGGCGTAACTCAACGCCGCGCTTTGTCTCGGCACCAGAGAGAAGAAATGAAAAAATTCTATATTTCATTTTCTCGAGTGGGAATCGCACCCACAAGCTGTCGCGTTCACAGTCACATGTGTAGTGTTGATGGAGATGAATAAAAAGTCTACTCACGGTTTACACTGAGTATTTTCAACACCAAATTCAAAGTACATATAGTTTGAACACAAATAGTAAACTACGACACAGTTCATACAAAAGTCAACCACAAACATATATATAAAACAGAACACGATAAATACTGATTTGGAAGGAAATAATAAAGAAAACAATGGAACGTATAGAAAGCGCATCGAGTGGCAAGCATCGACTGTGAGAATAAAATATGCCGTCGACAAGGGGGTAGGCGTGAATGTTGAACGCCTTACCGGTTCGGTCGACGGCAGCGAGCGCTTTCATATAAATATACTAAATACGAATATTTACTATAAAATATATAAATCCTATTAAATGTATGTATGATTTTACGTGTATATATAAATGATAAATAAATAAATTATAATATTGAAATATATAAATGACACATATTAAATAAACTATAAATGTAAATAATAGTTCCCTACATCACTCCCCTCCAGAGGCCGTGTCTACGGACGATAATAGTCAGGGAAACGTACATGTCTCCCTGACCGAGTAGTTTGTCTGAAGGGTGAGTGACGTAGTTGTGTGTCTGTGTGTGTATCCGTGTGTGTGCTTGTGTGTGTATCGTTCTGAGCGCCTGAGTGTGTGCTTGCCTGTGTGTTAGGGAGATGGGGTGAGATGTCATGAAACGTGTGAGTGTCGTGCAATATATAGGCTGGCTTCAGGCGGTCTATAGATACTGTCACTATTTTACCTTTTGCGTCTATTTTGAACACTTTATTGTCCCTTGATAAAACTTTGTGTGGACCAGTGTACGCAGCCTGTAGTGAACCCCGTAGCGCGTCTTCTCGAAGGAAGACGTGGCTACAGGATTCGAGGTCCTTAAAAATAAACGTTTTACGTTTTGAATTGTGGTGCTGCGTAGGGACTGGTCGAAGATTATGAACGAAGTGCTTCATCCGCGCAAAGAAGTCGGTGAAATCGGTGGTGTGGGGGGCGACGTTATGCCCGAAAAATTCTCCGGGCAGTCGCAGTGGCTCACCGTATACCATATCCGCGGATGAAGTTTGCAGGTCCTCTTTAAATGCGCTTCTAATGCCGAGAAGGACTAGGGGAAGGGACTCTGTCCAATTATTGTCACCGTGGCAAACGATAGCGGCTTTCAATTGCCTGTGAAAACGCTCCACTAAGCCGTTGCATTGTGGGTGGTACGCGGTTGTCCTACGATGTACGAATCCGATAGATTTAGACAATTGTTCGAACAGAGCGGATTCGAACTGCCGACCTCTGTCCGTAACAATGTCGGTAGGACAACCAAACCGGGATACCCAGCAGGATATAAACGCTTTGGCCACTGTTTCAGCTGTGATATCGGTAATGGCGACAGCCTCCGGCCATCGCGTGAAGCGATCGACGGCTGTCAAGCAGTACCGATATCCGTCGTTTGATGGTGGTAATGGGCCGATCAGGTCTATATGGACGTGTTTGAAGCGCGCCGAAGGTAATGTGTGAGCACCTAAAGGTGAATTCACATGTCTGTGTACCTTCGAGCGCTGACATGGCAAACACGCCCTAGACCACTCACGGCAGTTTTTACGCATTAGTGGCCAAACAAAGCGTTGCGCTACGAGCTTAGTGGTTGCGTTTGCGCCAGGGTGACTGAGCGAGTGCAAGGAGTCATATACTTGCCGGCGAAAGGTAGCTGGCACATAAGGCCTGGGAGTCGGTGTACTGACGTCGCAGTACAATTCAGTACGACTCCCAGGGATTACCAGTTTTTTCAAACGTAACGAAGTGCTGCCGGCAAGTATATTTGCGAGGTCTTCGTCTGCTTTCTGGGATCTGGCCAGGTCCTCTAAACTGACAGGCATCTGCAATTCATCGACCCGAGACAAGGTATCGGCCACGACGTTATCCTGGCCGGATATATGTCTTATGTCGGTCGTGAATTGCGAGATGAAGTCCAGATGTCTATACTGACGCGGGGAGCAGTTGCTCTTCCTTTCATGAAAGGCAAAACACAACGGCTTGTGGTCAGTATAGACTATGAAGTGGCTGGCCTCTAGCATATGGCGAAAGTGCTTGATGCTTTCGTATATAGCAAGGAGCTCGCGATCGTAAGGTGAGTACTTTATCTGCGATGGGCTCAACTTACGAGAGAAGAATGCTAGAGGCTGCCATGCTCCATCTTGGAGTTGTTGGAGGACTCCACCTATCGCCGTGTCAGAGGCGTCAGTGACCAGCCCAAGTGTAGCAGCAGGGTCGGGGTGCGCTAAAAGTGCAGCCTCGCAAAGACTCTTCTTGCAGTGCTCGAATGCCTGTAAAGAATTTCCCTCTATGGCGACGGGATGAGAAGCCTTGATTGAGCCGGTCAGCAGGGCATTGAGAGGAGCTTGTATCTGAGCGGCTTTTGGTATGAATCGACGGTAGAAATTGATCATCCCCAGGAACCGTCGAAGTTCTTTCGCTGTTTTGGGGACCGGAAACTCTAAAATGGCCTTGACTTTTGCATCCAATGGTTTTGTACCTTGACGTGAGATGTGGTATCCTAGAAATGTGACTTCGGGAACACCAAAGACACATTTAGCCGTATTTACGAGTACGCCGTAGTCTTTCATACGGGTGAAGAGCTGGCGTAAATGGTCTTCGTGTTCCTCTTGTGTCTTAGAATACACTAAAAAGTCATCTAGGTATGGATAACAAAAGTCAAGTCCACGGGTCATTTCGTCGACGAATCTTTGGAATGTTTGCCCTGCATTTCTCAACCCAAACGTCATAAAAGGAAATTCATACAAACCGAAGGGAGTTGTTATGGCAGTCTTCGGTATGTCCTCCTCGGCGACGGGAATTTGGTTGTAAGCCTTAACTAAATCAATGACTGAAAAGTACTTACAACCGAATAAACTGTTGGAGTAGTCCTGGATGTGACGTATTGGGTACTGGTCCGGAATGGTTCTGGCGTTTAGGAGCCTATAGTCTCCACATGGACGCCAGCCATTATCCTTTTTGGACGCAAGGTGCAGGGGCGAAGACCATGGGCTGTCTGAAGGACGAGCCGTGCCATTAGCCAACATTGCGTCGAATTCTTGCCTAGCTATCTTTAGTTTTTCAGGTGCTAACCTCCTAGGCGAACATGCTACTGGTGGACCTGGTGTAGTGCGTATGTGGTGCATAGTGTTGTGTTTGAGTGTTGGTGGTGTTCCGGCGGGTCGGGTTATTTCTGGAAATTCAGATAAGATATTATGATAAATGCTGTTACCACCACTCGATACTTTAACACTAGTAATTAAGTTCTTAGAATTAACAATACTGGCTACAGTGCTGATATTGGTCAGGCTATCTATTAATTTGCGACTGCTGATGTCTACAATAAGTTTGTAGTGAGATAGAAAATCTACACCTATTATGGGTTTGGTTACGTCAGCAATGACAAAACGCCATGGAAAATTACGACGTAACCCAATATTCAATGTAAGATTGATGTAACCGTATGTATTGATAGCCGAACCGTTAGCAGCACTGAGCTGAAAAGGTGTCTTATTATGTTTTTCACAAATAGCACTGACTGGGTATACACATATATCACTACCAGTATCGACTAAAAATTGAGTTTTAGTTTTGCTGTCCGTTATGAAGAGACGGCCCGAAGCGTTATTGCCATCACTGGTCGTCATCAGTGATTTCTCGGTTCTTTTCCTGGTTGAGTGTTGCGGGGTGTGTGGAGAGGGAGACCGAACAGAGCTTGTTCGGCTGTGACCTCTGTCACTCGGTAGTGGCTTGTCGAAAATATAGGATGTGAGCGCACTAACCTGTTTAGTCAACTCTGTGACTTGCTTCGTCAGCAATTCGATACCTGGCGCTGCAGATGATGATGATGATGATGTAGCTGGTAGGTGTGACGGGGCTGCTATATCGTGCAACCTGTCGGCGAGCTCTGCCAACGCGTCCAGGGGCTGATTTGACTGCGACGCTATAATCGGCTGCATCTCGATTGGTAAGCGACTGGTCCATATGGATTGAATAAATTCTCCAGTGATGTCAGGTCCAGCCAAGTGCTGCAAATGCCGCAGGAATTGTGACGGCGTTTGAGTTCCAAGCTGTTCGTATGATATCAGTTGTTTCACTTTATGTTCACGGGATACTGATAATCTCTTTATAATTTCAGTTTTCAGTAATGTGTAATTGGGTGGGCCAGTGATCACGTCTTCCAGTTCAACTGCATATTGTCGGTCTAACGTGGAAGAAACGTGATAGAACTTGGCCGCGTCGTCAGTGATTCTATTAAGAAAGAACTGGCATTCGATCTGTGCGAACCAAATTGCAGGTTTTTCTGGCCAAAATGGTAGTATTCTCAACTGGTGCGTGGGTAGAAAAGTGGGTGGGTTACCGCCGGGTGATTCTACCCGCTTCATTTTTCTCGCTCGTTGTGGTCGGTTAGTGACATCGGATTGAGCTGAGTCACTATCACTGTGCATCGTGGTATAGTCCATGGCGTGCAGATCGGGGTCACCAATGTAGTGTTGATGGAGATGAATAAAAAGTCTACTCACGGTTTACACTGAGTATATTCAACACCACTTCAAAGTACATATAGTTTGAACACAAATAGTAAACTACGACACAGTTCATACAAAAGTCAACCACAAACATATATATAAAACAGAACACGATAAATACTGATTTGGAAAGAAATAATAAAGAAAACAATGGAACGTATAGAAAGCGCATCGAGTGGCAAGCATCGACTATTATATATGAAATATGCCGTCGACAAGTGGGTAGGCGTAAATGTTATAACGCCTTACCGGTTCGGTCGACGGCAGTGAGCGCTTTTATATAAATATACTAAATACGAATACTTACTACAAAATATATAAATCCTATTAAATGTATGTATGATTTTATGTATGTGTATAAATTATAAATAAATAAATTACGATATTGAAATATATAAATAACACATATTAAATAAACTATAAATGTAAATAATAGTTCCCTACACATGCTTGTGCCTCTGCGCCACGATCAGTGGCGTAGCGGGCGTAACTCGCGCCCGGTGCAAAATACCTTTTCAGCGCCCCCCAGACGAACATCGTATAATTGTATATATATAATATACTCCTAATTTAATATATTTAAATAGTTTTGCAGACCTTTTGGCGCCCCTTTGTGAGTACCGCCCAGGGCATGATGCCCCCCTTTGCCCCCCCCCCCTCACTACGCCACTGGCCATGATCGGCCCCTTTTATTAAGAAATTAAAAAAAAAGAAATTAATATTAAAGTGAAATTATAAATTTAACCTACGCTGAAAAGGCGCATACAACAAAACACTTCTTTTCTATGTAAAATTTTACGACCCTCCCATACCTACATCCATGGATAGAGTGTATCACGATCCATACGAATCGAGAATATCGATACAAATCGCCTGGAATGAACATCCCTAAAATTAGGTGGCATTACCAGTAAAAAAACATTAGTTGTAGTTTTTTTTTAATTAGGACAACAGTATTGGTTTAATATCCTTTCTGGACAGTGTCTTTATGTAAAGAACATTTTTATTTATTTAATCTGGTAAAGCAAAGTACTGCATTAGGTTCTGTCCCTATACAAATAATTGTATAATTGGTTTGCCTTTCCATCATTCTTTATAGTTTTTATAAAATACATAGTTTATACAGTCAATTCATTTTAAAAACAGCCTACGTAAAAATATTTCAAAATTAATAATCTCTCTACGGACTCGCAGGTGCAGCTTACATTCATTATAGTAAATTAAAATTATTTTTCAAAATATATTAATCGATATTAATATTTTTCTTAGCTAAGACACTATTTTTAACCTGTAGTCGCTGACTAATCTATGATAAAAACGTTCGAATTATAAATATATTATAGTGATATTCGTTATTTCAGATAGAAAGAAATAAGTACAATAGGTAAAAGCATAAAAGAAAACCAACATTAGTATAAAAAAATACATAAATTTTTAAAAGTTATGTACACATTATGTAAATGATGAACGACAAAATAGAAACATATAATAATTAAAATTTACTTATTAAATATTCCTTTGTATTTAAATAGGATATAGGTACATTTAACATTTTATTATAAATAACCATAACGAATGATAAATGATTTTTTACATTACATTTCATTTGAATATATTTTACGAATAAGCCGTAAATTTTTATATTTTTCCACAACATAATTATATACGATTTCTTACTAATTATAAACAAATTTTCTTTTACAATATTTTAAGAGACAATAAATATTTTTTTCTTGGCGGATGTTTGCTACAGTGCAGTGTGGGGGTGGGCGTAGGTGTACTGGCAACACTACACAAACGGAAACTGCCATTTGTATGACGTCATGGGCGGAGTTTAGTTGAAGATCGAATTTGGATTCGGTTGGCGGGCGCGGCCATCTTGGTGTAATAGTGACCTGGCGATTCGGTTTTAGTTAGTGAAAAATCATTTGTCATCCACGATGTCGGAAAGGGAAGATAATGTGTATAAAGCTAAGTTAGCTGAGCAGGCCGAGCGCTATGATGGTGAGTACATATTTTTGATATATCTCCGGTATTAGCCCGTTAAATTCCTTCCTATTTTTTGCCGACAGTTGAAAGACGATTTCTTCGTAGTTCAAAATTTTTCTCACCACAACCGCGTCCCGGCCCATCAGTTCCCTCTTTTTATGGCCTAAAAAATAGGCAATGCATTCATTTTAATGATTATATTACTAAAAGTTCTATAAATCGATGGCATTCGTTAGGCTTGGTCAGCGATCGATGCGTCATCCGCCGGTGGGATGCCCTTTACCTTTTATTTTGTGATAACACGGTTAAGAGAGCCAATAACCCGCGAGATGTACTTCAGGATGATCGATATCTCTATAAATGATCCTTCAAATATGTTTTTTTACTGTTAACAAATTGCGTTATTGATGAAAATGTACGAAAAAACGTTCCTATTGTACCCCGGAGTAGTGATACTCGATCGATGTCACAGAGTTCATTCAAGCATAGCCTACCTTGGATAAATAAAACGATTTAAACACTGAGAATGTTCTAGATATCGCACTAAAAGGTCAGACTGGCCCTATTCTTAAATTTTCACCTATTGTTCGTTAGCTACATTGGCTGTGAACATCTCTGACTTACATCTCACACCCGCACCTTTTGTATCTCGATGGTGTTCTTTCTAAAACATATATCTTGCTTAAACTTTCACACATTATAGATATGATTCATACAGAAATCTCGCATTAGCATCGAGTGCAATCGTCGCCGTACTCGACGACTGCGCTCCCAAAAAACCTGCAAATTACATACGACAGAGTGTTAATTCACTCATTAAATATAAACGGTTTTATTTAACGCGGTCTCTGGGTGCACGAATTTCTTATGAATAATATATGTTGTTTCAACATTTTGACGGGCTGCGACCGAAATTCAGTTTATTAATAAATAATAATGTTAAATTTATTCTTTACATGGTTTTTGTTAAGTGCTTTCTCTTGATCCACTCTAGTTGGTAAACGTACAAAAAGATAATTGCAAGTAAAATAATGCTGTGCAAAAGTGAAAGTAAATCAGCAAAACTACATGAAATGATAAGAATTCTGAGAACATCATGAACGGTGACAGGTCTATTATCTCTTCTATTTGAAATCAATAAGTTGATGAGAGATAAAAAGTGATTTGGAAAAATGCATTAAAATTGTGAAATGTGTGTCAATAATGCAGTTTTCCATAAAAGGGTGTGTCAATTTTCATTATATGAATAAAATCAATTTGGCTCCCATTGAAAATGAATTAAACTTAACTTTTTATAATTGATGCAATATTCTATTATATATTAGATTATTAGATGTTTATTAAAAGTTTCTAGTAATTGTTATATAAATTTTTGTATTTTACTTGCAGAAATGGTGGAGGCGATGAAAAATGTGGCCTCACGAAATGTATCAGATAATGAACTCACAGTTGAAGAGAGGAACCTCCTCTCAGTGGCATACAAGAACGTGATCGGGGCGCGCCGGGCGTCGTGGAGGATTATCTCTTCAATTGAACAGAAAGAAGAAACAAAAGTATGTATTATTTGTTGCATTTAATGGTTTTAAAGAGGATTTCTGCCTAATTTAGGATATTATAATAGAAATGTTTAATATATATAAAACAACTTAAATCTTATTTATCTGCTGCGAGGATCAATGCAGAACTATTGCAATTATAGTTTCTAGAGAGTGCCTCGTCAATTTAGTTAATAAAATTATTAATTTTAATTCAAAAATTGAATATTCTGTCATTTACTATATCATTTATGTTTCTTATCACTTTGAGTGCAATTGAAGCATTGTTGATATATTATCAAGAGCTTGTTATAAATATATATATAAAATTATTTTATTTGTTAAAAATTGTTATCCGTAATTTAAAAAAGTTTTTATATATACTTAATTATTGTAATTGAATCTTTTTTTTTAAATCTTATATATGATAGTAGAAAGTACTCCTGAGTCATCACATCTTAGTACCCTTTGTGATTTGTCACTGTGAAATAGAAATCAGCTATCACCATAAAGTAAATTAATATTAAGCAATATATAAGTTAAATGTATATGACATTTGAAAAACTGCAAAACCACACCCACATCTAACATAGAAAGAAACTTAGTTTAATGTTACTAATATAAAGTAAGTTATGTTTATTGATCATCATATTGTATGACAATTGTGGGATTATATCCCCAAAAAATATTAAATATTTCTATTTACAATTTAGATATTATATGAGATTGCTTATTAGATGAATTGTGACATTGCATAACTTGACACAGACACTGCACAAAACTTAGTGTTAAATAAAGTCTTTAAATTGGTCGATAATAAATACTCAGTGTCACGAAATTGGCAGACACAAAAGGCAAAGTGTCTTGTCACCAGATCTCTTATATAACACATAATAGATAAAAATGTGAAGTCAAATGATATAACAAAAATGCTAATCTAGTCACCCCTTACTTAACTCAAAAATATTTGAATAATATTATGTCATTTATTCTATTTATTGAGGTGAAGCCGATTTTCCTATTTAAGTTAAGAATGATTGGCACATTTCAACGAACTAAAAGGGGAATTCCCTATTGATAGCAATGAATAGTGAAGTTCATACAACTTTCAACACTAGCATTTCTCTCGGCTACCTACTAAAGCTTACTTTAAACTATAAATAAAATTAGCAGTAAACAATTGTCTGCAGTGGGACAGTTGTGGGTTCGATGCCTACTTGATAGCATGAATTATTTCCATTTTTCTATTCTTGAAAGATACAAAGCAAATATCTTGTATTAGTATTTTTTGAGTGTCACGCTGGCAGTATCCTGCACTTATCAGGATAGGCAGAGGAAACACAAAGTTAAAATATTCCAATACTTATCAAGACACATTCATCCCCATTTTTGCCGAATTCTGAAGCCATTGCGTGGTCAGTAGTGGAACTGAACGCAGGGCTTTGTCTTGTTACCAGAGCGAGGATATGCAAATATTAAATATTTCATTTCCTAGAGTGGGAGCCGAACCTACAAACTTTACATTACATATAAATATATGTGAAATCCCTCAAATTTTAAAATAAAACTTATTACAATTATGTAATCGAAATTATCTGTACTAAGATAGATAGATTTTATGTTTTTATCAATTTATCTGATACAATCTTAGAAACTTGTTTAACTGATTTTGTTGAGTTTTATTATAACATACACCACATCTATAAGATACTAAAGTATCAACACCCAGACAAAGCCAGGGCGTGACAGGGCTAGTCTAGCCACATGAGATCCATCTCCCACATTGCGCGAGTTGCGTCACATACACCACACGACAGTATCGCTACTTTACTTTTATATATATATGTAGGGCTGTAGAGTGTAGGTATGTTTGTAGAGAGACGCAGATGCTGGCGGACGTGTTTCCCCAGTACCGCTAATAAAAATTAATGTTATGGCAACCTCTTACGTCACCAGGTTGCCATATTGGGTGTCTCGTTAAAATTTTATTTTTAATATTCATTTGGTACGTGTTTTTTTTTTTGTTTTACGTACGTTATTTTTGGGGAATGGAGTGTCTTAACACTAGGTTCCCTCTGCCTACCCTGCTGTGTGCAGGATACAGCGTGAACCTGACTGACTGACTGTACGTATATGTAACTAGTGCTTACCCTGCGGCTTCGCTCCCTTAGGATAGTCTTCCTCGATTAAGGAACCATCAACGTAATTCTTGAGGTTCGCTCTTTTAACAGGTTACTCGCCACGCAATGCCAAAATCAGCGGAAAGTTAGAAACAGAGCGTCCTTACCCCAGGTTCCCCCTGCCTACCCTGTTATATGAAGGGGATACAGTGTTAAGTGAAATAATAAAAACCAAACGTCTTAAATCAAATTTGAACTCATAACCATTGTGCTTAAACAGACATGCCGCTGTTGCTCGACGATTGTATACTCGTAATTAACTAACATGTATAATTTTTCGCTTCCAATCCATGAAACTTTAAAAGTTTTAATCTTTTTTGGCTTTATAAAGCAAGTTGCCCAAAGAACTTATTCATATATCAAACCTACTATCACCTCTGTATCATGCCATGCCAAGTCGTACAGTCTAATGTGGTGAAATTATATTATTTTATTTCTTGATTGGGTGCGTGGAGCTGTTTTTTTTTTTATTTATTTATTTTCGAATGTTTTAATTATTTCTGAACAATATAAAAAAATTATAATTAATTGTTTTCATACATTGATTCCAATTGTGGCTCTGAAGCATAAGCGTTTGACATTAACACTCTACAGATTTTGGGTTCGATTCCCACTCGAGGAAATTAAATATTTAATATTTGCATTTCTTCGCTCTGGTGTCGAGAGCGGTGAGGAGTTCCTTTCAATCAAAGCCTTCAGAATTTAGTGTAAAATGGAGAACGGAACGTCTTAACTCTAGGCTCCCTCTGCCTAACCCGCTACGTGAGAGATACAGCGTGAAGCTGAAATAAAAATATTACTTACTAGTAAAATATCATATAAATCTATTTATTTATAATAATAAAAAAATCGTCACAAAAGGCAACCATAAAATCCGTTTCACATGTAAGTCATTAACGCCTAACAATAATATATTTAGAAAAAGTCGTTAGGTACGTATGTATATTATACGGCCTTGAGGTCCGCCACGTTAACACGCAACGCCTCGAAAATTGGGCGGCGATGTGCGGGATATAGCGTGAAGCTAATAAAAAAACCTCGATATTTATTTTTGCAAAATCAGTATATCTATTTTGTAATCAGCTTCACGCTGTATCCCGCACACAGCAGGGTAGGCAGAGGGAACCTAGTGTTAAGACACTCCGTTCCCCACTTTCCGCCGGATTCTGGAGGTATTGCGTGAGTGGCAGAACTCAACGCCGCGCTTTGCCTCGACACCAGAGCGAAGAAATGGAAATATGAATTTAAGTAAATATTTCATCACCTCGAGTGGGGATCGAACCCACAACCAGTCGGTTTTACAGTCACACTTTGTGCCACTGTGCCACGACTGGCCTCATATCTATTTTATAATAAAATATTACCTGATTATATTACTTATCGTTTGGAAAGTTTTTTTTTTTTTTTTAATTTATAAAATCGTACAAAAAAAATTTAAATCATTGTTTCCTCGAAAATCTGATAATGACGTGTTGAGAAAAAGTCGTTAGATACGTACGACGAAAAGTAGACGAGGTCAAAAATAAGCGAAGGCCGCACGAGGGAGGTCGAATTTGCATATTGATTTAAGTTAATATATGTACAGACCGCCACCTCACCCCAACCTGTATTATTGGCACTGCACGCTGTTTATGTTGGTTTTAGGTCTCAACTCTTGAGATCGATTTTGAGACGCCGTCTTAATCATCTATTAATGAAAACGGCTCTAGATCGATCTCAGAGTTGAGAGCGGTTTGTAAGTACGTGCTGTAGTTTTTTAGTCGTTAGCTAAGCTTATTTGAATAGAGAGAGAGAGAGAGAGAGAGAACCTAGTGTTCCACTTGATATAAATTTCAGAAATTTTAATCTTAATGGACTCCCAAGTAGATGTCGTAACCCCAATGTATTCCAAAGAAGAGAATGAAAGAAATATGCTAATAAATGTGAAATATATATGTAGATTCACGCTGTATCAGATTCACACATAGCAGGGTAGGTAGAGGGGATCTGGGAACCTAGTGTTTGGACACTGGGTTCCCGATTTTGACACTTCCGTTAGGAAACTGAAAATAAATATTTTCCCAAACCCAGATTTGAACACGCATTACCCATTTGATAATAGATATAAAATAAATAAACATACTGATATTCGTTAATTGATTAACTAATTGGTTAATTGACACTTGTATAATTTAGTGTACGTCGTTTTATGTTTTAAGTCAATCAATAACTCATTAAACTAAAACGTTGGACGCCATTGTGGCTCATTTTTATAAAATTTGCTGCTAATATTTGCTTTTTTCTATACTAAATATTATAAAGCTGTCCTTACGCAAGCTGTTCAACTTGCGTGGTCGAACGCACTTATCTCAGGAACTACTAGTTCGTACCAGAGAAAAAGTAAATAGTAGTACGATGGTAAAAGCCAGTTAGCTTCCAGCTTAGCTACTACCGATGAATACTTAAATTTCTTACATAAAACGCAGTTAAATTAATATCCGGTTAATAATTACAGTTAAATTTTAATATTTTTTTTGGCTGTTTTTTGTTTAACCGTACCACATTTATTGAATTAAAAAAAAACTTAACTGTACCCCGCACACATTAGGATAGGCAGAGAGAACCTAGTCTTTTCATCTGGTCAATGTTTATTAAGACATTCTCTCCCTCACGTTTCGCCGAATTTTTCAGGCATTGCGTATAGAGTGGCTAAACTCAAACGCAAACTATTAGTGCTAGAGCGAAGAAATTAAAATATTAGTAAATCAAATCAAATCAGCTTCACGCTGTATCCCGCACACAGCAGGGTAGGCAGAGGGAACCTAGTGTTAAGACACTCCGTTCCCCACTTTCTACCGAATTCTGGAGGCATTGCGTGTTGAGTGGCAGAACTCAACGCCGCGATTATTAATAAATAATAATATATTCCCTCTGGTGGGCATCGAACCCACAACTGTCGTGTTACAGCCACACCCTTGTGCCCTTGCGCTACGACAGCCTCAAACCCATCATTAACATTGTCTCGAAACCTTTAATATGTCGGTTGACCCTCTTTATCGCAGAAGCGATATGTGATAGTGCAACAGGTTGCCGATCAAACTCGGAAAACCTATAAGTTTATTGGTAGGGCTTATATGTTTGAATTAAAAATACTAAATTTATTTTATTATAATTTCTATACCAAAAAACCTTCATTTCCGTGGCGCAGCAGCTCGGTATTTGAACTGTAGTCGCGACGGTTGTGGATTCGATTCTCACTTGGGAAATGAATTATGTTCATTTCTCCGCTCTGGCTACGAAACAAAACGCGGCGTTGAGTACCGTCGCTCAATACGCAATGTCGCGAAAATTGGCCTGTCGGTGCGTGGGGAATACAATGTCTTAATAGGTTAGGTTCCCTCTGCCAAACAATATTATAGGTGGCATACAGTACAGTAATATACAGTATGTGATATTTGCAAACTCAGCGTGTTGTAGTATTATTAATTAATTATTATACGAGATATATTTTAAGCTCCATTTAATAATAACATAAACAAAATTAACTGATAATTTATTTTTGTATCTGTAAAGATTGCTTCTTATCATATGAAAAGGAAGTCTTATTTTTAAAAAATATGAAGTCACAGGGCAAAGTTATATTGAGCAAATGAGGCAATCGTTGCTTTCTATTTATTTTTTTATCACTAACAAAAATAATAGGAGTAAACACTATTATATATTATCATTATCACATTATCATGATCACTATGTCGTCGTGACTTAGTTGAAATGTGATTAACTTAACGTTGTAGTTATTGGTTCATAGACCTGGCTACGTTTTTTAGTTGATAGTGCGGCGTTGAGTTCTGTCTGTCACTTAGCTCTAATGTTTCTAGATGACCGTATAGTTGGTATAACTGTTATATCGCTAGAATTTGCAAAATACAGAAGATTTCTAGAGGTCGTAGTAAACACGACGATTGCGAGTTCGATTCCCACTCGAGGGAATTAATTATGTTCATTTTCTCGCCCTGTCTTAGTTCTGCCACTCAACACGCAATGTCTCGAATATTGGTCGGTATCTAAGGAACGGAGTGTCTTAACACTAGATTCTATTTACCATATCTTGATATAATATATGAGATGTAGCGTGCATTTTATAGATTTTCTCATAAGAAATGTTAATATGGAAATAAATAAAACGAACTATTGATTGTAAATATCACGTGCTCCGTCTATGTAATTACACTTGCACTAATAAACTAAAACTAAACACAGCGCTGTTCAGATGACCGAGTGACGTCACTACGTGCTGTTACTACGCCCCTGATTAGATAAGCTACGGTATCTATTTATTATATACGCAGTTGAGCCGCTACTATCTGAGACCAGAGGTGTGACTGTTGGTGTGATAGGTTGTGGGTTCGATAACCACTCAAAGAAATGGATTATTTAATATTTTCTTTTTTCAGCTCTGGTGGCGAGGAAAAGCGCGGCGTCGTTTTGTCACTCGACACGCGATGTCTCGATAATTTGGCGGAATTTAACCGCGGATTCGTTTTTAATGTTACTAGCTATAAATAAGGTGGCTGTGGATTCAATCCCCGCTCGGGAGAATAAATTGTTTTTACACGTCTGTTAGGATAAACTGCGGCGTCGAGTTGCGTTGTTCAATATGTAATATTTTGAATTTCGGCGGATAGTGCAGAGCGAGAGCGTATCTTATAACACTAGGTTTCCTATGGCTATCAGGACATGCGGGTAAACTTTAAGGTTAAGCCTAATCAGCCAGTAATAATAATACACAGATTAATTTCAATTTTTCTCTTTTTGTACTCCAAGCATATGAGATCGATCTTGAGAGCGATTTAAAATACAGGCCGCCTAAATTATAGAAAAGATTTAGAAGCTAAATCAATTTTTTCCGAGTGATATATGCATCAACAATCACCACCTCACCACCACCAACTTTCAATTTCAATCATACAAGAATGTACATTCAACAAACGTTTCGCAAAGACATTGTAAACCAACTGAAGTTGCGTAATGTAAATTTGATTGGAAAAATCGATTGCACCACCAGCGCCTCCGTACTGTCTGTCCGTGTCCTCGCCGATAGAAATTGGTGCGCTGTCCTTGAAGCGTCATGATTTAAATACGATACAGGTGGGTAGGATAGTCCACGTTTTTGTTATTTGACATAATTTTTGAGAATGGTGGTTGTGGGCTGTATCCCGCACACAACAGGGAACCTAGTATTAATACACTCCTTTTCCCATTTGGAGACGAAATCTGGAGGCCTTGATTGTAACGTGGCGAAATTCAACTCCGTTTTACCCTGTCTGATAGATTATTTATTGATTATTATTGATAGAGGCCAGTCGTGGCGCAGGGGCACACAGTGTGACTGTAAATTCGACTGGGTGTGGGTTCGATCCCCACTCGAGGAGATGAAATATTTATTTAAATTTATATTTCCATTTCTTCGCTCTGGTGTCGAGGAAGAGCGCGGCGTTCAGTTCTGCCACAGAAAGTGGGGAATGGAGTGTCTTAACACTAGGTTCCCTCTGCCTACCCTGCTGTGTGCGAAATACAGCGTGAAGCTGATTTGATTTTCGATAGATTATGTCATATACGAATATTAAGGTTCTATTTCAATTTTTACTCTCTCGTACTATTGTGATATAATTTTATCTATATCTAGTTTTCGCATGAATGTGTTCTGGTTACTTACTATAAGCTTTTTGTATACAAATCTACTGATTAGATAATGTTCTTTTCGCGACCTTTTTTTTACTTTATGTAAATATTTGCAGATGATTTTAAAACTTAGACCCTATAGTAAAAACAAATATACATCGTCATCGCCTTACGGTGACGCAGTGAGCAAATGTATGGCTGTGAACGCGTTGTTGTTGGTTTAATTCTTACTCGCTTAATCATCCGCGTTTTTCTTTTAATATTCTAGATCTTTCTAAATAGGTATAAGGTAACACATAATGCAGCGTTGAGTTACGCTACCTAACTACGTAACGTGTCTAAAGTAGGAAGGCTGCTAGTTCAAGTGTGATATCAGATGAAAGTGCTCTGGCTAAGCTATGGTTGCATTTTAGAAAAATCTCGAGACCTCCAACTTTTGTACGGAACCCTCGGTGGGCGAGCCCGATTCGCAGTTGTCCAGTTTTTTAATGTTTCTGTTGTTTGTATATTACTTTAATATATATGATGAAGATATAAAAAGAATCGTAATAAAATATTGTTCAATATATTTGCCGTAATTATTTGTATAAGAAAAAACTATTCACAATTGGTTATTTCTTATGAATAAATGTCTCAAAGTATTTTCGCCATCAAATGTAATTTTCCGCCCTCGTTTCCTTCCCCCACGACCGTGGGCGGGGGCGGTTGGTCGGCCGGTTGGGCGGCACGACGCAAATTGATTGTATGAACCAAACGCATAATGAACTTTGCCTCGTTTTCTACTCATTACACGAACAATACATGTGTTTTGATGGGTTGAATTTGGATTTATTTTGATTGTTTTACTATAGAAGACGACGTGAGGATTTTGTTGAGTAACTTACATATTTACATAAATTTATGTTTCCATTTCTTCGCTCTGGTGTCGAGGCTAAGCGCGGCGATGAGTTGTGCCACTAAATTCTCAATGCCTCCAGAATTCGGCAGAAAGTGGGGAACGGAGTGTCTTAACACTAGGTTCCCTCTGCCTACCCTGCTGTGTGCGGGATACAGCGTGAAGCTGAGTTTTTTTCTAACNGTTAATTATTATTTAATAAACCGTGTAGGGCATAAAGTCATTTTTTTATTGATCGTAAAAAAATACTAGTTTATTTTACTTCGCTCGTTTAGTATTAGATGTGGGTAAGACGCCTAGGATAGGTGTTACTTGAAATAAACCTCACTTAGCGACGCTTACATTCTAATTAAATAAATAAAATCAGCTTCACGCTGTATCCCGCACACAGCAAGGTAGGAAGAGGGAACCTAGTGTTAAGACACTCCGTTCCCCACTTTCCGCCAAGTCCTGGAGGCATTGCGTGTTGAGTGGCGGAAATCAACGCTGCGCTTTGCCTCGTCACCAGAGCGAAGAAATAAAAATATAAATGTAAATAAATATTTCATCTCCTCGAGTGGGGATCAAACTCACAACCAGTCGATTTANCAGCGTGAAGCTGATTTTTTTTCTAACTAGTTAATTATTATTTAATAAACGTTAATTATTATTTAATAAACCGTGTAGGGCATAAAGTCATTTTTTTTATTGATCGTAAAAAAATACTAGTTTATTTTACATCGCTCGTTTAGTATTAGATATGGCAAGACGCCTAGAAAAGGTGGTACTTGAAATAAACCCCACTTAGCGACGCTTACATTCTAATTAAATAAATCATATCAGCTTCACGCTGTATCCCGCACACAGTAGTGTTAAGACACTCCGTTCCCAACTTTCCGCCAAGTCCTAGAGGTTTATGTTTTGGTCATTGCGTGTTGAGTGGCGGAATTCAGCGCCGCGCTTTGTTTCGACACCAGAGCGCAGAAATGAAAATATAAATGTAAATAAATATTTCTTTTCCTCGAGTGGGGATCGAACCCACAACCAGTCGATTTTACAGTCACATTTTGTGCCCCTGCGCCACGACCCATATTATTCGGATTTAATTGTAGTTAAACGTCAATCAAAATCTCTGAGTGCGTCATTTTAACATTTAAATCAAAATTCCCAAATCGTATTAATTCGAAGCCCTGCTTACTACGTCTCATGTTCGAGAGCGGTTATAGTTAGAGTAGTTTTACTACCGTTTTTACATTCACCGTGCACGTTTCTCGCGTTTTGCGTGACGCCCACGTACCGACTTACAAATGCTGTGTGTATATATATACACATTTTCTTTTTGTTTTATTGTATATACTTCTATAGAATGGAGATAGGGATAACTTAGGCTATGGTCCGTATTTATAAACCGGTCTTAGCAGTGGGATGGATCTTGAGATGCCGTTATCTAGTTCTTAAGTAATGAACTATGAATGTATGCTATGTCAAGTTAAGACTTGGTTTTGCTGCCCAATTTCGAGATATTGCGTGCGCAGTGATCGATGTCTCGTTTACTTTTTCAGCCACGTTTACTTTGAGAACTGGAAAATTAAATTTTAATTATTGAAATCCATGTAGAATTCAACTCCGACCGCGATTACTTCTATATATTTTCGAATCTCTAAACAATTTAACAGTTTATTTGTAGATTTTAATTTGTATATTAATATAATTGTCTTTTATCTTTTAATCGTGCTAGTTCAGTGGAACCGTTAAAAGTATCATCTTAGATTAGGTTCTTCCCACGTGTATAAGACCGCTTGTTAACAGACAACTGATTCTATATAAAAAGGAATACGTGGTAGATCCATCTAGATGGGTGAGATGTTTCTAACCCAACACAATAGATGTCTATTCAAATCTAACTGAAAAAATGTTATTTACAATATTTTCTTTTATTTCGACAAAAAGTGAAAACGGAATTTTTTTTACCAAAAATATTTAGTCTGTTTCTCTAACTATATAATGCTAGATTTTGATGGTTTGATATATCTGACTGATTGTAGTCGTTTTCGAAATTTTGGAATTCCACTGTATTATCCCTTTACCTACTCTATCCTGCAAATCACACTGTAATGGGTAGAGAAATAATATACATTTAAATTAAAATAGGCATTTCTCATTAACTTCATATATTTACTTAAATTTAAGTTAAATTTCCATTTCTTCGCTCTGATGTCGAGACAAAACACGGCGTTGAGTTCTGCCACTCAACACGCAATGCCTCGAGAATACGGCAGAAAGTGGGGAACGGAGTGTCTTAGCACTAGGTTCTTTCTGATGATAAGTATTGATACTAAATATGTTGAATGATTTGCCGAAATTGAAACGTATAGCTTAATAGTGCTCTTGGATGGTATCCAAGACTTGGATATTATAATCGTGTTTCGTATTTTTTTTATTGAAATTTTGTGTATGATATGTATTTAGATTTCTTCGTTACTTGTAAGAATGCTGTCAATTTTTCTTTTTATTTGATGATGTATTATGATGAGATATTTTTTTCATATTTACTAAAATAATAATGTCTTGTACCTTTTTTTTTCACTAATGAATAGGCACCACCGCCATTGCTCTTTCTGCATCTGCAACTCGATCACCACATTGCAACAAAACCAGGTCATTATAAATTGTGTGATCTATAAAAAGGTTCACCTTGAGCAATCATTGAACTCGTGACCTTCGACGCGGTAGTTGAAGCCAGCCAATATTTTATTTCAGCCTCAAGTTTAATCCCGTATATAGCAGGATAGGCAGAGGATACCTAGTGTTAAGACACTGAGTATATTGCTTTTCCTCTATTTTTCGAGACATTGCGTGTTGAATAGCGAAACTCAACGCTTCGCTTTGTCTTCGTCACCACACCTTTGAAGTGAAAATAAAACATCCCACGAGTCAGATTCGAATCTACAATAGTCGAGTTAATAGCCGGCCACGAAGGGCTCCAGGATATACATATATGTATAGTATATTATTTACTGCAAAAATTAAATCGTTCTCTCTGTAATCAGTGATGGCTGAGTCGTCTGTCTGTGCAAAGAGTATGTAAAAGTGCTTTATGAAGCCCTTGTCTATTACAGAGCACTGCTAGAAATGCACTTTCTTTTTATATATTTATTATGAAGTGCGTGATAGTCTTTTGTCTTAATTATATCCTAAATTGTAGTTTTTTTTTATTTGAAATTTTGTCTTTTTTAGATAACATAACATTTTGTTTTTGTAGACAAGAAAATATATTTAGAAGTCATCTTCGTTTTTACAAGATAAATGAATAGGATCTGATGAAAAATGTCATCTTTATCAGATTTTATTTATAGTGCATCTATTGCGTATTAGCTAATACTTTGTTATACAAGTTTGTACCTGTGACCAAATGAAAAAAAAAAACTAAAACTCGTGTATAACACGTTCTTAGTGTCTAAGGTAACTTTACAGATAGTGTAGGTTATATCGAAAACTAATGTAAAATAATGTGTTGCCTTCCTCGATACTTCGCGCTGTTTCCCGTACATAGCATGGTAGGCAGAGGGAAACTATCTAGTGTTAAGACACTCCATTTCCTTTTAGACACTTTCGTATCATACTTTCCGCTGAATTCTGAAGGCATTGCTTGTTGGGTGGTATTTGAACCCACAATATGTCGCGTTTACTACGCGTATAGATTTTGTCAATCAATCGAAAATTGAACCCACGACCACCGCATTGCCATCTTACACACATCAGCTGACATACAAAAACTTCAAGCTGCCACTAAAACGTATAAACCACCTGTTTAGCATTCCTCTAGATTTTATCTCGAATATGGGATATGTTATCGTCTAGTGAGTGACAAAGCCGAGAGCGGCGTCGTCATACAAATTATACCGTTTGCGAACAAATATGCGGGTGGATCGATCGATGTGCCAGTATTGTTTGTTATATTGCTTGATAGGTTAGATGTTTTGTATGAAACAGTCGCGTTTTTTGATGATATAGGTATTGGTAAATGGCGGAGTTAAGCTTCTCCAGCGGTAAGTGGGGTACGGAATCTTAATACTAGGTTTCTAAGTTTCCTCTGCCTACACTATTATGTGCGGGATACAGTGTCAAACTAATGTTTTTTTTTAAGTTTTAAGCTGTAACTGCACACATTTCCCATTTCGTTCCCCAATTACCGCTGAATTCTGAAAGCGTTGCGTGTTTAGTGGCGGCATTCAACGCCGCCCTTTACCTCGTGACCAGAGCGAGGAAATGAACATAATAAATCGAACCCACGACTTATCTCGTTTACAGTCGTACTCTTGAGTCTGTGAATCACGACGACTAGCCTCAATTGATAATTAATAGAATTTTTGACATATAATAAACAAATAATTAGTATTGTTTATACACAAAAAAAATATTATAAGTAATATGCACATATATTATTAATTCTTGGTTATCTTATCATTTGCATTATCGTCGGGCTGTTTTGTTCAATGGTGTCTAGACGCGTTGACTCGCTTATACGACTCGAGAATTTGAATATTATATTAAAATTGAGCTCTATTTTCTCTTTAATATAAGTTGGATGGATGGGTCACTTTACTACTTATATAAAATGCAGCTCTCCGTATGGAGATGGGTCCAGTCCCAGAGACTGGGTACGACGTGATTATTTCGATACTTTGCACACTCTATCTATCCACTTTGGAAACCAACGCTGTAATTTAATAATATTTATTTGTATGGCCTATAGTGAAGTGTGCGTGTGTGAACTCAGAAAGTTTCCAAATTGTATGTAAATCATATATTCCTTATTATTTCCTTATAATTACTTGAAATTTTCCAACTTTTTATAGTTTCACATTAAATATGGAGAAAAAAGTTATAGACAGAATGACTGTAGAGCTTTAACAGTTAATTAATTAATTCAGCTTCACGCTGTATCTCGCACACAGCAGGGTAGGCAAAGGGAACCTAGTGTTAAGACACACCGTTCCCCACTTTTCGCCGAGTTCTGGAGGCATTGCGTTTTGAGTGGCGGAACTCAACGCCGCGCTTAGCCTCGACACCAGAGCGGAGAAATGAAAATATAAGTAAATATTTTATCCCCTCGAGTGGGGATCGACCCACAACCAGTCGAATTTTACAGTCACACTTTTTGCCCCTGCGCTACGACTGGCCTCTGGTTATAAATTAAAATGAAACGTTTCACGTACAATTTGACGTGATTGTTTATGCGTGACTATATGCGTGTTTGGCGTGTTTGCAGGGCGCGGAGGACAAGCTCAACATGATCCGCGCGTACCGCAGCCAGGTGGAGAAGGAGCTGCGCGACATATGCTCGGACATACTGAGCGTGCTCGACAAATACCTCATACCCAGCTCGCAGACCGGCGAGTCCAAAGTTTTTTATTACAAAATGAAGGTAAGCCACATATGTATATATAAAATAGGTTTATTATTTTGAATGTTTGTTGATTTTTCGAATTTTCTTTATTATAGGTTATAGCAGATTCAAATTTGTTATTAATAGATGTTTTTTTTTATATATTACATAGTTGGAAATCGGTTCGATTCTACTTTTTCTATAATATAGTCGTATATAGTATTTACATTTTCAATTTTAGTCAATAAAATAATTAAAACATTTTTAAAGCGTTATTCCCAAACTGTAGAAAGAAAAATATTTAAAAGCGAATAAAATTTTTAACGTAATGAGACTCGAACCCGCACTTCGCGCCCTCATCCGCTGTGTTTATCCAGACAATAATATTATTTTATAATTAAAATATCGATCTTGTCAACCTTTTGATTGCGCATTGGCGTGCCAGCTGCCATGTGCACACTATTATTACTAAAAATATTATTTTTTATTTTATACTTTTTATATTTAAAAACTGACCAACATTTCTCGATGCAAAACAGGAAACAAAACATATTATTTTCATATAATATTCTATTATAATAATAATAAATGTTTTGTAAACGCTGGCGGCGATGGTGGCTGTTGACGTAAATAAGTGACAATAGACACCACGGACGCAAACAAGTTAGTGTCCATTTGAACTGACGTCGGTTGGTTAAGTGATTTGTGCTCGACTGACTGACTGACTGACTGACTGACACTCTTGTTTCCTTTGGCTGTGAAGAACTTGACTCGATTCTCATACGTCAATGATAGGCGTAGGTCGTCGGAAATATGAGACTTTGGATTTTTTTTTCTAACCATTCTCTCATATAATAGTATGACATATGAGGCCAGTCGTGGCGCAGCGACACGAGGTGTGACTGTAAAACCGACTGGTTGTGGGTTCGATCCCCACTCGAGGAGATGAAATATTTACTTAAATTTATATTTCCATTCCTTCGCTCTGGTGTCGAGGCTAAGCGCGGCGTTGAGTTCTTCTATGTGCGGGTTAAAGCGTGAAACTAAAAAAAAATTATAAGCAATTGTTCAAATTGAGATCGAACCGCCTTCTTTGTCTGTACAATTGAGACGCTTAAAGTTCGCCACTACAGTGTCACCTGCCGTGATTGTTAATGGCACTAATGAGGTTGACGACGTATTTCCTCATTAGGCGGCCGCGTCACGTCACGTGCCGCTACCACCCCCCCGTATAGTGAGGTGACTCACGGACGTGCTGTGAAGAGTTTATTGTAGATTATGTATAATGTTGTAGTTGTTGTTTGATTCCTCTTTCGCCTCGTCGACTGTCACCAATCTATTCAAATATAGTTCGGTTCAGATTTTTCAGTTACGGGCACGTTTTTTTATCGACTTCTGTAAGAACCTCAGAACTTTTGACTGGGTGAACCGATTTTGATGTTTTTTTAAAATTCATTTCTGACAATGGCATCTATGAGAAAATCACATAAATCTTAAATTTGCATTAGGTATGTGCGCGACAAATGGACGAATATCTCAATATTATGCCAATCGATTCCGATAGACTGTTTTTTTATTTAAAAGGATACACTTAAAGGATAGTTTGGTGTAACTTTGGTTAGGTTCTGATAACGGGATCCAATTGAAAATGGTATCTGTGAGAAAATTACACAAGTGTTGTTAAATTTACATTAGGTATGTGCTCGACAAATAGATGGATAACTCAATATCACGCTAACCGATTTCGATGATTCTTTTTTTATTGGAAAGGATTTAAAGTCGGTATCAAGCTAATACAGCTACAACAACCTTACTACAATATAGAATCACTAAGCCTCTGTTTGTTTTACTTCACACCGACTTCAAAATTATAAAAAATATTTTATTTAATTAAATTGAAGTTAACAAAATCAAAGTACGGTTTACTTTATGTAAAATTAGTTTTTTTTTACTTTTAAATTCGTTGTTGAAATCGGTTTTTTTTTGTTAAAAAATAATTTATCACTTCGCCAATGTCACTATGTATGGAGATGAAGACAAACATACAATATATCACTATTTCCTTGTGTCATCATCTTTCTAACATTATCATAGGAACTATTCATATCGTATAGTATTGAATAAACGACGTTAATACTTAAAAAGCGCTTAATAAAACCCGTCGACTTTAGTTACCATTGTAAGTGTGGGCGGATTGGTTAGTTGTCGTGTGTGTATGTAATATGTGGAGGCTGGAGGTTGAGTCACGTGGTTTCTATATAGGCAATTTCTAATAGAGGTCGAGGTAAAAAACATTATTATAAGGGCTTGCTTAATCAAATTGTTGGTAATAATATACAATTAAATCAGTTTCACGCTGTATCCCGCACACAACAGGGTAGGCAGAGGGAACCTAGCGTTTAGACACTCCATTCCCCACTTTCTGCCGAATTCTAGAGGCATTGCGTGTTGAGTGGCAGAACTCAACGCCGCGCTTTGCCTCAACGCCAGAGGGAAGAAATGGAAATATAAATTTAAGTAAATATTTCATCTCCTCGAGTGGGGATCGAACCCACAACCAATCGATTTTACAGTCACACTTTATGCCGCTGCGCCACGACTGGCCTCAACACAAACTTTTAAAAAAATGCAATTACGACATTGTTGCGCCAAATGACCGATAAGCAAATTCTCAGTTGTATAGATGCTTTATAATACAATTAAAAATGTGAAAATTATTTAATTTTACTGATTGCATTGCTGATCTAATTGGTTTAAGTATAAATATTTAATGTATATAAAAAACAAAGACGTCTTTAAATTTTGTTTATTTTTTCTATTTATCAATTTTATAAATAAAATATCTATAGTAAAAAGAGGTCGTCATAGGGCAGGGGGGGCACCAGCGTGCGACTGTAAACGCAATCGTTATGGGTTCGATTCCCCCTCGAAGAAGTGAAATATTTAACATTTTTTTTCCTCGCTCTGGGTAACACGGTAAAGCGCGATTTTGAGTTCCACCAACTAAACTCAATGCCTCAAGATTTTGGCGATAAAAAACAGAGTGTATCAACATGAGGTTCCCAGGTTCCCTCTGCCTACCTTGTTATATGCGGGCTACATAGTGAATAGAAAAAAATATAATATGCAAGTGGCTTCAAAATGCAATAACAGTTGTAGAGCGTAGCGTAGACCGATCCGGATGAGTCACAGAAAGCCGGCGCTACTAGTACCCGCATCACGTAATAAGGAATGCAATTTGGCAGCGACCGACCGACCGACCAACCAACCGGCCAATCATATTTATACGAAAATTTGAGACGCACCGGAAAATCCTATGCGGGCTATAAGGAAAAGTATTATAAATTAGAAAACGTGTAAATATTTTTTTTTTTAGTTTTCACGTCGTATCCCGCACATAACAGAGTAGGCGGAGAGAACCTTATGTTTGTTTTGAATGTTGGTTATTTAGCGTTTATTTCCTATTTCTAAGAATATTTATATATTTGAGCGTCGTTGATTTCCCCCACTCAACATGCAGTGTTTCAACAATATTCCCTCTGGCAACCCTGATATGCGCGGATACCGCGTGATACAGCTGATAAATATATTGTTAACAAATTTGTAAGTTTCATAGTTGTAGGGCTGACTCTGATTTACGTTACGCCATTTTTTTTTTCTTATCTGAACTTATCACGTACAACATAATCTTCCAGCCTCCGGTCTCAGATAAAAGATAAGCTTTAATTAATAAATTTCTACTCGGATTATTTTTTGTTTTTGCTTGTATCATGTAATATGGTTATCTAAATAGTAATCGAGCGAGAATATGAATGACCTTTCGAGCATACCGATAGTCTACCCTTGACCACTAATTTTATAATTGTAAATGCGCGGCTTCGCCCGCTTAAACTTAAAACAAATATATACAATACGTTTACATAAATTGTATCCTGTTTTAAATAAAACTGTTTAACCGGATTAATCGCGTATATGGTTATTATGTAAACCCGACACTTTGGAAAACTTTGCAGTAAGTAGTCCGTGGTCACGGAATTACGGGACACGTAGACAGAGGTGTGGTATTCGTCTGTCAGTTTTAACTTTGACATTTTTATTGTTAGTAGGATGTTGTTTGTACAAATTTTGTATTAATAACTTTAATGTATTTATTTTATAATACTTATGTATTATTACACCCTATCCCAATCTCAATATACTATTGCCTTTCCTGGATGTACATAAAAAAAATTCGTTATAAATAAATATTAAAATAATAATAAATATTATTACTAATAAACAAGTAAACTTATAAAACTATACAAAGTTAATCCGAATTACTTAAATCTCATCTTACTAATAAACTTATTATATTAACCTTATAAAACAGAACGCTATGTTTTAATAAATAAGTAACTTCAATGTTCATCTCAACGCGGCCATCCCAAGTCAACGTAAGACGGTTCTAGAAACAACCACACCCCTGGCGCGGAGCTACCCTCGTGACGTCACCGCGCCGGGGGTGACGCCGCCGGCCCGCTCGCGTTACTCAAAACTAGGATAATAATCGATACTACGAACGTGGTATGGTGGTGGGACCCGCGTCTTGCGTAATACCATGGACTCGACTGCTTTCTATTGATTGAATCTGTAGAATTGTGGAGCTTGTGGCTGATTGGTTTGGTGGCACCACTGTAAACGCAACGGTTGTGGGTTCGATTCTCATTTTCAATTTATCGCTTTGTTGCATGTAGTATTTTAATATTAGATTCTTTTTATACATGTGTGTTATTTGTGTAATATAAATAAATAAATGAAATAGAATTGGATTTCAATATTATTTTTCTATTCTGGCATCACACAGCGCGGCGTTGAGTTCCGCCTCCAATAACGTGAAGTGTATTTAAATTGTACATAATCAGAAAAGGAGATAATTGAGACAAGAAGATGTATAAATGTATATTATGCTTTCGCATATCTTTCGGTTTTGGAACGCGCCCAATGTCGTCTAGGGGTTTTTATGAAATTGTGCAATTTAATAAATTATTGCATTCCGTGCAGATTTGATTGTTTTTTTTGCACCGAAAATCAAATAGTTTTTTTTTAATATATATTTTTATTGCAGTAAAATTGTTCGTATTTTATGTTATTATAATGTATTATCGCAAATCAAACCCATTAGTCACAAGAACCAGGTTACCTTTCTAAGACTTTTAGCCTTTCTAAGAGGCCACTCTATTATTAAACCCACTGCTGTGTGAGCTTTCAATATTTATAGTGCAATATACTCACCGCTCCTTCGGCAACCTGGAAGTCCTTCGCATTACGGTCCTCCCCAGAGGGCTTTGTGTAACCTCGCGGTTGTGACGCGTGATAGATTGGTTATTTGTTGGGGTCGTGGAAATTAGGTTACGTTAGACGTAAAACGGTCAATAATATTATAGGTTTCTTTTAATTTAAGTTATGAATTTCAGCCGGAATTATTTAAGATTTTTGTTTATAAGAAAATGCTTAACATTATTAATAACCAACGTGTTCAAAGCTGTACTGAAATTTTATAAGGAATTTCAATAGTGAATCGTGGCGCAGAAGCGTTAGCTTGCGGTGGTAGTACATGCGGCGGTTGTGGGTTCGATTCCCCTTCGGAAAAATGACCTGAAGCAGAATTATCTGCATCCAAGTAGAGCTTCCATACAGTCGATACTTTATTGCTCTTACATTATTTTAATTTTAAATTCAATACAGCGATCACGAAAAACAACCGATATAAAATGAAAAGAATAATTGTATAGAATTTCGTTTGTGCTTTTAATCCCGTGTCCGTGAGAACGTGTTTCATTCGAAATTTTTATGTACATAATATGTCCTATATCATTGATGTCGAATTGTTAAATTAATATTACATTTTTTATTGTAATATATTTCAGTTTCTCGCTTTTTGCATGAAGTAAAGTAGATAAAGGGAACCTATTCTTAACGCTTCGTTCCTCACTTTCAACCAATTTTTTTAAGACATTGCTTGTTTTTGTTATTTGATGTTTTAGCTTCTAGCTGAATCCCGCACATGACTGGTATAGGCAAAGGAAACCAGGAAATCTAGTGTTAAGACACTAAGTTCCCATTAAGATACTTCCGTCCATTACTTTCTGCTCAGTTCTGAAGGCACGGCTTGTTGAGTGGCTGAACTCAACGCCGCGCTCTGCCTCGTTACCAAAGCGAAGAAATATATAATATATAAAATCATTTCCTCATTTATAGTACGACTCATCCTATTCCGTCACCACAGCTCATATAGCACAGTACAATATATTATACAATAGAAAAAAAATAAATCAGCTTGACGCTGTATCCCGCACACAGCAGGGTAGGCAGATGAAACCTAGTGTTAAGACACTCCGTTGCCTTAGAATAGTTTTCTATTTTATTACGTAGTAGGCGACCAAATAAAATAAATTTGAAGGAAAGACAGAACAAATATTTAATTCATATTGTGTGTGTGTCAGTTTATCGATTTTGTTGATTTCGAAAACATCGTACTAACTCAGAAACCTTTGTACGGATCATACACAACAACTTTGCTAAAAATCATTACATGATAGGAGCATAGTTTACGATTCTATAAATAACGTACAAACAAACATTCATCTTTATATATAAATATTAATAATATAATTGAGAATTCATATTACTCACTGTTCTGCATAATCCCATGATTAGCCCAGTCGTGGCGCAGGTGCACAAAGTGTGACTGTAAAACCGACTGGTTGTGGGTTCTATCCCCACTCGAGGAGATGAAATATTTACTTAAATTTATATTTCCATTTCTTCGCTCTGATGTCGAGGCAAAGCGCAGCGTTGAGTCCTGCCACTCAATACGCCAAAATAATATACTACAATATTAAAAGTATAAATAACTTAGTTCCTTTATACTTATAATATATCGACTTCCCCGAATACGTAAGCGGAATTAATTGGGTTAATCCGGTTTTATTTCACTTTGGTGATATTTTTTTACTCTGTCATGCGTTTAACTTAAACGTACAAAATGTTTGAGCTTTTAATAATTAATTATATATTTTTTTTATTTTATTGACTTTTGTTAGTGTATTAAGTGGATTATATTTAATTACCTTAATATTTTGATAACCAATAAAAGTATTGTTTACTAGCAACCCCCTTGCGGCTTCGCCCGCTTGGGCGACGATTACCAATCTACATAATTATTTATTAATTATTTTTAGCAATATTGTCGAACCAAATACTTTACATATCTCATATAATAATATTTTTTATTTTTAGGTTTAAGTAACTTTATTTTCTTCATTCGTTTTGTATTATTTTCCAGGGTGACTACCACCGGTACCTGGCGGAGTTCGCGACGGGCAACGACCGCAAGGAGGCGGCGGAGAACTCGCTGGTCGCGTACAAGGCGGCCTCCGACATCGCCATGACGGAGCTGCCGCCCACCCATCCAATACGCCTCGGCCTCGCGCTTAACTTCTCAGTGAGTGTGCCTTGTGATTATTGTGTTTCACGCTGTATCCCGCATATAACAGGGCAGATAGAGGGAACATAGTGTTAAGGAATCCCTGTTCCCTAAACACAGCTTATTTTTCAAAAGACAGTATCGTTAAGTGGGCTAACTTAATGAATTTATGAGAGTAATTCATCACCCCGTGTGGGAATCGAACCTACAATTTCTTAAATTTTTTCAATCGATTTTCTTTTCTTAAATCGATTTAGGAAAAGGAAGAATTTGCGTGTATGTATGTATGTAAGTGATAATATCGAAATTGGATAATTTTTGAGTATGAAAATCTATGGAGGCTTCCAAGTTGGTGTGCTAAATTTCGTTAGTGTATGTATGTTTGCCCAAAAAATTTCTCGCAAAGTTGTATTCATAATGAGATTATCTTTTTGATTTGAATATATATATATCAGTATTCCAACTTTATGATTTTTTTTTATCAAAATTTGACCAATAGTTTTTGGGACATGTGTTCGTGACATTTCTGGGACACGGGACATTTCTGGTGGGTACCATGTATTTGTATATAGGTGGTGTTAATTAAAATTGGCTTTTTTACAATTATATTTGTAAATATAATGACAGAGTAAGTGACGCTAGTTCCGGTTCATATACCCCCTCCCCACTCAGCTTGAGATACTATATTTATAAACGATGTATTTATGTATGAAGTAATTTCTACAGAATTTGAGGAAAATGTATTTATTTTTCCTCGTTTCATTTCGCGGGTCACTTAAATTAGATATGAATCATTTGATATGACTATACTTTGGATTGTTTGATTTGTTCATTGATACAATGTTTGTGTGATTCAGTAACTTATGTGTTAATTGTTAGCTTTTACTCGAAATGGCTTTGTAAGGAATTACTAAATAATGATAAATATGAGACCAGTCGTAGCGCAGTGGCACAAAGTGAGACTGTTAAACCAACTGGTTGTGGGTTCGATCCCCACTCGAGGAGATGACGTATTTACTTAAATTTATATTTCCATTTCTTCGCTCTGGTACCGAGGCAAAGCGCGGCGTTGAGTTCTGCCATTTAACAGAACAGAATTCGGCAGAAAGCCGGGAACGGAGTGTTTTAACGCTAGGTTCCCTCTGCCTACCCTGCTGTGTGCGGGACACAGTGTGAAGCTGATAAATATTTAGAGGAACATAAATGTTGGTGAGGTCTCTGTGGCATAACAACATAGCATCTGATTATATGCAATGCTTATAGGCTTCAATGGAAGGAGAATTACATTTTTTATTTTATTTTTCTGTTCTGTTAACAAGATAAGGCGGCGGTCTTGGTAGTTTCTCTCTCTCTTCTCTATAATCGGGCGGAAAATAAACTTGCACTTCTTGGAAATCATCCATTTCTAAATATTTCTATTGAAAAATGTTGAAATGAATTACTAAGTATTTAATACTGAGTGAATTTAGTGATCGTCATTGTGGCACCATCCAGTTCCTGGATCATAAAACTAGTATCATCCAGATATACTATTGTATTGAACCATAAAAATGTCACTACTCATAGACAAACAAACAATAGCAATTGATAATTAACAATATATTATTATAATTATTATGAAATACAACTGATTTATCATAGTCAAGGGTACTACATACTACATATAGCATCAACTATTAATTTATATAACATGTTTTGAATGATTCTTTTGTATTTCTCATCTCTTTACTAGAATGAAGTATGATTAATTAAGGATGGAAATATCAATTTCAATTTAAAAGCAATTTATTATTTTAAGATAATTTCATTATGTAAAGATATTTTATCTATTCATATAAAGTTTATTCATCTTCTTGATGTAATTGAACAAAGTGCAGTATTGCATAGACAAATGAAAAAATATCCTATATTTTGGAAAATTAAAATGATAGAACACCTGTGTGTAAAACAACTATAAATAATTGTACAATATTACTAAAATGGGTGGGGTGGATAGATATAACACTAACTACGAAGATATAATCTTCCTGTTACCCAAAAAGAAGAATTGATGACTAAACAACATTTTATGAGCGATTGTTGATACGAATACTTATTATGTGGCGTTGTTTGTTGTGTGCGTCACGCTAGTTGCGCTGATGTCACTGAGACCTTACATTCGCTAGGCATTAGTTGTCATTTATTTATAGTGACTCATTGCACCGTCGTTGCAGGTATTCTACTACGAAATCCTGAACAGCCCGGACCGCGCGTGCCGGCTGGCGAAGGCGGCGTTCGACGACGCCATCGCCGAGCTGGACACGCTGTCGGAGGAGAGCTACAAGGACTCCACGCTCATCATGCAGCTGCTGCGCGACAACCTCACGCTGTGGACGTCGGACATGCAGGGCGACGGCGAGCCGGGCGAGCCCGAGCCCAAGGAGCCCGCCGCGCCCGACGCCGACGCGGACGACGTGTCGTAATGTGCGCGCCCCCCACCCCGCCCCGCCCCCCTCCACCCCGCCGCCGCACAAACACACAGCCCCCTTTACTTGCGAGTATTGTGATAGAGATTTTTTGTATATTTTAATTTATTTTATAATTTCGCATGTTTCTCGATATATATAATACGATATACGTGTACACGGTCCGAGAGCGGCCGCTGGCTGGCGGTCTAAAGTTGTGCTAGGTTTAAGGTATTAGGCACTAGGCGCTCGGGGGAAGTATTTATTTGCGATGATCGCTCCGGGACTCGACACATTCCATCGCCGGCGTCAATACCAGCGTGCCCGGGTAAGATATTAGCGTTATTTTTTATTTTTGAATTGTAATATTGCATATATTTTTTTGTTAATTTATATCCACAAAAAATACTGATGCAATTAGCCTTAGTGTTATGCAATATTAATTTATGTCCTACCATCATGGAAATTTATTGTAAATGACAGTGTAAATCTAATAATAAAATTCAAAAGTCCAAGTGTAGTTTTATTCTCCCGCACTAATTCGGTGTCTCTCTCTTGTTTATATATGTTGTGTCGGACATGTCATTTCATCTTAATAAATACTTAAATTTAAGTAATCAATTATTCACACCTAGAACTTTAAGGGAAAATATCTTTATAAATTATATGCTTATTGTGTTTTATAACATTAGAAAATATTAATTAAACAAATATTTAAGTGTATTTTAAAATCTTTTTGGAATTAAAGAAGGTAATTGGAAATTTTGTTGTTTAGATGAATGTTATGTACCTTATATGTATTTGTCCCTTGTGAGAACAACATAGAACCATAATTCAGAAATGTTTCTTAAGTGCAATAGAGTTAAAATTAATTAAACGCTACAGTAGTGATTAAAGTTAGTTTTTTTAATATGTTATTCTCACTAGTAACATAAAAATTAAGACTGTTGTATTATCCCAAGAATAATTGCTATGTCTTTATGCTAATAAAGGTGTAAAAAAAAACACAAAATAAGTATTGAATATTAAAAAAAAAAGTAAAATTGACTCAAATTTACAGCAAACAATTCTACGGAAAAGAATCCCAACTCCTCTAGATTCAAGATCTACATATAAATAGAAAACAAAATGGAAATATAAGATTTGTATAACATTAAAATAATAAAGCATTTGATTCTTTTTTTTTATTATAGCTTCTAAGTGTGATTTATGGCATAGGCATATATTTTGTGCCAGGAAAATTCATCTGTCAGAAATATGGCAGACAATTTGTAGTCTTTGTATCAAAAACGGTTATTATTATTATTAAATATTAAGTTAGTAATTGTCATGTTTTTTATTGAAGCTGTCAAATGTCAAAAAATATTTACATCGCCCCTCTATAAGATATGCTATAATTTAAGAAATGGTTTATTTTATCACCCTGTAATATCTGGGTCTAGTGGAGGTGATTTAGGAAACATTTTTGTGCTCAAAGAAAATAATAAAAATGTAAAACAAATGTGTACATCAAACACAGATAAGTCGAGTTTGTTGTTGCTCAAAAAACGTAACTATTTTCGTTGAGTCTGTCACTACCTCCTCAAAACTTTGGAAATTAATGAAAATGAAAAAAATATATGAAATCAAAAACATTTAAAATGTTGTGATTCGTTAAATTTTGAATTATAAAATGTTTGATCATAAATATTGCTTACTTAAATTATAAATTATTTCTTTTGCAATGAAATCAAGTCATTGATTTGATTGCACTAAAAAAAAATCAGCTTCACGCTGTATCCCGTATGTAGCAGAGCAGGCAGAGGGAGCTTAGTGTTAAGAGACTGCCATTTATTTGAACTTATTTGACTATTATTAAGTTGACTAATTAAAATTATTTGTACAGGAAAAAGTCAAATGTGTATTTAAAAATGTCTCACTGACTAGCTGCCGACCGTTTCGTTTTGGCGATCGAGGTAGTGGAAGCATAAAAGAATTGTTATATATACCTCCATATATCATTTGATTTGTGAGCAGTGTAAAATAAGCTATTATTGGAGCAGAAATTAACTCTTACTACAGTTGTATAAATAATAGAGTACTTCCCCTAAATTCTTCCACCCTTTCATTTCATTCTATAAATGAATGTGTGACAATCGGGAATTATAGGTATTTGGCTTATAGAAACAAATTTGCAACCGGTAAAACGCGGGTCTGTATATGGAGTATCTAGTAAATCACGATTTCTCAATTATTGCATGCGTTTCTTAGGCTAGCCCCACACACACAATATTATTGTCGATACTAGATTGCCAATAATATTGTTCAAGATATGGCCCCGCACACTACGCAATATTATTGACAATATTTTGAAGTAAAATCTGACGCAGTCACTCAGTAGCTTTGTTTCAAAAATAACTAGAATGAAATAAGCCGTTGCTTTAGTTATTGCATTTAGCTTGTTTACAAAAGAAGGCATTAAAAAAAAGATTGATCAAGGATTAGATGAGACAAAAAACCGAGTTTATGAATTTCAATATTATTAATAAACTACAACAGGCCATTCGATCCCCTCTCGAAAAAATTAAATATTTATTTAAATTTATATTTTCATTATTCGCTCTGGTGTCGAGAAAAAGTGCGGTGTTGAGTTCCGCCACTCAACACACTATGCCTTTAGAATTCGGCTGAAAATAGGGAACGGAGTGTAACACTAGGTTTCTTCTACCTATCCTGCTGTGTGCGGGTTACAGCGTAAAGCTAATTTTACTAACAGAGATTGATTGGTGATTTAAAAAGTTAAATGAGAAAGTGAGATAATTTCTCAAATAAAAATATCTCTATTTGGTTAGATTTTCTTGTAAATATCGAGAAGCTGTTTTAACACACAATATTTTTAGCTTTATCATGATATGCTTCAATAGATGTATTCCATAGCTCTGATTTATTTTCCATAAATTCTATTAAATAAGCTAAGTGTAAGCCTGGCCGCACACGTACAATAGTCACAAGTACGTTTTGTCAATAATATTGCGCGTGTGCGGCTGATTTTCAATATTATTGTCGAATTCTAGAAATTCTGTTTTTGCCACGACAATATCGGGGGGAGGCAGGGTTATTTTCAATAATATTGTCGTGTGCGGGCGCGCTGCAATATTTTAGTTAAAAAAAAAAACTTCAAAAGTGAACGTTTCTCCTTTATATTCAAGACGGAAGACGAAAGCAGTGTAAATGGTGAAAATAATGTTGATAGTACTCCCACGGAAAAATAATATTTAATTGAGTTTATGGGAAACTTATTTAATTTAAAGTTAAATATTATGGGTTAAAAAAGCTTCTCGATATTTACAAAAAAATCTAAGTTTCTAGAGATTATATTTTTATTTTAGAAATTATCTCTCATCCTCATGTCATTTTTTAAATCATCCTCTGTTAGTAAAATTAGCTTCATAATTTGCTTCAGAGGAAACTTAGTGTTACACTCCATTCCACATTTTTCACCGTATTCTGCATGTTGAATGGCGGAAAATATACTAAATATATAAATGAAGAATGAAAATATACATTTGAATAAATATTGCATTTCTTCGAGAGGGTATCGAATCCACAACCAGTCGCATTTACAGTCTCACTTTGTGTTCGTGGGCCACGATTTTTTTTTCTTATCTAGTCTTTAATCAATTTTTTTCCGTAAGTTAGCTAAATGCAATAACAAAAGCAACGTTTCTTGAATTATAGCTATTTTTGAATTCACATCTACGCATACAAATAGAGCTACTAAGCGACTGTGTCAGATTTTACTACAAAATTTTGTCAATAATATTCCAGTGCAGTAGTAATAGTGTGTAGGGCCATATATTGAAGTGTGTGTGCGGCTAATCTTTGGTTTGTTAATCGATATTTTGTAAATATCGTTAGGTATCGTTTAGATAAATTTTCCGTTTCACGTTATATTGCTTTTTATTATTTTAATTGCAGAACAGTTTAATATGGTAAGCAATATGAAAAAGTTGATAAAATAATAAAAAAAAGTGGACAATTATCGGTATTAATGTTTTATATTTAACATACTATTTTTACAACTTTATTGTGTTTTGGAATCTACTACGTTAGCTGAGAATTTAGTACAATTTATATACATTGCAACATATAAATATGTCAATGTCATTTGTCAAAGCAAGCTATTTAGCGGCCATATTTTTGATCGTCTTAACTAAACTCCAAATAGAATTCTTTTAAATTTGAAAATATTTTGACCGTCATATAAATTAATTTATTCAAAAGAAGTATTAAGAAACTTGCTTAGTATATTTGAAAAATGTAATAGGAAGTTAGTTGCTAGAAAAGCGAAATGGACATGTTATATATGAATTTTGAAGAATAATATTCAGTAGTGAATTCCAACTTTATTTGAAGTGTTTGTAATTTGTTTATATATTAAAACTTTACTATCTAAGTGTATGTAAAATCTCCCGAAGATGTCTAACGTTAGTTATGATCTTGATACGTCTGGAGGTCTTATGCCAGTAAGTTATAAATTATTTTAAAGTTTTTTGTATGGCCTGGCGCCATTTTCCTTCGGTTTAGCGTACGCAAGATTTTACATAATATAACAACATGATGGACGATTATTAAGCTTATTTTTAACATTTTCAGCTTATACGTGCATTAATAAAGCCTCCAGATGAGGATTTAAACGCTCCTAAGCCTAAGAAACCCCAGCATCCCTATTATAAACGTCCAGGGAAAGGGCATAATCACGATTCATGCGACGCGTGTGGCGAAGGCGGCGATTTGATATGCTGTGACCGTTGCCCCGCTAGTTTCCATCTTGGTTGCTAGTAAGTATTTATAATATTTTTAGACTTTGAAATTACACATTTTGATGTATTAAATGTTGAATATTATTTTACATTATGCTTTGATATAAATCATTGTATATGTTATGGCAAAAAATGATTATCATTTAATATCTTCATACACTTTCTGTAGTTGCCTTCTTGTGTACTTTACACTATAGACAGCAAAAATTTAGTTCTTATATTAGTGTTAATTCACTCTGTATCCCACTCACTCTCTTTCTATTTTAGATGGATTAAGTGATAAAGATTAATAACAAACTACATGACAGAAATATAAGTTGTTATATAGTATAAGTATATCTATCTATGATGCCACCACTGTACACTAAGTAATGTTGATAGTGAGTTTGATCTTTACTTGGGGGTATAAATTTCTATTGAGAGGAGCAAGAAACTCGACAGTTGCTCTCATTAATTTAAGACTTATAAAACCTTATTTACTTCCAGTGACCCTCCCCTTGATGAGAATGATATTCCAGCTGGTTTATGGCTCTGTCGTGAGTGTCGGGCAAGTGATGAAAGGCCTGCCAGTACCAGGTCGAGTCGAGCTCAGTCCCCTGTTGATAATAAATCTGATACCGATAAGAAGACTAGGTAATGATTTTGTTAAAGGAAATATTTCTATATGGAATGAAAAAGTAGAGAATGGAGTGTCTTGATGCTAGATACTACTTGGTAATGCTAGTTCTTTCTGCCTACCCTTATATTCAGTAGTTTGGATTTTTGAGAGTATATAAGATAATCATAGTGACTACTACTAATTATTAGTAGTTTATTAGTGTCTTAATTCTCCATATTATTAAATTTTCTTTCATATTGGATAGCGTAAGTGTTTTGTTCTGTACTTTTTGAATAAAATTAATAAATTACATTCAAAATTACATTATAAATATTAATGTTTGAACTCAAAACAATGGGGCCTAATGCATATGCAATTCATAGACAACAGAGTAGTGCATTGTTTCTTTTAAATTTTCATGTCTTTATTTTTCAATTTATATAACAAAGAAGGGCACGTGGGCCTGGGCAGGCAGTCCTGACTTGTTAGGTCTTCCTTCATACTCGGAATGCGGTGAAGTCAGATAACATCTTAGTACAACCATGCAGTATGCCACTCGAAGGAGAAGTGAAGTCCGTATCACTGGTTCCAACTATTATAAGAATGATGCGACATTCACCCTGTTTCCCTAAAAGCTGACAATTAACTTTGACAACTGATAGTGCTACCACCCTCTGAATACACCCAAGTCAAACATCTTGATGTTCCACATTCATACTCTGCAACATATAGATATTTTATTAACTTTTACAGCAAATATACAATATAATATATGATAAAAGTGTTTGTTAGTTTTTTACGGGATTTATGTCTTTCGAAAACTAATGTCTGAACTAACTGCTTAAGTTTTTCCAAATAAAATGGGACTGCAATAATGGGGCATAGTTTATACATTTGGTGATTAGACTATAAAAAATATTTTTTTATTTCAATGTATGTTTTTTTTAAATTTTGTGTAGATCACTTCGCAACAGCCGAGCTAACTCAGTTGCCAAAAAGAAAGGAAAAGAAGATGCAAAAGAAAAAGAAGAAGAAGAACCCAAAAAGGAAATTGAGCCTGAGAAAGAGCTGTCGCCAATGGAGATATTGGTAAAAGCAGCAAAAGTAATGAATCCCAAGCAATTTGAGTTGCCCAGGGAAATGAGGATACCTTGTATATTTCCTGGGACTGAGAAAGGTTAGGTTGTTTTTTTAAATACATATTTATAACTGAGTGTTGGAAAGTGACACTTCTTCCTCTTGTTGTGGCTCTTTCTGTTATGAAAGCAATGGAAAGTATTATAATTGAGTAGCAATTGAAACTACAACTGTTGTGTTTACAGTCAGACGCTGTCCTATCTATTCAATCTTGGAGTAACAAATATCTTACAGAGGTCCTAAAATGTATTGATATAACATAATAAAGGGCCAGATCAGAAAGAAAAAAATTAATTCACACATACATATTACCTTCTATTCTCTACTTTTCGCTGAGTTCTCGAGGCATTGCGTGTTGAGTGGCGGAACTCAACGACGTGCACTGTCTCGTCCTATTTTGTCAATTAAGCATAAATATGCTTTTTATGTCATTATGTTTACAAATCTTTCATACTCTCGGTTTTTATTTTATAAAATAGTCATGTGATATAGAATGTAAGCGGCCTTGTTTTACAATTTAAAAGATTTATTTAAGCGATTTTGCTTTATAATACGCAAAAATAAATGTCAATATATTTTTTTTCAGAAAGTGGCAAGAATGGCTCCGGTCTAGTAACAGTGGATGCGTGGGGTTGTGTTCCGCTGCCGGCTAAGTCTTGTTTTGTGTGTCGAGCCACCTGTAAACTAGCACCGTTGCTACAGTGTGACTATTGTCCATTGCTGTTTCATCAGGTTTTATTATATTAATATATTTTCACTAAATGAGTGTAAATAGTTTTTATATATTGACAATAGTCTTATTATTCTCCATAGCCTGGCAATGTGTTACCAGTAATTTTAGTAAATAATACTTATAGAAATTGTGAGGATTGAACTCACAACCAGTTGATTTTACAGTCACTCTTTTTGCCCTTGCGCCACGTCTGGGCTCGACGAAATGAAGTATTTATTTCCATTTCTTCAATCTAGTGTCGACGCAAAGCGTGGCGTTGAGATCCGACATTCAACGGGTACATCGCGTGTTGAATGGCGAAACTCCGCAGTTTAACGAACTATTAAATAATTCCTTTCCTCAAGTGAGCATCAAACCTTCAATCTGTCGCATTCACAGTCGCACACGGGCGCCTCTGCACCACGATTGGTCTCAAACACAAAAAAAACTATAATGAAATAGTATTTATATTTGCAGTAAGAAAAATATAGTAAACAATATAATAGATACATATTAAAGTACAAAAGAAATATAAATAAACATAAATTAAAATTTTATTTAACTACAGGACTGCCTGGACCCGCCATTGACTGCTCTACCCACCGGCCGCTGGATGTGTCCCAACCACGTTGAACAGTATATTGTAAGTGATCAATTAATAATAACATATCAAATGAACAAAAAAACATTTAATATTTCTTATGGACATTATATTTATTATGGACCTAAAACTAAACCCTCCATGGACGACGATGGATCTAATTCATCCTTGATCCACTGTAGTATGTAATATTATCTAAGTTATGTATTTAATAATTATGAAACGATATTTGAATATAATGTATAATGTTGCTAGGACTGGAAGCTGGTGAGTTCCGTGAGCGCGACGGAGCGCGTGGCGCTGTGGGAGAAGTTCAGCGGCCCCATCGACCAGCACGCGCTCAAGGTGGACTTCATCCGGCGCGCGCGCACGCCGCGCCCCGCCTTCCGGTACGGCCCAGCGGTTGTGTGTAGCCACTACCGCCTTGCAATGTTGGCGTAAAGGATATAGACTGAACGGTCATCTTTAACTGAATGGTCTTAATAGAGTTTAAATATTTTTTTCACTTCACACTATTCTGCACATAGCAGGGTAGGCATAGTGAACCTGGGAATTTAGTGTTAAGACATTCTTTTCCCATTGGGACACTTCCGTTCCTCACTTTCTGCGCTATTCTTGATGTTAGTAGTAGGAAATTAAAATATATAATTTACTCAAGTGAAAATTGAACCCACAACCTATAGCGTTGAAAGACGCGCACACGCTTGTGCCCCAGCGCCACGACAGGCCTCCCTCATTCCAGTTTAGATGATGATTAAATAAAATCATTCTGTTGAGTTGGTGTTGAATCCATAACTTAGAATAATCTTATTATATACAATTGATATTTGAATTCTACATGAGCAACTTCTCCCTATTGTCCCATAATCCGATAAAATATATTTTTAGTATTGTGAAATATGTATGGTGTGTGCGCAGCGTGAAGGTGCCGTGCGGCGTGCGCGGGCGCGTGGTGGTGCCGCGCATGGTGCGCCTGCACTACCGCCGCCCGCCGCCGCTGCTGCCCGCGCGCCGCGACCACGTGCGCTGCGCCAACGGTACTGTTACAGACCAATGTTCTTTTTTTTTTATAATTTTGCAGTCCGTTTATATTAAAAATTGTTTTCAACTTCACGCTGTATACCGCGTATAGTAGTGTGGTAGGTAGAGGAAACCTATTTAAAAATATTAATAAATAATAATTCATTCTCGCAAGCGGCGATCGAACCCACAACCATTGCGTTACGGTCACACGTTTGTGCCTCTGCGCCTAGACGGCCTCAAAAATTAAATATTAATAATAAATTAATATTATATAGAATAACTATAAGAATATTTTAAATCATATTTTCATACAAATTATAATTAACACAAATAGAAATAATTAACATGAAAGTGAATCCCCACAGTAATGAAGCGCCTTAAAGCCGGCAACACGTACTCGTCAGGCTCCGAATGCTCGGACGAGGAAGGCAGACACCAGATATGTCTAGACCCAAACTGCAATGAGTCCCGGGGACTGCCCTGCGCCTTGCGTACTCGAGGCAAGCATCGTACCTTGACCCACCATTCTAAGTCCAGATCTAGGTCCAGATCGAGGTCTCAGACTAGTGAAGGGAGGCAAACTCAGGTATTGTTTTCATGTAATTATGGGTGAATCCTAAAATGCGACGATTATGTGTTCGATTCTGACTTTGGGGAAGTAATTAGTTTCTCGCTCTGCTAGAAATCTCGGCGTTTAGTTTCGCCATGAAATTTTCAGCGTCTTGAAAAATGGGCGGAAAGTAGGGGATACCCCCAGCTATATGCGGGTTACAGCGTAAAATTAAAAAAGAAAATGAAAAGAAAAAAAATAAGGTACAGAAAGAAACTAAAAAAAAATAAAGATTATTATTTTTATAAAGGTGTGGGTGTGTAATGAAGTGGCTTATCACTAAGTTTCCTCTGTTTATGCTGCTATATGCGAGATACAGTGTGAAACTAAAATCATTTAATATTATTTTTTTCGTAAAACACAAGAAACAAAATATCTTCCAGAGTGATTCCAGCTCCCTCTCTGACTCGGACTTTGAACACCTCACCACTGTTAAGAAACGTAAAGTGTCACAGTCGCGGTCAGACAAGAGTCCTACCAAGAGGCCCACCAAAACTCAGCACTTGGAGTTGAGCGTGGAGGATGGCGTGGAGGAATTGCTGGCCACTGTGGAGGAACAGCTGGACAAGCTGGACGAGAGGCTCGTGAAGCTGCTGGCCTGGCAAAGGTTGCAACAGGTTCGATACTTTTTATTAAACTATATATATACTTCTTTTTTTATTAAAGCTAACATTGCGGGTTGTCAGTAGATATGTAGGTCTCTAAGAATCACTTTCTCTATATAACTATTAAAATCAAAGAATAAAACGGAACACTCTTGAGATGATCCCGACTTGAACTTAGCCATTTTTTATGTATGTAAATTAACAAGAAGTTCTTACAACAACTTTCCAATTAAAAAATAACCAAACTATATTACTTATATTACAGGTGGCAGCAGGCGAAGCGATATCCGGTCGATGGAGGCGCGCGTCACTGGGCTCGTGGGGGGCCCGCGCTGCCGCCGCCCTGCGGGGGGCCTCGAGGGCCCGCCTGGCCCGCCTCGGTGTTAAACAGGGCCCTCTACCGTCTGAACTGTTAGCGAGAGCTGATCGGGAACGTATAGCCGCGTTGGTGTGGGGCCCCGCGCCCAGGTCCCCTGTGGCAACTCCGGTACCGAGGCCCCCGGAACGGGATCTGGCCGATTCGCTAGTTAGGGCGGCGTTGTGTGAGGTTAAACATGCTAGGTGAGTGTTTTAGTTGGTAATTTGTCACATCCCTAAGAGTCTTTATAGCTCTGCCCTGTTTGACTTGTCATATAAATAATGTTTACCATTCAAACTGTTAGCGATATTTGATAATGATTTACACTCAAAAATCGCACAATTAATAGTTATTAATTACTTATGAGCTCGTCGTGGTGCGGGGGCACAAGTGTGCGTATTAACGCTATGGTTATGATGGGTTTAATCCACTCTTGGCGTAGTAAAGTATTTAATATTTTCATGCCCTCGCTGTGGTAACGAAGCAAAGCCTGGTGCAGTGTCTTACACTAGGTTCCCAGGTTCCCTCTCTCTTGTATGCAAGTGTTCAACAAGTGTGTCCGCAGCGGCGCGGGCGGCGCGGGCGGCGCGCTGGGCGCGGCGGTGGCCATGCGGCGCGCGGCGCTGGCGGTGGGCAGCGACGGCGCCTGCGACCTCGTGCTGGACGCGCGCTGCCGCCGCGCCTCGCCGCGCCACGCGCTCATCTTCGTGGACGAGGTCGGTGTGCGCTCCCTTACAAACATACCCCTACTTACTAAACAGACGAATAATTCATTTTACCTAACAGGTAACACGCCACTTCGAACTAATAAACTACTCAGAGTGGGGCACCCGGGTCAACGGCGTGCTCTACGCGTGCGACCTCTCCGGCACACCGGCTCCCGCGGTGACTTCTGAACCCACGGGTGCCTCGGGGTTGACCGCCGACCCCTCGGCGACCCCCGACGCCGCAGCGGCCCCCGATGCGGAGGCGAGGGCGGAGGCAGTTAGGGAGATTGTGAGAGGACGGTTTAGAAAACCGCCGCGGTGAGATTTGTTTTAAATTTTGTATTTAAATTAAGGAGTATATTTAAAAAATTTTTGGAAATTTATTGGTCATTTTGAAAATTTAAATTTTTGTAATGAAATAATATTACAACAACAATATTTTTTTATAAATATATACAGCCTAGTATAACCTTACATTAACGACCCTCAATACAACGATTTCCTCGATTTAACGATTTTTACGAAATCTGTCTTTCGAAACTATCCATAAGATCTAATACAAAATATACATTACGAATGCATTTATTCAAAACCATTTTATAATGAATTTTCAATCTTTACAAAATATAAAAAGAAAATATTATTTACCTCTATTTGATGAATTTAAGCTGAGGCCAGTCGTGGCGCAGCGGCACGAAGTGTGACTGTAAAACCGACTGGTTGTGGGTTCGATCCCCACTCGAGGAGATGAAATATTTACTTAAATTTATATTTCCATTTTTTCGCTCTGATGTCGAGGCTAAGCGCAACGTTGAGTTCTGCTCAACTCAACACGCAATGCCTCCAGAATTCGACAGAAAGTGGGGAACGGAGTGTCTTAACACTAGGTTCCCTCTGCCTACACTGCTGTGTGCGGGATACAGCGTGAAACTGACCAATAATGAATTTAACATTTACATAACAAATCCTATCAGTTTTCTACATTCAATTTTCAGACTCACAATTGTCTTTCGAAGACAGTTTTTTTTTTGGTGTTCAGTAATGTAAAACTGATGTTTGACACTATTGTTAGTTTAAACTTTACAATGGCTGATAAACGAAAAAGCTGAGATCAATTATATTTTTTTAACCTTGTTAAAACTATAATAATTGTAGACCATCCTAACCTCTCTATAAGGAACTGTATATCTTTATAAACACCCTTTATTTTTACAATGCACACCACATAAATTTTATATAAAAGATTAAAATATTAATTAATCTTCTTCTCAATAATTGCAGTATAAACGGAGCACTTACAAAACCAATGGAACCAGAAACGGAATGCAAATGTCCGACTACGCCACCACCACCCAGTGCCGCCTGGGAGGGCTCGGCCATAGTCCCACACGGAGCCCTACTTCAATTTGGATGTAAAATGTACGTGTTTAGTGTAGCGGAGCCGGAGCCGGAGCCCGAACCCGCCCTCTGAGCCTGCGCCCCCGCGGGTACACCCGCCAGTGACAGTGATAATGATAGTGCTAGTGACCGTGATCTACAACCAACTAACGATAACATGGATGATAGTGAGGCTAATATGAAATATTTTACAACACCAGCTACACTCGCAAGTGATAGTGTTAGTGACAGAATAAATGCTATCACTACCATCCAACAACCTGACAATATTGATTTTGATGTTGAATGTCCTACAGCAGTAAAAGACTTTGCAGTACCAGCTAGTGTTCATGTTAGTGTTACAGATGATGATAGTGCGTCGATTGGATGTAATATTACACACGCTATAGTTGATAGTGATATCAACGTCACTGATAATGACAATAATATTGTGAATACCGATTACGTCATCACCGCTGCTGCAACTGACTCGCCTGATAATGACAAAAATAATACGCGAGTCATTTATAATGATTATATGATTCGTGATTCTGATGCAGAAGAGTTGCACAGCGATGACAATGACGTGACTGACTTCGCGATTGACGCTGTGACTGAAGCGTATGACGAAGATATCAATATAGACTCAAATAATGTCATCGATATGGATATTGATGATTTGAATGATATTAATGATAATATTAATCCAAATTTAGGTGATGACAGTAATGATATAGATATAGACAATAATAATGATGAAACTGATGGTTACAATAGTAATGATGGTGACGACAGTGATGACTCAGTGCAAGATGATAGTGAAGATAATACTGAATATCCGCTTTGACTATACAATATTGAATAAATAAAAGAAAAATTAATTAAAAGGTCTTAAATTGGCAAATATAAATTATGTTATTGTAATCTTTGTATATGAAAATTTTGTTTGGTTGTAAGCTCTAATCTCAGGAACTACCGATTCAAATCAAAAAATGCTTTCATTATCTAATGCTCTAGAAGTGTAGTGTGATCGCCCCCTTAGTAATAAATACTTATGTATTATTATTATTATTTTTGTTGTTTGGATTCTGTTTTAATTTTTAGTATACAAATTATTAATGTTCTTAATAACTTAGTGTTTGATGACACTTTAAAATATTAAAAATGATTGTAATCATATTTCCTAATCTACAAATTGTGCTATAATAATGTAATTAAAATAAGGTTATTAATACTGTTATAATTAAAATATATTGTTATACTGTTATAATTAAAATATATTATTATTTTGGCTTCACACTGTATCCCGCAAATAAGAGGCGTAATGATTGGCGAAATTTAACGCCGCACATGCACCGCATTTTATATATTACAAAATTATATGTAATAATAACAATATAAATTGAGCATAGAAAGATATATAAGAATTTGAATAGTCTGATATGAGTGACACCTTCCAAGAGGTGACGGTTCAAGTCCAGAATTCAACAGAAGGCTGGGATTATAAGAATGGAGTGTCTAAACACTACATTCCCAGGTGTCCTTTGCTATGTGCAGAATACAGCGTGAAGCTAAAATATCATAATATTTTTAATACTAAGTATGTGAACGACACTTTTAAAGATATTAAAAAAAATCTATAATTTTTTTTCTAGAATAATTAAAATTTTAGTGCTGGTATTATTAAGTGATAAGAATTAATATTGCATTAAATTGTATGTGGTAGAAAGTGTAGTCATAGATAACTTTAGTTTCTCAAAAACATATCAATTAGACTTAGAACCAATAACCTTCGCCATGTTTCTTATGATATTCTCAATTTCTTCCCGCTTATAGCGCGATAGGCGGAGGGAGAATACTTGGAGTCAAGAACGGAGTGTTCTCCACTCTCTACTCTAAAAGACATGATGACAGTCAGTGAAAATCACTAAAGCTATGTATTTACTTGATGATATCCTATTAATGATAACTAGACGCTTTTTTTTATTATCAAGTGTAGGATTAATAATTATTTAGAAATAAAGTAAAATTAGAAATTACGGCCGTTTTTATCGTTCATACATTTTTGTTATGATAAATGTATGAACGACAAACATTTACGTGATGCTTTACGACGGTAAAAAAGCAATAAACATTTTAAAAAAATCATAATTTGTCAACATCGTGCACACAACAGGGTAGACAGATGGAACCTAGTGTTAAGATACTCCGTTCTCCACTTTCTGTCGAATTCTGGAGGCATTGCTTGTTGAGTGACAGAACTCAACGCAGCCTCGATACCAGAGCGAAGAAATGAAATATAAAGTTAAATAAATATTTCATTTTCTCGAGTGGGGATCGAACCCACAACCAGTCGGTTTTACAGTCACATGTTGTGCCCCTGCGCCTCGACTGGCCTCGTTTTTTTAAACTTATAAATTAAAATTTATTCTTTAATTATTAACGTAAACCAAATATAAAAGTTTGTCAAAATCTGTCATCGTGCCTATTGGGATGTTGCGCGTTGAGTGACGGAACTCAACGCCGCGATTTATCTTACAGAATGTGAGAATTAAAATAACTTCTTGCCTCGAGCAGGGATTGAACCTGCAACATTCACGTTTATAGTCGTCTTGAAGGCGCTATATAAATTTTTAGGGTGTTCAAAATAATATAATTTAATTTAAGATAACATTTTGAATCCTGGACTATCATCTTTAAATAACTTTATGTTAAATTTAGAAGATTTATAAAAATAATAATATGAAAGAATTATTTAATTTCTATATTATTATTTTTTCTTTTACTTATTATTAAGTATGTGTTCATTTTAAATTTTAGTTTAGTTTTTTTTTTGTTTTCGGCAAAGCTTGTATTGAGCAGCTTCTTTAATAAAAAATACTCTTGAATATATTAGTTTTTCATTATTTTCCGTTTTTTTATAGGATGTTGAAAAAAACGGTTACGTTACATATTGTTTTTTGCCTGTTGTTATTATAAAAATAAATAAATAAATCAGCTTCACCTGTATCCCGCACACAGCAGGGTAGGCAGAGGGATCCTAGTGTTAAGATACTCCGTTCCCCACTTTCTGCCGAATTCTGGAGGCATTGCGTGTTGAGTGGCAGCACCGCGCTTTGTCTCGACACCAGAGCGAAGAAATGGAAATATAACTTTAAGTAAATATTTCATCTCCTCGAGTGGGGATCGAACCCACAACCAGTCGGTTTTACAGTCACACCTCGTGCCGCTGCGCTTCGACTGGCCTCTTTTTTATTATAAATACATATATTGCTATTTATTTTAATGTTTACAATTTAAACCTTTCAAGCGCTCTAGCTGTTAAAGCAAATATTCTAGTCATTCTATGTTTTTCAGTTTCAATTTCTTTTTAACATTTTTAAAGTGTTATTCCACACTTAGGAAAAAAATATACTTAGGAAAACGTATAAAAAATTGACCAACTAAGCCATATGTTCTCATCGAGCTACGTCGAAATTTTCATACGTTTTTTACAACTTATTTATGTTAGCTATTCTGTAGGGAGAGCGGGTTCAAATATTTTTTGGGGCATATAGTAGTATCCTGCTATATGATGAAGAGAGCGTCTAGTCTTGACACTAGTGTCAAGACGAAAAATTCCAAGTGCATAAACGGTATTTCATTCTAAACTAAACACTCGAAATCGAAATATTACGTGTTGAGTCGTGGAACTCATCGCCGTGCGTTCTTCCAGTGCAGGCAAATGAAAACGAAAACAATATATTTTCTTTTTTATTTAAATTAATAAAAAAATCTTATTTTATTTACGTAAAGCGCGGCGTTGAGATCCGTCTCTCAACACGCAACGCCTCCATATTTCGGCGGAAAATGGGAAGGGAAACGGAATGTCTTAACACTAGCTTTGCCAACCCTGTTGTGTGCGGGATACAGCTTGAAGCTGAAAAAAAACCTTTTATGGTTTTTTTTAAACTTCATTAACCGAAATAAAAAAAAACTAACAAATATAGCAAAAATTAAATATTTATTTATTTATTTACAAAATCACTCGTCATTCTCCTCCTCTGGTTCATCAAAATCCTTTATCTTGACATCAGCGTCCTCCCCATACTGTATGATGTTATCAATCGTTATCAGTATGTTGTCAATGCTCTCCTCCTCTTTTATATTGAGAGGGTAAAATCTCACCAAACTGAAGTTCTCGATCACTTCACCAATTGATTCTGTTAATTTTTCATATTTTTGATGCCATTTCGATTTGGAGTTCCTCATGTCTGAGAGTAGGATGTGCGGGTCCGGGTCTAAGTAGCTGGAAAATTAAATATATATGTAAAAAGCAGATACTAGCTTTTACTCTCAAAGAGGGAACCTAATGTATGACCACTGCGTTTCCCACGTTTTCCAAAATTTTCAAGATATTGCGTTATATGGCGGAACACAACTCCGCATCGTATATCATAGTGGCGAAATTTACACAAAGTAAATATAATCCTCCGAGTGGGATCGTACTCATCGCCGCCTTTTGTCTTGAAACCAGAGGGAGACAAAGAAAATAATTCATTGTTCTGACTGAACCCACGACCATCAAATTTCTAGTCAGACGTTGTGCCACGACGAGAACTTTAAGAGAGTTGGGAGACTTTAAGAGAGACAAATCTTATAAATTATTTAAAACTCTTATTTTATTTAATTAATATTACAAATCAAATCAAGGCACAAGCGTGCGTTGTAAACGAGACGGTCGGGGGTTCCAATCCTACTCGGGGGAACGAAGCTAAACATTAGGTTCCCAGGTTCCCTCTGCCACCCTGCTATGTGCGGTATACAGCGTGAAGCTAAAACAAAAAAACAACAACATACTTATCGAGCTGTTTTCTTGCGGACTTGCTGAGGAGGTCCATTTTAGTAAGTATATTGACGTGCGGCAATTCCAAATTGACCATCACGCTGAGCGCCGCCATTGTACCTGAAAAGGTTAAATAAGAATACCGTAAGTAAACTACAACTAAACATAGATACCTCATATATATTTTTTTTCGAATGTGAGAACCCAAATTTTGAATGTATTTGTGGTATTTTTATATTTTTAAAGTGTTATTCCACACTTAGGAAAGAAATATTCTCATTAAGAAAACGTATAAGAATTTCGTCGTAGCTCGATAAGAACGTATGACTTAGTTGGTTAGAGTGCTTGGACGGTTTCCAAAGAGGCGCGGGTTCAAATCCCGCTATAATCAAACTATTATACGCTTTCTTATGTATGTGTTTGTTTATGGTTTTGGTATCCACTCTGACTCGCGGATCTAATATATTTAATACTTTTATTTCTTCACTGGTAAAGAAGCAAAGCGCGGCGTGTCTTAACACTAGGTTACCAGGGTTCCTCTGCCTACCTTGCTATGTTTGGTGTGTGTGGGATACATCACTGAACTTCTACTATAAGAATACTATAACTAAATGTACGATAACTTCTGGTAAAATTTTAAATAACAATCATAATAGTAAATTTTAAATATTCTGCAAACCTAAGCATTATGATGAAAATTAAAATATATGATTTTATTTATTTTATTATATAATAATAGTTTTTAATTTTTAATATTGAAAATATTTAAAAATATAATATTATTACTAATACTAATATAACAAAATTATTTGATTATATTGTTCATAAAATAAACACAATATAATAAAATACCCAAAATTCATCATACCCGACAAAAACTTGGCTCCGTCAACCATAAACTGTGAATCAATCATGAAGACAACACAAATTCTGAAGTTCCACTTCTGTAAGGTGTCCACCAGCTTCCTCATTACTGGTAGATGCGTGTATAGTTCTATTTGACCGGGACAGTCAAACAGTATATAGTCGTCATCTACGTCTCCTAGCTGTTCCTCAAGCCAATCTGAATTTTCTATGAGGGTCCTGCAAAATATATATCTTTAAATTTCACACTGTATCCTATACATAGTGAAAAGGCAGACAGAACCTGGGATTCTAGAGTAAAGACACTCCGTTTCCAGTTTCCATTAAGATACTTCCATTCCCAACATTCCACCGAATTCTGGTGGTGTTGTTGTATGGTGGAACTCAATGCAGTGCTTATGAATAATATTAATGTTTTGTAGATGTAGATTGAGACAGTTGTGGCACAGTCTACCACTGTACATATGAGTTATGAGTTCAATTAGGAGAAAGAACTATTCCCATTTCTTATCTATGATAATAAGACAAAGGGGTGTGGTATTTCTCCAATTCATTTGGAATGATTGGGTGCAAAAACAATGTCTTGAAGATTGTCTAGTAATATTAGGTTCCCACTGCCTACCTTGCTATATATTCACATAAATTTAAACAAAAAAAATGGAATTTTCATAGTCTTCAACCATTGAGTTGTGGAACTTAACATAACATGTAATCAAACTTATATATACATTTTTTAACATTTTTAAAGTGTTATTCCACACTTAGGAAAGAAAAATACTTTTCTAAATAAGTATTATATATACAATAATTATTATGATAATAACTCAGTCAATTATAAATTTTATATTGTTTCATTAAAAAAAACGTCCACAAAAATACTTTAATTGTATCTCAAAAAATATTAAAGATATTATTACTCATATTGACAAATCTTCTGAGTGTGTATGACTAGCAATATTTTTTTATATGTGGCTCAGAAAAAAGAGAATTCTTTGGCTAAACATAATGTCAAAAAATACAAAACAAAATAATGAATTACTATGTTTTCTAGTTTAAGAAGCATGTATAAAGTATGGTATTAACTCTAAACAAAATACAAGCCCTCCATTTGGTCCAAACTGTAATTCTTCATCTTCCATCGCATCATCTAAGTGTATCAGCTCTCTGATATCGACAAGAGGCTCATAGTCGAAGTGTTCTGCCGCCGGGTCCAGGTTCACCACATCAACTATCCGTTTTGTGTCTGTCGCATGCTTTACTATTGTTGAACAGTATGTTGACTGTAAATGAAGTTTTTTTTATGTAAAATATTACTATTACTTTAAAGCTGTAGAGTCTGTTTGGTTGAAAGCTCTAATCTCAGGAGCTACTGGTTGAACCAGGAGTTCTTGCGTTGAAACATTAATATTGGATAGTCCATTATCAAGGCAGGCTTTAAGCATTATTACATCATTTTGGCTTGTTATAATTCATTAGATGTAGTGTCATATAATTTCGTTATATTTATGAATATGTTTAAAGATATTGGCCAAATTAGGTTTCAAGAGTAGTTTTACAAATATTTCAATATAGAAGCTTAGAAATTTGGTAAAATACTAGAAAATAACCCGAATATTACCTTCCCACTCCCCGCCGGACCAACAACTAACTGTGCGTAACGCATATTTACTTAATTACAAATATTTTTATAAAAACAATGTTTTGTACAGGTTATGTTTATATACTTTTTTAAATTCCAAAAGGCTTCAGATGTTTCCAATGTAAATAATACTTATTTCTTTAAAAGAACTTATTTAAAATATGTCCATTTCATTGTTATAATAAGCTGTAATATTTTTTTTTATTAAATTCACGTTTTTAAGCTTCCACTTTCCTTAATTTAACGAAACGAAAACATGTCAATGTCAAAATCTTTATATCACTGTCAATGTCAATTATTAAGGAATATACAAAGATTATAATTTTATACGAGCAATTTTTTTAAATGTTATAGAATTATTATTACATTACATAGTTTTGAAATGATATTTAAAATATTTATTTATATTACAGATTACGGATCTGATATTTATATAAATACTTATACCAGACGACTGATTGTTTAAAAAAACTGGCTGAATTTAGAACATGCCTGATTGTTTTATAATTAAACAGTATTATTAAATTGTCTTGTGCCAAATATTATTATAAAATTCCCACAATAATTTTCAAAGCAATAAAATGCCTGCTATCGGAATTGATTTAGGTACAACATATTCTTGTGTCGGTGTGTGGCAGCACGGTAACGTGGACATTATAGCGAATGATCAAGGGAACAGAACCACACCGTCATACGTTGCCTTCACTGATAGTGAACGCCTTATTGGAGACGCGGCGAAGAACCAGGTTGCCTTAAACCCAGTTAATACAATATTTGACGCGAAAAGGCTAATAGGCAGGAAATACGATGATCCTAAAATCCAGCAAGACCTAAAACATTGGCCTTTCAAAGTAGTAAATGAAAGTGGAAAACCAAAAATACAAGTTACTCATAAAGGAAAGACTAAACGGTTTGCACCTGAAGAAATAAGCAGCATGGTTCTAATAAAAATGAAGGAGACGGCGGAATCGTATTTGGGGTCATCCGTAAGTAAAGCGGTTATCACAGTTCCTGCCTACTTCAACGACTCTCAACGGCAAGCGACAAAAGATGCTGGGACTATTGCCGGACTAAATGTTCTTCGAATCATAAACGAACCCACTGCAGCAGCATTGGCCTACGGCTTAGATAAAAATTTAAAAGGTGAAAGAAACGTTTTGATTTTTGATTTAGGCGGCGGTACTTTTGATGTTTCCATATTAAACATCGACGAAGGATCTCTTTTTGAGGTCAAATCAACTGCCGGGGATACTCATCTTGGCGGGGAAGACTTCGACAGCCGCCTAGTCAACTTTTTAGCTGATGAGTTTAAAAGAAAACATAAGAAAGATCTCCATTCTAATTCAAAAGCGCTACGCCGCCTCAGAACAGCAGCAGAGAGGGCTAAACGCACACTTTCTTCTAGTACGGAAGCTAACATTGAAATAGACGCTTTATACGAAGGCATAGACTTCTATTCGAGAGTATCTAGAGCAAGATTTGAGGAGTTGAATGCTGAACTGTTTCGAACAACTTTAGATCCAGTAGAAAAGGCTCTCAAAGACGCCAAATTAGACAAGAATTCAATTAATGATATCGTGTTAGTTGGAGGCTCGACACGGATTCCTAAAATCCAGTCCCTTCTGCAAAATTTCTTCAATGGAAAAAAGCTCAATTTATCTATAAATCCAGACGAAGCCGTTGCATACGGAGCCGCAGTTCAAGCAGCCATACTAAGTGGCGACAAACATTCTAAGATCCAAGATGTTCTGCTAGTGGATGTGACTCCTTTGTCACTAGGTATAGAGACGGCTGGAGGAGTTATGACAAACATAGTAGATCGAAATGCTAAAATACCCTGCAAACATTCCCAAACCTTCACAACGTACGCTGATAATCAGCCGGCAGTCACTATACAAGTGTATGAAGGCGAAAGAGCAATGACTAAAGACAACAATTTATTGGGGACATTTGATTTGACGGGTATACCGCCAGCTCCACGTGGTGTTCCTCAAATAGACGTTTCCTTTGATTTAGATGCGAATGGAATATTAAATGTTTCCGCCAAAGAGAACAATAGCGGAAAGTCGAAGAACATAATAATAAAAAATGATAAGGGCCGTTTGTCTCAAGCCGATATAGAGAGAATGGTGGCAGATGCAGAGAAGTATAGGAGCGAAGATGATCTGCAGAGAGAAAGAGTTGCGTCACGAAATAAGCTAGAGAGTTATGTCTTTGCAGTCAAACAGGCTGTTGATGAGGCGGGAGGAAAACTAAATGACGCTGAAAGTACTAAACTGCGGAAATTGTGTGAAGAGACTATTCGCTGGCTCGAAAATAATTCTTTAGCGGAAATAGATGAATATGAACATAAGTTCAAAGAGCTTACAACGCTTTGTGCGCCAATAATGAAGAAACTTCATGGTGTGGGTTCAAGGGCCCGGCAGGGGAATGGTGGCCCAGTTATTGAAGAAGTAGATTAGATTAGCTATGTTTCTTGTTATATCTTAATGTTTTTAGCTCATTGGTTTGTTCAATTTCTTTATTCTTGGCAGAAATATAGATTATTTCATGATCTTTTGATATTTTTTTTTGTATATTTTATTTCAAAGACTTGTCACACTTTGTCTATTTCAAACAATGCAGAATATATTAATTTATTGTATAAAATTAGGCACGAGTCCAGTAGCTTGTTTGATGCATATGTAGGTTAATATTTATAACAATATTTATTTTCATATTTCAAATTATCTAGTGCTATTGATTGATAACATAAAATACCATATGAGATAACAATATGTATGTTTTAAATTCAGTTAAAAAGAAAATTTTCACCAATTATAAAAATCATGGTTATTAATAAATATATATATTTTTTAACCAGTCCTCTCATGATCATGGAAATACTGACAGTCTGATAGACATGTAATACTTATAACATTGTAATTATATTTCTATAGGTTATTTTAACATTTAATATTTACGTTTCCTGTTCTATCTTTTAAATAATCAAAATAATACACACTTCACATTCGTACAGACGAAACTACACATATAAACAAAAAAGCACAAACAATAAAATGAAACAAACATTGATTAGCAATTTCTTTATTTTAATTTAATAACTTTAGAAATTGTTCAGAAAGAAGACAATGGTTTCAGCGCCGTTAATAATATTATGATATGAACAATAATAATTACCGCTATAATTTATCTCCTATGTTTATTATATATGGAATTAACGCATCGCCTAGAGACTACGTACGTACTTGTATGTACACACATTTGCTACGACAACCTCAACAGAACAATAAGAGGCGAACCTTGGAAACGGTGGCAATATTTTACTAGCGTCGTTTAGGTGTAAATTTTAGACACTGCCTCTTGGACTATAATTTAATTATGGAATTATGCGCAATTTTGTTGCAGGAGCTTGGACTATATTCTGAGATTATTTAATTATTAATTTTGATTGTTTTAATTTAATTTTTAAAAATAATTTTAATAACAATATACTTTAATTATTTTTAATTGTAGTGTAGGAGCTAGTGTTCTTTATTTTTATGTTAGTTTTTATAATTGAATAAACGCTTGTAAAATATTATCACCGCCACATTTAATAACAATATTATAAATTCATATAAATACTCTTCATAAAGCAAGGCTATAGACATCGAGAACTGAGGAAAAAGCAACTTCGAAATGATACATCTCATAATATAACTTGAAAATTTCAAATAAAGTTAAACTGTCAAACAGCCTAGTCTTCATTATATTCACTATTAATTGCTAACTCTTAAATAACTTATTGTTTATATATTTTTATATATAACATCGATATGTATGGAGTTCGGTATTACTAACAACTGTTATCTTCGAACGTTTCAATTTATATAATGAAAAAATTTCAAAATTTTGACGGTTTAAATTTCAAATTTAGGGCCTAACGCTATTAACGATATCAAAGTCTCTGTCGTGTCCGTGTCCGATGTGTTGCCGCACTATTACTCTACTTACTCTATCTCTTTCTCTATATTGGAGTATGTACACAAGTGACATCACTAGTTATTTACACGTTGCAAGGAGTCCGGTTCCTTTTAATGTACACTAACAACTAACGAGTGAAGGAAAATAAAATTAAAATAAAACAACAAAAAACAAAATAAGATTAAAAGCAAATTTATTGCTAAATAAAATAAAACTATAACCAAGCAATACAACATTTGCTCACTCGAGGAGTTTCGTTTAGATTTGTACGTTTTCTAAAAAATATAAAAAAAAATAATAATAATTACAACTCGACCGCGCTCGTATAAAATAATACAATAATATAGATAAAAACATAGATAGATAGATATAGTAATAAAATAAAAATTCATAATTTAAATGTAAACTCGACTAAACCAATTATAATATCTGAAACCTCACCGGTTCATATAAACATAATAATACTTTTCAACTGGGGTTCAGTTTAGACCGTCGCTTAACTTTATATCTGATTGCACTCGAAACATTAACAATAGCCCTACCCCTGACTACAATACTCTATCTTACACGTCTACGTACATATATACAGTCCCCGCCGGGCCCCCTCGGGCCCCCCCCGCTATGTACATCCGCGGGGCCCGGGGCCCATTGGCGTATAAAAACTTAGAGCAAATATGCAAGTTCGTCGTTAACTATTTACAGAGTCTTTGGCGTCGCGCTCAGTAGTCCCACCGCTCGTCGTCGGCGTCGGCCTCCGCCTTGACGGCGGGCGGCGCGGGCGGCGCGGGCTCGGGCGGCGCGGCGGGGGCGGGCGTGGGCNGGGCGCGGGCGCGGCGGGCGCGGGCGTGGGCGTGGGCGCGGGCTCCACGCGCACGGGCGCGGGCTCGCGGCGCAGGTCGGCGGCGCGCATGACGCACACGCCGTTGATGAGCACCTCGTCGCGCGCGGCGTCCTGCCACTCGGGGTTGACCCACTGCGGCGCGGCGGGCTTGCGGCGCGAGCGCGCGCCGGCGGGCGTGGACGCCGCCTTGGGCTCCAGCTTGGACTCGTCGTCGTACTCGTCGGAGCCCAGGTTGCTCTCCGCGTCCTCGTCCTCGTACTCCTCGCCGTCGGGGTCCCGCTTCAGCGGCATCGACAGGTCCAGCCCGGTCACGGGGTCCTTGGCGTCGTCGGGCGGCAGCAGGCCGCGGCCGATGAGCGCCGCAAAGTTCGAGTTTGCGGCGAAGTAGGGTGGGTACGGGAGCGGCACGCCGGCGAGCCCCATGCGCTCCTTCTGCAGCTCGAGCAGGCGCTGGTTGAGGAGCAGGCGGAACTGCACGGGGTCGAAGGGGGCGGCGGCCTGGTCGCGCGCGGGGGGCTCCCCGCCCGCACCGTGCGGCGCTTGCTGCTTGAGGCGCATTCGGTGATTGTGGAACCAGTTAGTGATAGTCCTGGTGGAGAGACCGAGCTCCGCCGCCAGAAACTCTATCGTGGGCATGTTAGGATATGGGTCTAGTGCGAAGGCAAGCCGCAACGCCTCCTTTTGCTCCTCCGAGAATAGAACTCTTTGCTTCTTGGCAGAGGGTGCGCCGGAGGCTGGTCCCGGGGAGCTGGAGTGGTAGAACTCCGAGGTGTCGTTGGAAGAAGTGTCGGAGGAGTTGTCCTGTCCGAGACCACTGGAGCGTCGTCTCTTGTTGGCCTCACGCCGCTCGTTCTTGAGCGTCTGCAGGCGATCGATGTTGTGCGCGTCACTGAGCCACAGCTGCATGCGAATGAAGGGCTCCCTCCCCTTGATGCTGAGCATGTGCCACGGTTTCGGCTTCGAAAGTAATTCGCTGACAGAGCCCTGGGAGAGGCCGAGGACCGCCTCGCCAAATATTTTTTGACCGATATTATTCGCCAGGAGCGCCTCTTTAATCTTGGTGGTGATGGTCTGCGTGTCGAGGTCCTGCGTGAGCGCGGCCATCTCGTAGACGCTGGGCGACATGTGCTGGTGCAGGCGCGGCAGGGGGGGCTGGTGGTGCGGCGCGGGGGGCTGTTTCCGCTCCTTGCTGTTGTCGTGGTGCTGCGGCGGCAGCGTGACGGCGTGGTGCGGCGGGAAGCCGGGCGGCGTCAGCAGCAGCGGCGCCGGCTGCAGGTGCAGCGGGCCCGCGCCCAGCAGCTGCTCGTGCTGCATCTTGCTGAGCAGGGACGTCGCGTCGGAGATCATCTTCTGTGTGGGCGGCATGGGCTTATTCATGTTGGGCGGACAAACTGAACAAAAAAACAAGATAATATTAGAAATGAATGAAGATTTATAAATAATTAGCAAAACTAAAAAATATATATTATAGTGTATACTCACTAGGTGCTCCGCTATAATTTCCGGTCCTCATCAGTTTTTCGGGTGCAATTTTGTATTGCGACGCGACTAGTTTATGGACAGCATTGTCGTCTTCCAAGAACATTTTCATTCTAATAAAAGGCTCCCTTCCCTTTTGTGTGAGCATGTGCCAGGGCTTCGGCCTTGCTAGGAGGTCGCTTACGGAGCCCTGTGATAATCCTAAAACGGATTCTCCAAATAACCTTTGACTTATAGAATATTGGCTTAGCGCTTCTTTCACCCTTTTAACAATATCTTCTGTATTCAAGTTGTTGAACAAATCGAATTGTTGTTGTGTGATGGGTGGAAGAACAGCTTTCATTGACCTCTGTGGAGGTGTATGGTGGGGAGGATTGGGAGGCTGAGAAATCAGGCTGTTTGTAATCGACGCCATCCTTTGTAAAGGGCTCGCTACCGCAGAATTACTGAAGTCTTCATTGGGTGTGATTGCAGGGGGTAATATAGCATTACCCAACGGGCTCGACGCCGACGATCCTGTCGACTGTCCTGGCTCTAACTTTGGTCTTACTAACGAGAACGCGCTACCCGCGTGTCGTATAGCTTCTTCGGCATCCATTGATCTATCCTTATCACTATCAGTCATTCCGTTCATTTTAGGTTTTTTTTCCTTTGGCAGGGACAGATCTTGGATTGCCCCAGAACCATTCATGTGCTGGTTTTGCATGGCCTGCTGCTGTAGGGCGAGGAGGTTCGTGAAGGGAGGCATTCCTGGCAAATTGTGCAGGTTTGGAATATTGCCTCCGGGTTGAATTTTGGCAAGTTCCCGGTGGTACGCTTCCAACGCCATGCGGACATCTTCAGGAGGTCGCTCCATATGAGGCATACCGCCACTGAAAAATGGAGGAAACATGCTGCATGTTAGTTTTAGATTTGCTGTTCTCATTCAGTTTATCAGTATATTCGGTAATCTAAATAGGTAACACTAGTTATTTTTTATATATTATTATACTATAAAAGTAACATAAATAAAATATTATAATAATTATTCTTACCCAGGGAAGCCATCTCGATTGTGTCGCATATCTTCAACTCTCCTAGTCATGATTTTGGCGAGTTCTTCTTGATATATTCGAACCACTTTCTCTTGGGGAATGTCATCGTTTTCATATTTCTTCAGCCTTCTTAATTGCATTGAATCCTGTAAATTTTTAATATTATAAATTTATTACCCATATAACATTTTCTAGAGCTTAAAAGATATATAATAAAAACGATTAATTTGTTAAATAAAAATAAAACAGCAATTTACCAGTTTTAATAACTTACCTTATTAGAAAATGGTGAAGGGCACTGTGTTCTTGGTGAGCTAGAGTCCTCGTTACTCCTTGAGTCATCATTGTTCACTTGTGACTTAATCATGTGAGCTTCATTTAGCATATGCGCAATCCGCTCATCACCTTCTCCTTCTGGTCTGCCAAAACCAGGGCCAGCGGTACCATCTTTTGTTCCAACTGGAAGAAAACAATAAAAAAATATTAAAAACATATTTCATATTACAGAAAAAAATATTCCAATATTGTAATAAAAGGGGGATAAATAAACTATCAGCTATTACAAAATTACTTTATTAAAGTCAGTTAAATCCTAATTCTTTGTCCTTTCTATTTGTAGTAGGCATATAACTTTATCAAACCGCAATTTTAATTGCGTTTAAATTGTATTGCGCACGTTCAGCGTACGCTCTTGCCAAGTAATAAATAAAGCGGTTATATTTGGTACAATTCAAATGAGGTGGGTCATTAAAGTGCGTAAGAGTGGATTCCGCCACTCGACACCTAAGCTTGTAATCCTAAAACAAAACGATTGACCGCCGAGCTGATCTGCTGTCACCATGCAACCTTCGAGTGGAATGAAGCAAATGCTGATACACGACCACATTAACGCAATTAAGATGGGCAATTAATTAACAGGCACTCGTGATGCACCCGAAATAGAAGTCATTGTTCAGGATCATCGCCCAAACGGAAAAGACCAAAAGGAGAAACGAAAGTACGAGTAGAAAAACGCGAAGCAAATAGCGGCTTGAGGCCTCGTCACATTGAAAGTCAAATGATTGGTGCTTATTACAGCTAACTAGACAGTAGACGGCTCGTGAGAACGCGAATGTTGGGAACGACCGACTAATTTACTTTCTTTTTTCTTTTTCTAAAACAAACTTTGACACACGACATCTGTCCCAACGCTGGTACTTATTTACGCTGCGGTGTTCGACGACTGCAAGGAGGCCTTCAAAGACGTATCACATTAATTTCAGTAAACAAAGACTTGATTGCGTTCTTAAATTTTATTTTAAAACCGACAATATGTTGGGTGCCATTAGCTTTGGATAGGATTCGGAGAAAAATGCGCCTTGATTAATTGATAATAAACTGGACAGGGCGGTGTGGGGAGCGCGAGAGCTTTTATTGGTGCGTAAAGAGCTTTATTTGTTAAAACGTAGCTCTCAATTTGGTTCTCGACAAGTTTGTACTAAAATAAGTGTTGAAGTAAAACGTGACGACGAGAGCGGTATTAATTCCAGTGTCTGTAGCTTTTACGTCGGTATCAAACAAAAACGAAATTAGTATTATAGCGATGGCAGGTCGTAAGAGCTTTTTGATTTTGCCGATGAGCAAAGCTGTTTCTGGCTGGTTTTGATGGTTTTGGGTTCAAGTCAGTCACGTAAACGTTTCTATAGTATAGTCACAAAATGAACAATACTATTGGAACCTGCCAAATTGAGGCACCCTTGAAGAGGAAAACTTAATTGTAGTATGTATTGCAATTATGGACCTTTTTGTTTCTACCTATCATGGAGTTCCAACAGACAATGCAGGTCTCTTCGCAATACAATCAGTACAGGATAAACACATTTCATAGATAATAACACGCGTATTAGTCTTTACGCAAGTATGTAAACGTATGGCATATTGTAACAACTGTACACTTTTTCTCACGTGCCACTTCAATTCGTTATGTATGCGAGGCATAATCATGTCCTTCTATAGACTTTATTTTTTTTTATAAACTCGCATTTTGTGAAACCAAAGTTAACGACTTATGACGGTGGACGTGACATACATACAAACAACACAGATGGCAGGCACGTCTCAGATTAAATCTACATGACCATAACGTTGCCGGTTTTCTACTTAAACACTTAAATGTTAGACAATAACTCTATTTACGTGGTTTGGACTTATAATTGCTCTGTTTACTTTTTAATGATCTCCTAATTGAGCATTTTGTGTTTATGAAACCACACTTTTGGGATATTATATTTACTTAAATTTATATTTCCATTTCTTCGCTCTGGTGTCGAGGTTAAGCGCGACGTTGAGTTCTCCAAAATTCGGCAAAAAGTGGGGAACGGAGTGTCTTAACACTGGTTCCCCTCTGCCTACCCTGCTGCTTACGGGATACAGAGTGAAGCTGACTTTTGCGATATTATACTTATATGTATAATGTTTAGTTTTGTTTCACACATCTTCTACGATATATTTTAGTTCAGAAGGAATTGGGGTAAGGGGTAAGTCATTTAGTTTTTTTCTTCTATCTTTCTAAAAAATGCGTGTTGAGTGGTTTTTTTTGGGCCAGGCAAACCAATGGCCACCTGGTTGTATGTGGTTACCTTCGTGGTCGGTCGGCCTTAATAAAATATAGCCTTATAATAAATTCAATTACATGTGATTCATAGAAACTGTTTGAAACATTTTGTCTAACATTTCTACCACATCTAAGACCGTTATGGGGCAGTTATGAACAACGATATTGCTAGTTTAAATAACATGGTCATACATTTAATCTAAATGGATTTATTTCTAACCAAACAGCGAGATTTTTTTTGCCGTATATTATTTCTATAAAATTATATAAAACTGTACGGTTCTTGCCCAATGATCGAGGAAGTCTAAACAGGTGGACTTAGGATATTGAATTTTGTAAATAAGTTCTTTCTGTATCGTAATTGGAAAATGAACTGAGTTTTGAAAAAAAATTTTATAGTATATAAAAATAGAAGTTATTGTTTCAAGATTGTAAAGCACTTGACAAAATTAAGCAGAAAATTTGGTGGCAAACGATTTAAAAATAATTGATTTGATACTGGCCTAATTTCTGGCTTGAAACGCCATACAACACACAATTTGATGGGATAAAGTATAGAAGACAATATTTCATCATTTGGTTCTTTCTATTTACTCTGTTATTTGTAGAAGATTTGTGACGATACAAAAAACTGTAAGTTAATGTTAGTCACGAATTTATTGATGGAAAATTTAAGTTGTCAATAGTCACCAAATTACGACGTAATTCGCATTTCCTGCGTTATACGTGTGTTGTAAATACATATGTGATTCGTATATGTACTTCATTAAGTTAGTGGCCATCATCTGACTAATGGTGTTACATATATTGATTTTACATTATTGCACAAAAAAAATTGTAACAATTTTTTTATGCTTGTTCCATAGATAGAAATGTCAGATAGATAGATAAAACTCTTCATTGCATACATAGAGGAAATATAATATTTTACAAGAGAAATAGGAATACCAATTTAAAATAACAGAAAAATAAAAAAAAAAACATTCTGCGCACAGAGGTAGTATGCAAAGGCGACCTTATCACTATTAGTGATCTCTTACAGGTAACCTTAACCAACATAAACTCACAAATAGTACAGGATATGACGGTAGTGCATAAAAAATAAAGAGTAAAATGAATACAAATAAATAAATCAGATATTCCTTTTCGTCGCCACGTACGCTTTAACGCATCAAAATGTCTCGTGTAACCAAGTCAGAAGAACATTTTTTTAAATCTAAATATTAAAAAAATCCTAGCAATCGATATTAAAATTACTAATAATTTGGATTTTTAACTCTCAAAAGCCTTTTGACTCATGCGTTTGACTCACATCACCATCTGTCCCGTACAGTTACATCAATATTATATATTAAAATGTCCATCGCGTCGTTCGTCTGTCTGTGTCGACCAATTAAGTAGTTTATTTCAAATTCATCGGTTACACGACGTCGATAAATTTCAACACACGTCTATTATTGCCTTTGATCTCCGCTCGATGTTTTGTTATTCTGCATATAATACGAGGTCTATTGCGAGGACGTGACTCGGAATATCGTCAAAAATTGCGTTTTGATTCTGTTCGCGGTATTAGTATACTAAGTGTTTGGATTAGGTAAACTTGTTGCCTCATTGCTTTGTTATACTCTAAAAATTTTACGGTAAAACCCTTTGTTTTAAATAATTAAAAAATAAAATAAAATTAGCTTCACGCTGTATCCCGCACACAGCAGGGTAGGCAGAGGGAACCTAGTGTTAAGACACTCCGTTCTCCACTTTCTGCCGAATTCTGGAGGCATTGCGTGTTGAGTGGCAGAACTCAACGCCGCGCTTAACCTCGACACCAGAGCGAAGAAATGGAAATATAAATTTAAGTAAATATTTCATCTCCTCGANTACAATGTTTCGGATTTCGACGAAAATAGGTGAACAGAGTATCTTAGGTTTCCGCTGCCTACTCTGTTCTATGGAGTAAGCGTGTAGCTGTTTGAAAAATTATATGCTACACTATTATAATTTCATATTGTAAAGAAAATTTGACAAAAATATTACAAATGACATCCACTTTACATATTTCAGACTGATTTCAACATACGATTTAAAAAAAACCTTAGCAAAACTAAACTAACCGGCCACCTCTCCAACTGAACGAAAGAACATGGCTCATACAAATTAATGATATTCAATAACTATATTAATATCTATTCTACGTCGAGGTCCGTCGTGGCGCAGCAGCACGGTGTGCGATTGTAAAACCGACTGGTTGTGGGTTCGATCGCCACTCGAGGAGATGAAATATTTACTTAAATTTATATTTCCATTTCTTCGTTCTGGTGTCGAGGTTAATCGCGGCGTTGAGTTCTGACACTCAACACGCAATGCCTCCAGAATTCGGCGGAAAGTGGGGAACGGAGTGTCTTAACACTAGGTTCCCTCTGCCTATCCTATTTCTTATTTTTATTCTAAGTCTACTGGCACCATCCACTTCTAGTATAAGTAAAACGCGTGTGGCTCTCGAACTCTCTTTATCTTTCAACCAACTGCTATCACTTTATTGCGGTCATTAGGATGTGCATTTTTGATGGATATTGATAATAAAAACCGTCAGTAATTAATGCCATCCGGTCACGGAGGTCTCGTTTGTTGTTTGAAGAAAGTTACTTATAAATAAACATATTATTTTCGATTATTCTTCATTTTAACCTTTTAGGTAGCTGATGGTGGAGTTTTTAGTATATCGTGTTCTCGATAATAAATAACTGTTGTACTTTAAATGGTATTATGGTTTTTTAGCAGCGTCGATAGGAGGAATCGGGGAACCTGGTGTTAAGTTCTTATTCCGGCGAATTTTGGAGGCATTGTGTGTTGGTAAGCCCAAGACATGGTGGTACTGATGCTAAACAGCTTAAACACAAGTTACGATTAAATTTCGTATTTTTTTTTGTCACTTATAATTTAAATATCGTTCATATTGTACACAAAAGCTTGAGTTGATCATAAATAACGAAGGTATACCCATTTTTCATAAAAACTTTAAATTAAAAGTAAAAATTAATTATAGCAATAAATAAAAAAATATATTAGGTAAAAAAAAACTCTTTGTCCACAAGTGGGCCATTAATAAGCTGTTAAACCGTTAATACACCGTTGCTATAATAATAAAAGAAAAAATATTTTGTTTCTGCGACACATCGCGTGCTTACACGTGAACAACGGACTGCTTATTGATTGCTATTACTATATAATAATATGAATATTCAGATATTTATGGAAAAACGCCTTAAATTAGCGTGTCAGTGTGACAGTGGGAAAAAAATTGTGGTAAATTTTCCACAGTATATCGGCTGGTATCCGATTGTAAATCACAGTGGGCTGGTGAAGGGGTGAAGGCGTTATACGAATCGATTCTAATTTGCATCGAAGTCGAAGTCGTTGCGGACGTCAGGTGCGACGATGGAAAAACTATGTTTGAATAGCAGTGCTGTAGCTGTTTCTACAAAAGGAGAAAAAAATAATAATTTTGTGAATTGAGAGCTGGTTGCTTAAATATCATTTCTATTTTATTTTTTGTGATTCTGACATAATTAGTTTCATAATTCACGTGTTCAAAATTAAGAAAATGTCTCTATGTATGTATTATAATACTTGATTCATATTGCGCCAGTCGTGGCGCAGCGGCACGAAGTGTGACTGTAAAACCGACTGGTTGTGGGATCCCCACTCGAGGAGATGAAATATTTACTTAAATTTATATTTCCATTTCTTCGCTCCGATGTCGAGGCTAAGCGCGGCGTTGAGTTCTGCCACTCAATACGCAATGCCTCCAGAATTCGGCAGAAAGTGGGGAACGGAGTGTCTTAACACTAGGTTTCCTCTGCCTACCCTGCTGTGTGCGGGATACAGCGTGAAGCTAATGATTTTTTTTATCTTCACGCTGTATCCCGCATAGTGATACAGAGACTAGTGACAGGACACTTCTTTCTTCGATATTTTCTAACAATTCTTTATCAAATTCAAAATTCAATCTATTTCTTTCATCAACACTTTAAAAATTATATCTTCAATTATATTTTTCATTTTCACTTCATTAAATTAACCTACGTAACTGGTACCTAACTATTATTAACCAGTAAATACCACTTTTAAGTTTAAAAACTTGGTCTCCATCATTATATAGAGAAACTAACCGCCAATAAACTTCCTGTGGGTTCCCATGAGTTATTAGTGGCGTAGGTTGCGTTAGTGTAGAGTAAGAATTTCTTTTGTCCCGTACTCGGTGCGTGCGTGGATCAGTGTTGCGTGCTAGATGGCAATCAGACCTCGATTGATTTGGGAGGCCGAGCGGTCGCCACCGTTGTTTAGAGGGATATTTCTTATGTACGTACTATTTTGAGGGGTTTTGCGTTTGAAACAACTTTGTTAGGAATCACATTCCTGGGATAGATGGAATCTAGTGTTAAGACACTCTGCTCCCAACGTATCGTCCAATTTTCGATATTGCGTGTTGAGTGGCGAAACTCTATGCTGCGCTATCTCGTTACTGAAGTGAATAAGTGGATAAAACCATATAATCCTGATAATCCCAATGGGAATCAAACCCACAACCGCCCGTGCTGCTGTGCCACGACGGCCTCTATTTTCCTTTTTAGTATGTTCATAAAAATGGTGTTGAAGTACATTTTATGCAAATCCTTACTTGGAATGTTTTTTACAAGGTCTAATAATATGTAATGACGTCTGTAGGTGTTTGTTTCATTTGTGCTATTCACTCATATATGTGTGGTGTGACGGAGTGATTACGAAACTGAAAATGGCTGTTGTTTTAGTTAGCGAGATATTTCTCTGCTTCGGCGGCTTCGCCCGCGCGGTCAAATAAAATATCTAAGAGACAGAAAGGTGTCTGAAGTAACTTTGACCGCAGGTATAGGTTATAATGTAATATGGACTATCTATTACACAGAAACATAAAACAAAAAAGATTTTTTCACTTCAATTTAATAGTTCTTGGGACTAGCGGGTTTAAACAAACAAGCTCTTCAGCTTTATAGTATTAAAGTTTTTTAAGTGAAGAAAGCTTTAGTAATATAATAAATGATAACAATAATAATATTAATATATAATATTTGTTATATTATTAGCGTTGTGAGGTGGATTGTTACTCTTTCTATTCTATCTTCTTCTATTTTTGAATATTTTCATTTTATCTCAATCGAATAGAGATAAAATGCGGTGTTAACTTCCGCTAAATCGTTCCAACCTACTCCTAACACAAAGTACCTAAGTAAAAAATAAAAAAGCACACCCTTTTACAAAAAATTGTCTAAATAGTGAACACAAAAACTATTTTTAGCATTCGCCATTTCATTCTTCATCAAAAATCCCCCAGAGTGAGGTAAAAACGTTAAGAGCATCGCGCGACGTCAGTAGTTTGTAACTAAATTCAATAATCAATTTTACGAGCGCGCGCTGGGGTTTGTGAGGGAAATGGTAAAAGAGGAATGGAGATCGCTTATATACTATATTATGTGTATATACTAGCTTTTGGGCCAATCGTGGCAGGTGCAACTGTAGATACGATAGGTTGTGGGTTCGATTACCATTCGAGAGAAAGCGCGGCGTTGAGTTCTGCCACTCTGCCGAATTCGGTGGAAAATGGGTAATGAAGTGTCTTAATACTAGGTTCCCAGGTTTTCTCTGTCTAACTGTTATATTTTAATATGATCGATTTTTTTTAAATGCAACTACAGTTCTTGAGATTACAGAGTTCAAACAAATAAACACTTCCACTCTATAATATTAGTATAGAAGTATAAATCTAAAATGATATAGAGTGAAGCAAAAAATAATGAAAGAAACAAGAAAAGCTATAAAAAGAGCATACGCGATTCCAATCATTCTATCATATAACAAGTTCAAACATTTGCCCAACAGAGTGCCATTGCATATGAAGTGGCAACCAGTAGAAAAAGAAAAAAAATGTACGTAGAAAACCATCATGCTCAAAAATTAAATTAGAGTCCATCGTAGATAGCTTCAAAGGGGTGTGTCTGTTTATAAACGCGTTGGTTGTGAGTTCGATTCTCACTCGAGAATATGATTATGGTTAAACTATCTTCATTTCTATAGCGAATATTATGAGGTGTAGTGGGGTGCTAAATTCTGCCCTTCAACACGCAATCTTGAAATTGGGCAGAATGTTGAGAACAGTGTGTTTTCACTAGATCCTCTTTATCAAGAGAAAAAAATAAGAATCTAAAAATCTAGATATAGAGCAGATGCGAGCGGCGTTGAGTTTCGTTTTTCAACATGGAACTACAGAAATTTCGCGGAAAATTGAGAACGGAGTGTCTTAACCCTAATTTCCCCTTACTTTCTTCGCTATATGTGTGAAAAAAAAAACAAAAAATAAAATGTTTGTTCCCAAGCTCCCCAATATTGGTCCGTGGGGGCGGTGGTAGGGAGTTCGTTTCTAACTTTTAACGATAGCAAAAGTTTATAACGAAATAACTGGATTCTCGTCAACTAGGAACTGTAACGTTGTTAGTCGCACCTGATCGTCTGGAGCTTTTATACGGCTTAATTGATTTAACGAATGAGGGTATCTGGATTTTTTACTTGATTTTGTTTTTTGGTTATATGATGACTTTTTTAACAATTTTTCAATGAAATTTGATAGATTTGAATCGGCTACTAATATATACTATATCTTCATATGTATATAAATATGTTTTTGTAATCAAATTAGGTTTTTTATAATTATTAAATAATTGGTAAAAATATTTAAAAAATTACGTAGTACTCGAACCCATACCTCTGAGATACCAAACGCTAGTCACCAACGAAGCCGTATATTCTTATGGAGCTATCTCGAAATTAAGAGAATTTTTTATATTAAACTTTTTTACAAAACAAAAAAAAAAATATGACAACTAGCATATAAAAGTGCAGCAACACGAGACTGTTATAATGGCATTGATTTCCAGTGTTATTGATTATGGCGATTGATTGCAAGTTGGCACGCGACCGTGTGGAGCTGCCTTTATCGGCGTAATTAAAATATAATAACTCCTGGGCTATTATTGAATATTATGTTCATATTTAATAATAATATATTTATTATAAAAGAATAAAAAGCTTCATGCTGTACTCCGCGTATCCCGCTTGTAGAGAGATAGGGTACCTAGTATTAAGACCCTCATCCACCATTTTCAAGATGAGTGTGTTGAGTGATGGAACTCAACGCCGAGCTTTTGCATGAGAAAAACGGTTATATTAAAATGGGCATAATAATTTTTTTGATTAGGGAAATTTTATCCGAAACCATCTTAACTAATACTAACTGAATATTGGCATCGTGTGTTGAGTAGCAAAAATAATGAAATATATTATTTATTTCATTGAATTTATTATTATTGTCAAATAAGTTTTTCATTTTAATCAGCCAAACGTCATTGCGATCAACAGATAAAAAAGGCCTAAAATATCACAGATCAAACATACACAAAGTAAACTAAAAACGAATATACAAAATAATTTCTTATCGTTCTTGCCAATTGACCCTAATTCAAAACAATCCATTCATATCTAGCTATACAGTCATTAATCCCAACTAATTATACGACAGGAGCTAAGATGCAAAATGTACACAAATTGCGTCAAAGTGACAACTTAAACAGCCCATCTTGTGGGACACACTGGTGAATTATACGCTTCTCAAGATAGGTAAGTGATTTATTAAAACTATATCACTACGGATAGGGACGTCGTGGTGCAGGCGTCTGTCTTCAAACGCGATGGTTGTGGATTCGATACCCAATCGGGGGGAACGATTTTCATTTCCTTGCTCTGTATTCGGGATAAAATATGCTATACAGCGATCGACGCGCTGTCGGCAAATGTTTAATAGTACCAATGTGATAGTTGTGGATCGAAGCTGACACGGAGGAATGTATCTTAAATAATTGATTAAATTCGAAGTTTTATAAATGTAGTGGATTTAGAGTCACTCCTTTAGGTTCTCTCTGTCTACTTAGCTTATTAGTAATTGCGTGCTACGCTGACATGATTTGAATCTATTTTTAACCTTAATTACACTTCTTACAATAATCAATTCGATATGGGACACGTAGTCCCAATTATTAAATCGATATTTTTGGCAAAATTCGCTGCCAAATGATTGTGGTATTATAACTCAAAGTACATCAAGTAAATCAACAATTTCGAGTTATTTACACCGATATAATAATAGCTGTTTTGTTTGAATTGGATTCGTTTTGCGATCGCTTTTGTGATATTGGGGCGTGGGTGGATCTTTACGACAGTGTGGCCTGGGCTTTACAACCGCCGGTCGACGGACGACGAGTTATGTGTTGCAAACATTGTCTTCACTCAAAATAAATATAACTCACAAGATTTGCGAATAAACTACATACAATCTAAGTAATTACTGTCTTTCATTTAGTATAACTAAATGTTTTCAATTTTGTGTGTATATTCAATATTCATCAATACATATATATTTTTCTTTGTATAGTACTTTTGGCAATCTTTTAGGTCTCTTAAAATTATAATATTTCAAGGATGGAGAAATCAACAAACAGTTTAAATATAGCATCATTTTATTTGTCCTGTTTAACGAATTATAACAATAATAGTATTTTAATGTGTCACAGTATCGTATCCTTAACAACGGATGCCAAAATTCCATACAGACCTCAACACAATTATTTAAGCTAAAATATTACACAAAATTATTACAATCGAGTCATTTCACACACGTCTAGTAATAAACGTTCTAGAGTCACCGCACACTGTGGAATTATCCGCCGATGGCAAAATTAGATTTGTCAACTTGTGAAAGCGTTCATATTTAATAATTTGATTATATCAGCGACCCCCTAGATAGTAATGAATCATTAATAATGTAAGTGTGAAAATTCAGGAAGGGTGGAGGTTTGATTTTTGAGAGAGAAGTTGAATTAAAAGGAAGAGTCAGAAGATGAGTCACTAAGTATATCGTTCATCTTGAAACGTTAATTAAGTATATTATGTAAAAGTTTTTTTTAACTAGAAATATTTTTTGAAAAAAAAAAAACAAAATGTAGTAATATCTATGGAGATGGAAATATAAGCAAATATGTATAGTGTTAAATAATAGTCAATTCCAAGTTTGACTTCAGGGTGGTCAAACGCATGCACATGTGCATTGATTGTGCTAATATGCATCGCATGTATCTACGAAGTACGGATATTTAACCGAACAATTTGTCCATAGAAGTTTCTGTAAATAAGTATTTCAGCGCCTCTCGTAATTTAAGATGACATTAATGTATGCACATCGTGGAATTAAACGATCTAAATATGTCACAAAATTTTGTTTCAGAACAAAATGACGCTAGAGATCTTTGCTTATTCTTGATACAATGTTTGGTGTGTTTGGTCAATTAAATGTAAATTTACTCATATAGGTTTATTTGTGTTTCTAAACGAATACAGGCAAACGTACAGTTGAAATGTTTTTTTTAAGTTGTAGGTTCGAGTATCACTCGGGAGTGTGAATTTAAAATTGATTTCTTCGTTCTGATAACAAAACAAAGAGTGGCGTTAAGTTGCACCACTCAATTTTAAATTATAATGCTATATCCGGGATACGACGTGAAGTTAAAAAATAAAAAGTATAATACCTATATCATACGCGAACGCCTTTCATACGGAAACATATATAATAATTTGCTGAGATTAAGCTTAAACGATCAACAAATAATTATTAATAATAAAATTTCACAATTATTCACTAATTATATTGTAAAGGATAAAGTCAATGCAAGTCATTCGCAGATAACAATCCCGACATTACACGAACGACCAGCGTCCACTGACCAGTCGGGTAGGCACAAAATCCTATATAACATATATTATAATCATAAATATGCCCGTAAAGAGGTCTGATTGCTTCGTCGGAAGGCATCAAAGGGCCCGCGCTACAGTGAACATTCTTGTCTGAATAATTCTGACCCTACGCTACTCGACGGCAGATGGCGTTATATGAAAATTGTTTCTGCATACCCTCGTTTTTTCCCCACTTTTTGCGTTTCAGCATAAACGGTGTTTAAATAAGTATTTAGTTTTTCAAAGGCGCTTTCTAAGTGGGCGCTGGCGGGAGTTTTTCTTCTAAGTAGAATATTTAGATATAATTTGCTTCGTAAATTGTCTCCGTCAGTTATAGCAATTTTATAATTGTTTGTGTTTATAACATTGTTTGGTCTAATACAGTCTAATGCGGAATTAATGTCGTCGTGAGGAGATATGAAAGAATAGATAGATGAATAGATAGTTGGAATAATATTGTTATAAGTCGCAATATGCTTTTGAAAGAAGTTAAAATCTATTGAGTGATTTAGAATTGTTTAAACAAAAATGCACAATTTTTTTAAGCACTTCATTCGATTTTGCAATTTCTACTAATTTGAGTTACTTAATATATCATAAAACATATCAAAATTCATAATTATTCGATCATCCCTTATAAAATTGGATAAATTTGATCCCCAGCGGCCATCGTGATCATTAACAGATTATCCCTTATCCTTTGTTGTTTGAAAGTTTTTGATTTATTATATATCGAAACCGTGTGGGCTTGCGATGTGTCGAAATGTTCAAAGTTTTGGGGATTTTCACCATAATGATGAATTTATTTATTGATAATGTAAATTGGCGATGACAGTAACGAAAAATATAAACAATGTTTCGGTTTCATGCTGTATCCCGTATATAACAGGGTAGGCAGAGTTCCCCCTAGTGTTACACACTCCATTCTCTCCTTTCCGGGATATTTTTAAGACATTGTGCGTTGACTGGTGAAACTCTAAGCCTAGCTTTATTTTGTTATCTAAGCGAGGAAATAACAATAAATCATCTAAACGAATGGAAATCGTACCCATGACCGCTGCGTTTATATTTACTTCGAATCAAATCGTAAAAAAACACCTTAAACTCCAAATCGACCTGCAAGAGCTCAACAAGGATCATCAAGCAACAACTTTCACCCAAACAGTTAGAAAATTCATAGATATAATCCACTTTGAAAGCCGTCGTTTCATTACGCGCAATCTTCTCGCAATTTCGAAAACGGACAAAAGATCAATTGAATATTAAAATTTGCTTAACAGTACTAAGTGTGGGGGAGTTTAGCCATAGCCGGAGTTGAAAGGCCTTTGGTGGGTCTGCGTCCGCCGATAGTGCCATTGAAAATAGATGTTCACGCTACGCTTGAGTCGAGGCGGACCAACTTCGTCCAAACAACCTCACACGCTCGTCGTTTCGATGAACTTTGAGAACACTTTGCTTTTTAATATGATTTTCTATATCTCAATTTGTAACTTGGTGATTTACTTTCTGAATCGCGGAAAACATCGTCATGTTTTAAATATCAAAAGCAATGACACAGTAACGGAGTGTCTTAACACTAGATTTCCTCTGCCTATCCCGATCCTGATCTATAGATGCGGGATACAGCGTGAACTAAAAAAAAACTCTACAAACCACACCTCAGAAATATTACCTTTTGGTAATCCCTTGTACTATATCAGAAAAAATGTAAGTATTATATATCAGAAAATCACTGATTAGAAAGTGCAGTGTACCACAAAGCTATACAACTATAGTTTTTATGGTGTTATGCTTTCTATAATACGAGAACCTGTCACCTCCTTCAAATAAATATAAGAGGGAAGCCTTGTAATGAACTTTACGAACAATATTATTCTTGTCTAACAAAAACGGCTAACACCTCTACAGCTGTCTTTTTAAATAGGCAATTAGTCAATGGCGGGGAACGCTACAACCCTAGAATGGGTATGTTACTATATATATTACGGACGATTTTTATAGTTAAGCTGGTATTTCAGGTATTCTAGTCTGGTGTCTGGTGCCTGGTGTCTATAGTATCGAGAGTGCTGGCCCCAAAAATCATATGTTCCTCACATCAGGAGCTGTATTTTCGGTGTTTTTCAACGTGAAATGCTGTTCGATAAATATATTTATGGACTATATAGGACAAATAAATGGGCTAGTATATTAGTGCCACAAAATCTCACATATCAATTGATTTTGATAGAGAGCTATTATATTTAAATTTCTAATTTTGAAGGAAAACTGGTGCCAGGTCAGCGTGCTCTAGAAAACATTATTTTATCGGACATCATAGAATATCAGTCTGGCAGCGGACGTGTTAATAGTATAAAAAAACAATAAATAAATATGTCAGAATGGTCTATCATGCGAGCTGTAAGAACAACAATTATAACAGCCATAACTATTCTTAATTGGAAGGAAGGATTAAATGAATAATAAAGCGATTCGTTGCTGTTTTTAGGGGTCCGTTTCGTTCGAACGGTAAAAACGGAACCCTTATAGGATCACTTTATTGTCCATCTCTCAGTCTGCCAAGACCATTTATATCGAGATCGGGATACTGGAGGTATTTAGCTTGAAATAATATCAAATTTTCGGTCGGTACGGAGTCCTAGAGGAAAGATAAAAAATTTGGCACGAAGCCAAACTTATAAGTTACAATACTAATAAAGGGAAAAATCCATAAAGTAAAAATTTGTAGAAATTACATATAAAAAACTTTACACGCTTATTTTTGTTGTTAGTTTCATACAAAATGAGTGCAAATTTAAATTTGCTAACTTTTATATGTATGTACATTTTTGAAATTGGTACGGAACCCTCGGTGGGCGTGTCCGACTCGCACTTGACCAGTTTTTTGTGTAAAAAAGTCAATATTGAGTCCAACGTTGATGGCTAACCGATTTATTATTATTGTTGCAAATCGGAAATTGAGTGTGGTCACGGTACGTGTGAGTTTAATATTTTATGTTAACCATGTAGAGACAGCTTAAGTGGCTTAATGCTTTCAATTAATTGTATTTTTTTTTCATAATTTAAAGACTAAATGAGAAAATGGACAGCTTTCATTAACGATTTTCCAAAAACATATAATACACCAAGCGGGAATCGAACCTAAACTACACTATCAAAACTGAATTTCACCGGATAAGTTCTCATTCGCACGATATCAATGTCAAAAACTACATTTTTTTTAAGCGAGACTCCTTCCAAATGGAGGCGGCCGGCCTGAGTTATAGATACATTATGGGGTGTTCATTATAATTAAAATAATCATTTAAAAAAAAAAATTAAAGAGATGAAAAATCACATATTTAAAAAAAATGCATCGACAATATTATAAATATATACAAATGTAGGTGCACAAGCGTACAACGACGTGTACGCGACGTGTACGCGACAGATTGTGGGTTCAATTCCCACTCGAGCAAATGAATAAATATTTTTATTTTCTCCGATAATGATGCTAAGCGCGGCTTTAAGTTCCACCACTCAACACCTCCAGAATCCGGCAGAAAGTGGGGAATGGAGTGTTTTGACACTAGGTAGGTATATATATATATATATATATATATATATATATATATATATATATATACATCAACACTTTAACATTGTTGTTGTAGCTCATTTACAAGCGTATATATAGAATTTAGATGAAAAACTGAATTAGTCGTTTAGTTTTCTTGTTAACACTTTTTTATTCTAAGAACGGGGCGGTACTTGGAACTAATAAGTAGTTTTTTCAGTTATTTCTACGCTTCAGTAGTTTAAAAGTAGCAATAAGTAGCTCATTTGTTATTTGCAACGGCTAATCTTCTAATTTATATGGTATTGATTGGTTATTTTTATTGAGTATATAGTAGGTACATATGTTTTTTTTTGTTTTATATAAGAAATATCGATGCAAGGTGTAGTAAAATCGGTTTCGCATCGTTTGTTTGTTGCATTCGTGTTGTTGTCGATATTATTTTCTAAATAGAAATATTTTTTTATTTAAGCTCTATAAGTAAACTAAAGAAACAAAATTATTTCAAATATTAACTCTTATTCATATAGAATTTGAAAATGTAACCGTCGTATTAAGTAATACCTTCACAGCCGCTACTCCTAGGAAATAAAAAAATAGCCTCACACTATATCCCACATATAGTACAGTAAGCAAAGGGAAACTAGTGTTAAGACACTCCTTTCCCCACTCTCCGCCCTCCCTAATTTTCGAGACATTGATTATTGACTGGCGGAACTCAACGCAACAAATATGTCGATAAATCGATTCACATATACACAGCTTAACAGCACAAGTAGTATTTACCTCGTTACTTGAAGAACAACCGTTTTAAAGGAACATGTCATTTCACGTTTCTACGTTCCCACGCTACTATTATAGTAAGTATCCCACGCTTATGCTATGATACGCAAGAATAAAATTTTCAGTTACAGTACAGAAATCTATGATCGCTATCGTTAAAGTAATTTTTTTTACTACTATAGTTGAGTTGGGAAATTCAAATCCATAGTGTTCAGGTCAGGTAATATAATTTGTTAGAAGGCATAGAAATCTATTTTATTTTATATTTTTCTTTGTTTAACTGGGGAACAGAACATATCGCAGTGGTGAGTTCCATCACACGCAATATCTTGAATCCAGGTGGAAAACGGAGTGTCTTGACACTAGAATGTCTCTATTTAAGCTACACGAGAAACAGTGTGAAGCTGCTTTTTCTTATATCATTATATTCCTTTAAAACAAAATATAATGACGTAATCAAAAACATATGTTAATCTAAGTTACAGCGTCAACGTACAGACGGCCATTGCACATGTTTCTATATTTATACGGCGCCAATTTATTAATATATTACAGAGAAAGGACAAATAAGCGAGTTAATTGAAGATACAATATGTCTTTTGTGGGAGAAAGTAGAAATTAGCCACTATACTCTCACGTCTCCATATCTTGTGATTATAGATTTATAGACTGAGATTCATTATTGTAATTCGAAGCTACCTAATAACTTTTAGATGAACAGTTTGTTTGTTTGATCTCGCTAATATAATAATAGGGACTGGGGAATATATATATATATATATATATATATATATATATATATATATTAATGTAAATATGTTGTTACTACAAATCCTGGGGAGGGTACAAAACTATATTATTATGGTACGACCACCCTTTTTTGCGTCCTAGGTTCCTTGGACTGTAATTCTTAGCTACTACCACTCGACAGTGCACGAAACCGCAGTTTCAAGCTAGTATTCTAACACAAAAGAGACGATACCAGATAAATAAATGAAATATCTGTACAGACGTTGAAATCATATTACAAATTATTCACTTTGAGATGAATGACAAAGTATAAATTTCGTTTATTAACCTGTTAATTCCACCGAACAATGTGTCATTCGAAAAGAGTACTATTATCTACTAACCGTGCCCACGTACCTACTTTGCACAAAGACTAATTCAAGCTTTTGTCTCTACCATACATAGTTACTAATGTACAAAGGAATGTAGTTTAAATTTTCCCCAAAAACCGACCCGTCTGCATATATATATTTTTTTTCGTCGCGCAGGTGCTTTTAAGCTATAATTAGTCGTATTGCTGACTTAGGTTTAGTTATTTATAACTATTTTGTGTTATCCAGGTTTAAATTCAAAGTAAAGGTTTGTAAAAGTGATATGTTGTGGATTCAATTCACCCGAGGTAATGAAAGTATTCAATAATTCACTCTGATAACGAGGCAACGCGCGGCGTTGTGTTCCGCTTCTCTACACACAAAGGTCGAAAGTCTTAATCGAAACGGAGTGTCTTAACACTAGTTTCCTAGAGTTTTTAGGTGACACTGCTGCGTGATACAGTATAAAACAAAACAGAAAAAATCTAATCAATTTTGTAAGACTCATTGTTCAGAACGACAAACGTTCCTAAGATTAGTCTATTTAACCAAACAAATTCTAATGTTTTATTATACTATAGCATAGAAATATAAAATGAAGAATTTAAAAATTCTTTAAGGTAAAGAGATAGATGGCTTTGTATATATAATCAATCCTTCTATAGGAAAATATATTTGCAACACAGCGGAATTCGAAAGTTCGAAAGTTTAGAACGACACGTACTAGTATAGGCAACGTTTGTTCGACGCAAGGTGTGCTTCCTTCCCATTGTCCACACTTTGTCTGTCCGTCCACATATATGTACGCCGCGACGCATTGTCATACAGAACGTTACTTTTTAAATACGAAATTTAGGTGCTCCAGTAATTATTGTAGAATAGTAGTAGTAGTAGTAGTAGTAGAAGTACTAATAGTAGTTTCAGAAAAAAATTAAATTTGAATAAAAAACCGCTTAAAAAATATAACTAAAACAAAATGGCGAACGGCATTAACAAAGGCGACACGTATTAAAACTATAAATCGAAGTCACGCTTCGCTTCGGGAGTGGACCATGTCCCCTTACCACCCACCCCCCTTTTTTGTAATAAGGGAGGGGACACTTGGTCTCTGCTAGTTTCCGCACGGGGTAGGAAAAGGATACGAGGATGGGAGCAAAAAAATAACATGTTAAACAAAAAAAAAGTGCGGAAGTATGAGTTGCCACCTCGATCGTAGGAATTCAAGGTTAATTTTTACGATTTAAATATAATTATTAAAGTTATTAATAGCTTCTTTTTATTACATTGTATTTATAAAAATATGAAAATTAAAAACATAACACTGTTTTTTAGTGATGGTCGAAATCGTGGTGGCAACTTATTCAAAAACTGGTGGGCTATATCGTTAGTTATCTATTTCATTATAAAAATTTGGACTATTATTTCTAAAAATTGAAATGATCGTCCAAATAAAGTTCCTAAAGCACAAGCATTCTTCAAACATAAGTACCAAAGTTCAGAGCAAAAATATGTTTGTTTCAGAGTCAGCGGTTAGTCCGGATCACGTTGGATCCTCTATGATTGATGGACTATTTGACAAGCTGATAACGGATACCGCGGGAAACCGTTCGGAAGATTGACTTGAGGGGAGAAATTGATGGAACGGAACGTTACGCTATCAAAACATGCGGATTGAGCTACCACCAATAACACCAGCGGTTCAGTGATTAACAGCGCAAGACAATCATAATTTAATTCTATTAGCCGTCATGTAGCTTTTTTGTGGCGTAATCAGTCAAGTTTGAGGTATATGGCAGGCGGATGTGGCTGAAGCATCATTTTTTATTTTGTAATTATTGGTGTTAGCTCGGGTGTAAAATGCATTAATAGATACCTTTTTTAGGAATTAGTGACTTCAGGAGCATGATGGCGGCCTCGTCGCAAGCCCACGCGTGCATCTTTCTATAGGAATCCCTGCCTTTCTCAGTCAATTTGTCCCAGGGTTTTGGTTTCGAGAGCAGTTCCGATACTGTTCCCTGGGAGAGACCCAGGACGTATTTCGCGAACAGCCTCTGGCCAATGTTGTGCACGGATAGCAATTCTCTCACTCGTCGACTTATGTGCAACGTGTCTAGATTGGAATTTGCGTATTTGTCCATGTTATATCTGAGCATTTCTTGCAGACGAGCTTCCATCGGGTCGCCTTTAGGAATGAGGGAGTCTCCGAGGCGGCCGACGAGCGCGCCGGGAGGAAGCGGGCCCATGTCCTCCGCAAACCGATAGGGCCGGTGCTCTTCGAAACGGAACGGGCTCGGCGGCGGCAGCGGCAACTGAGCCGGCCCGTTGTTGTTGTGGTGCGTCGTGTTGTTGTTGAGGGGTGGCGTGCTCGGCCACTCGTCGCCACCTGCAGTGAGAGCACTGTTACGGAACACGAGGAGGGAGGGGCTCGGGGGGTGGGTTCACGTACGCCCGTAAGCAACGTTAGATCGCGTCTTAACATATAATGACCGGCGGTTACGCGCGTCCGTGAGCCGCTAAGGAGCTTTACGGACACGGACTACGAACGATCGAGGTCGCGTTAAACACCGACTAGAACTTATTTCTGGATTTAATTCAAATAAGATCGAGTCGGTTTAGATTGAATTTTACATACGATTGTTATTGGTTAATGGGTCAAGTGGTACGTACCGACGTCTCTTCTTTCAGTGCTCCGTTCCCGTTCAGATGAGTTATCTCGATGTGTGGGTGCTGGGGGCGACAGTATACCCTCCTTGCGGTCTACTTGCTCGTTTGGTCCCAAGTCCATGGACCGGAGCAAACTGCAACAAAGAAAACAACAAATGTAAACCAATAGCTTTAAATTTTTAATAAGTTTCATATTTCGTTCTTCACATTTTTTCTTTCGCCTCAATAATTATAAATATCTTACTGATTCTGCGATCCGAATATGTTCTTTGGTTGTGTATGCGAGTGAGGCCTCTCGATAGGGCCCAGCTCCGAGAAACGGAGCATGCTGTAACAACAAAACAAGGATATGTTAACCACTACACCGTATATTTATTTTATCTTCACGAATCTTCCAATAGAAAAACTGTATTATTACTCTGTTCTCTACTGTCGATCTGTACAATATATTGATTAGAATTTGAATTTATAACCACCCTCACAACTGTGCCATGACGTAAACAGCATAACCTCATAAACCAATCAAAAATAAACAAAAATCTTCCTAAAATTCCCACTAAAAATCGACATCCATCCCATACCTTGATATAAAACGAAGCAGAATTTACATTATCAGAGCTCCCTTATCTACTAATAGGGGCATCAAAGGGCTGCGTCTCAATAAATTTATGAAAGGAATATTGGCAATAAGGACACCGGCATATCCTATTAATTAAAATACTTAATTAATTCACCTGAAATGGTTTTAATCAATGCCCCTCTCCAATTTATTAAGGTAACAGAATGACCTCATACTAATTATCTTATCTAACATTTTTATGTTATCAATGTCTGTTGATAGCTGTGTATAGATTATTTTGATGTGAAACTTGTTAATAGATAGAATTGAGGCCGTCGTCAACAATGGGACAGAGTATGAAGCGCGGTGTTAAGCTCCGCCAATAAACACACAATATCTTGAAAAATCGTTGGTGCGTGCGAAGTATCCTAACGGGATAGAGTGCGAAGGTAAAATAATAATAAAAATTGTAAAAAAAGGAAAAAATATATTTTGTGGTTATAATACTTTGAAATTGATTAATAGAAGTTGTAATAAGGTATAGATTTTAGACGGGAAAAGTTGTAAAAACCGATAATAAATTAGATTTATTTTTGTACTTACACTAGATTTTATCTTTAAAATCATATAATCAATTGAAATCCGTGATTTTATTTTAAAATTATTTTGGTATTTTATGTAAGCATATATTCATCGATAATATTCAACTTAAAGTCACACAAATTGATAGCTAGCTCCAATAAAGCCAAGAAAATCTTAGCAATATCATATGGAAAGCCAAACAAAATATTACACGGTAAACTTCCACAGTTCCAATACGAGTCGAGCAACAAATCTGCCAACCGATCGACCGCCTGCAGCTTTCCTCCAGATTTTCACACCTAACAATAGGGTTGTACCTTAATTACAATTTAATATATCACCAATTAAGCCTTTGATCGGGACACTCGACTAAATTTAGGTGTAGGTGGAATACATTGGATGTGCAGGTGGGGCGTGACGGTTGTATTTGGCCGTGTTATTTCATTGTTCATACAAAACGGTCCCCGGTGGTTCGAATGGTAGCTAATTGTTTCAATTCCGTAGTTAACTGTAGTTGTTTTCTTGCGAGTGTAGTTAGATCGATTAGTAAAGCGAAGTGTTGAACGTAACTATTGTAGTTGCGTTATTATTTGACTGTTATTAGAAGTTATATATATATATTATACTTTATGTAAATTTAGTTTGACTTTCAGATTGGAATCCAGAGTTTTTTGTATTATAAATTAATTAAATTTTTATAATTTTCTTTGTGAAAGAGGCTAGTCGTGGTGCAGGGGCACAAAATGTGACTGTAAAAGCGACTGGTTGTGGCTTCGATTACCATTCAAGGAAATTAAATATTTATATTTGCATTTCCGTCGCTCTGGAGTAGAGGCAAAGAGCGGCGTTGAATACCGCCTCTCAACACGCAGTGCCTCCAGAATTCGGCGGAAACTGTCTTGACACTAGGTTCCCTCAGCCTACCTTGCTGTACGCGGGATACAGCGTGAAGCTGATTTAATTTTTAAATTATATCACAAGACAAGCACTTACATAGTAATTTCGTGAATCTTTAAAACTTTTAATATCGGTTAAGCAGTTTCAGGGGAAGTGTGTCAGGATGAGTCGGCGACACGGGTACTCGTATATTTTACTAAAGTGGCGGCCATGTTGCCTTGCCTTAGTTTAACAGCTTTCAAAGGTACAATGTGGATGGAGCTGCCTTGTGGTGTCGTGGTTTAATAATATTATATTTGTGGGTTGTGGATTCGATTTAAAAATTAGTGCAGGAAGTGGTTAAATGATCAATAGAGTCAGTGGTGGTATGCGGCTAAAGCGACTGTAAGCGTGACGGTTGTGAATTCGATTCACACTCAAAAAAGTATTATTTTTTTTACTCTGATAACAAGGCAAATGGCCGTATTGAGTTTCGCCACTCAACATGTACTGTTTTGAAAATTTGGCGGAAAGAGGGGAACGGAGTGTCTTAATACTAGGTTCCCTCTGCCTACCTTGCTATATATACGAGATATAGCATAAAGCTGAAAAAAAAGATACCTAACTATAATTTTCCAAAATAAAAAAAATGCTAAATATAAGTAACAAAATAACTTAAATTTCAACTAAGTTATAATAAAAGCGACTCTATCATATCTACTGTTATACACGGAAGCTTAAAAGCATCTTTGTCTTCGACCAAAAGCCTTCAGTTAAGGCTTGTAACACACTGAATATTTTACGAGACCAACTTTGGGGGGGAGTTTTTGAATTAATTACCGACGACACGTCTCGGTTTTGTAGTGTAAATATAGCTTTATTGGGGTCACAAGTTTTATTCCTTAGATATATGTTGGATAAAATAATGTTGAAAGATTTTGATTTTTTGTTTTTTTAGCGGGTTCATGGTGTATCCCGCACTTAGTAGGGTTTTAATAGGAATCGAACCCCCAACCTTCTCGTTTACAGAAGCACCCTCGTGCTCCTGCGACACGACTATCTCTTATTAAAGAGATAAGAAACTAAAATTAGAAAAAAGTAAAAAATACTAGTAATTTGACAGAAAGTTATTAGTCTTAACACAAAAATACGTCCTCACGGAACAGATATGATATAACAACAATTTAAAGCTAATTTTGTTTTTAGCTTCAAAATATATCAGGATAATATTGTTAAGATACTTCATTCTCTAAGCTCTGCTTCGTTTTCGAAACATTACATGTTGAGTGGCGTAACTCAACGCCACGTTTCACCATATTTCACCGGAATAGTAGACTTTTTCGACAAACAAAGCTATATTTCTATTTCATCAAACAGCATATAGAATTCTAAAACAACAAAATGTTTGAGTAAAATAAATATTTTCCTATACGTATGTATGCAAAGTATCGCAGCTATTTTCTTTGTTCTCTACATAATTTTCGTTTGAACTTTGAATTTGTTACTTATAAATCAATATCGGATTCACCCCTTGGAAGTATGTCTTTGAAATAACCCCTAAACGGCAAATTTTGTTCGAGATAATTCATTAATCATTTAAACTTATTAACAGATAGATAGATAAGTTTATAAAATCAATCTTTTAAAATTGTTTTGATTTAAGTTTGATATTAGATTATCTTATGTTATTAATTGACGTTTTCAATTATTTGGATTGAAAGAAAATATATTTTGTTATATTCTAGACGTATTGGAAGTACCTGAGGTAACTTTGATAACGATTGAAGATGTAATATAGCCCTATGGCCCTGTTAACAAAGGTTATGCGGCGTTGAGTTCCGCCACTCAACACGCATTGCCTCCTGAACTTGGCGGAAAGTGGAGAACGGAGTGTCTTAACACTAGGTTCCCTCTACCTACCCTGCTGTGTGCGGAATACAGCGTGAAGCTGATTTAATTTAATTTTTTTAACTATGGTTATGGCTTATGGCGGAAGGCCATTTTCATAAATGGACAATACAAGACAAATATAATTTTTAATTCGAACCTGTAGTTCCTGAGATTTGCGCATTTAACAAAGCAATGTCTCCAGCTATATAATATCAGGTTTTACTACCATCTTGAATATTGATTGTTTCAGAGTATATTAGGACTTTATTTTTCTTTTTGTTATACCAATATTACTAAATTAAATTGTATTAGAGTATTTATATTTATAACCTTAAGGTTAGTTCAATCCTGTCGGATAATAAACAATTAATATAAGAGACGAAATATTATAGACAAAAAAAGAACAAATCCAAATGACTTTTCACTATGATTTTTTACTTGAAAAAAAAATTAAACAAAAAGAAATAATAGCAAAATTAAACCTCCATCGGCAATTATAATCAAGGATGCTGTTATCAACAGATCATTTTTATCTCAATCGTTATCTCGGACCAATAAAAAACATATCGAATCGATGTTCCGATATCAGCACAATGTGGTGACGTCACCGTTATCAGCGATAAACCCCGCCCACCGGCCGCTGACCAATCACGGCCGATCGATTGGTCAATACTGATACGCCTTGCCGAACGTTCCGATACATTATGTATTTTGTGTACACGTACGTACATACGTGGTGGTTTTTCTTTTTATATATATGTAAATAAATGTGTGTGGTTTTTATATGGAAAATTGATTTGTTTTTTTTTTTGCTGGAGAGGAACTCAAAAGAAGGTTAATAGTTTTTTCTATTTTCTCGAACCTACGAGCTTTGAAATGATTTCTAGTTTTTTTTTGAAGAAAATTTTATATAAGTACCCACATATTATTTATAAATACATATTGTTTTAGTTTTACACATTTATGAACTTTTTAACTTGAAAATAGGTGAATGTTCTTAATATAATAATATTTTTAGTTTCCCCTGTAACGATATTAAAATAATTTTTGGACTGTTTTAGAGATTTTTTTTTGTAAATAAGTAAACAGTAATTTTTTGCATAGTTGTTTAACTAATTTTAATTAGCTTATAAAGCGTTATAATTATGGATTTTTTTTATATCTTCATCTTAGTTGGTTCCGATGATAAGGTCAGTTGTATGTAAATGTTTTTACTTGAGCTCAATTTTTTCTTGATATTTTTTTGCTTCGCCTTTAAGAAGAGAAATTGAAAATGAAATTTCGAAATTACTACGGAGATTAGGGATTTTCCCTTCTTCAGAGCTTTATATATTTAATACAATTTTAAAGTGTTATTCCACAGTTTCCAAGAGCTGGATTTCCAAGCGATGCGGGTTCCAATCCCGCTGCGTTCAATTTTTTATATATTTCCTAAAAAAGATTGAGCCCATCATTTATCTTCCAAGTAATAATACATTATCACATAAAATTATACCGTCATATATTCATAAATCTAATTGTATATCAAAGGGAAAAAAATGTTCAGCCGAAAAAAAAACCGGTTAAGTGCGAGTCGGACTCGCCCACCGACGATTCCGTACCAATTTCAGTATTGTAACCTAAAGTACAACATATAAAAGTTCATAAAGTAAAGTTTGCGGGCATACGTACTCATTTTGTATGACATGAACTACAAATATAAGTTTGTTAAATAAAATATCTATAAATTTTATAATTTATAGATTTCATAAAACAATGAATTTTTTTCCTCTATTTGTATTGCAAGTTCTCACTTAGTGCCAAATTTCACTACTGTAGGTCCATAGGATATACGGATATACACATAAGGATTCCCGTTTCACCTTCTGATGTACGAAACCCTAAAAACACTAAACAGTTGACATTACTTCTAAAAATCTATATTGACCAAAGCTCGTCTCCCATTTCTTATAAACTAGAGGTGTGCTTTGTATCAACAACGCATCGCAGTAAACAGCTTAGGATGTCTCAAAAAATACCGGAGAGAGTAAATTAGTTGATAAATTCAACGTTAAACGCAGTTCAAACACAACCTAAGCAAACGGAGACAGGTGTCCACGATATGGTCTTTTGATATATATATAAAGACCATAAGGTCTGTATGTACGTAGAATAGATATTTGGTTTGGGTAAGCCAATGTTAGAAAAGGTAAATATGAATTTAGTTTGTTTTGTTTTTAATTAAACATGAGGTAAGAGATAAGAGTGATTCTTTTTTATTTGTCTTTTTTAAATTTTTACTCAGTAAATAGGGTAGGATGAGGATTTTGATTGTGTGAAAGTAACGTTTGGTGCTGCTATCGTCGTTTCCGAGTAATTTTACGACAGACGGATAAAAATTTTAATTGTTTGCTTTGATTTTTTTTTGGTATACAGGTGTTTGATTTTCTTATAGATAACATTAGAACTTAACTAGAGAACAATCATTATTTTGGTTCACATTTTTTGTGTTGACGCAACAATTGGTTGTTTATTAAATTTTATTAGATTCATTTTATGGATATTACATTTTTTTATTTTAAAACTACTGCAACCCACTGCCTACCCTACTATATGCGGGATAAAGCGTGAAAGCATTTCAGAGCCCAACGTCTAATCAAAATATGGAACAACAATATTTATGAATATAAACAATTTTTCACTGAGAATTTAACCCGCAATTATCACTTTAGACATTTTTTAAATGCGACACAATAATTTAAAGTAAGCATAGCATTCTTTTTAGCTTCAAGTTATATTCCACATACAGACAGGTAGACACAGGGAATCTACATAGTATAAAGACACTCTTTGTCGTTCCCCCAGAAAACAGTACACCTCGAGTGGGAATCGAACCCATATCTATCGTGTATACAGTCAGACCCAGTGCACCAAGATGATCTCACCTAAAGTTAGCGCCGTTTATTATATATTTATATCTTTGTATTTTAATCAAAATTCAGGGAGCGAACAACCGATCCCGGAATTAGTTGAGATTTGGCGCTGTATCGTCTCGAAATCAATCCACCCTGTATAAAGGTTTAATCTTTGGGTACTGGCTATAACTTAATCCTGACTTCGAGTTAAGTAAATAAGTAATATAATGGTACAGGTACTAGCTTACTACTAAATATTCGAGATTAGTGAGGATTTTTTAAGTATTTGTCAAAAAATCGTTAAAAACCGTATAATTTCGTAGTGCATTTCGGGTTGTGTAAAATTAAAACAAGCTATTAGTTTCGATCATTTAAACGCGACAACTCTAATGTAAGTTCTAAATAGAGAACGGAGAGCTTTAACACTAGCTTCTTTCTTCTTATCTTTCCAGAAGTCGAAAGATTCGTGAGAATAGCAAAAAAAAAATTGGGAACCAACGGGAAATATTCCGATCATGGGAATCGGCAAATGTTCGCGTGCTGCCAATAATTGAGGCGGGGCTGGTTTTCTATTTCCTCATTTATCTATAAGCCTGTCATGTAAGTCGATACTATGAATGTTAGATGCGTTTCTTTTTCCATTTCTATATTTTTCACGGTTCCAACACTTGGCTGTTTCCACGATGTATGATTTGGTTGTATTGAATGGTAAGTACATACAAAATAAGATGTTTCCTATAGTAATTTTCCCTGGGAATGGATATTACGATGTCGTATGATAATCTGTTCGTTGGTTTCCTTTAAGAAGACTTTCTTAAAGGAAACCAACGAACGAAGACTTTAAGACAATCCCGTGTCCCACTTTCCACCGGATTCTGGAGACATTGCGTGTCGGGTGGTCTAACTCAACGCCGCGCTTTGCCTCGTTACTAGAGCGTGGAAAATGAAAACATTAGATATTTCCTCCTCCTTTCCTCGAGTTGGAATCGAATCTACACATACAACCTGTCGTGTATACAGTTGCACGTTTGTGCAACTGAGCCACGGCTGGCCTCTTCTTCGCTTATTGACAATATTATTTCAATTATAAATTATAATAAGTTACGTAAATTAACGTCGGATTTTGACAAGAACAACGAAAAAGAAATGTTTAAATATATTATTCTTTATTAAACCGAAGAATTCACGTCTCGATTATGATTTATAACTTAATTAAGACCAAATAGACTAAAATATTTTTTAAACACAAGACTATACAATATAAAATATAAAAAAAATCGTCACCGAATTAAGACATAAGAAGACTTCCGCTCAAAATATATCGATTAGTGACTATAAATAGTGTTCTATCACTCACATCCACTGTTTATGTTGTTTGAACAAGCGTGACTTTATGTCCCACCGTCGGTACCTTTGATGGCCACCCTTTGATGGTTCAAAGACGCCGCCCATCGGTCACCATATTGGTAAAAATAACACATTAAATCTATGAAAGAAACATTTTTGGTTGGTCTTGTTTTGGCGCGATGGCAGTTTTTTTTTGTTTTCCTTAGCTTCACACTGTATCCCGTTCATAGTAAGGTAGGTAAAAGGAACCTAGTGTTGAGACACTCCGTTCTTTTTAAGGCACTTCTATTCCCCACGACATTGAATGATAAAAAGGGAAATGTAGTTAGTTGCAATAGTTTTTCTTTAATTGTAATATTTTTTTTCCAGCTTTACGCTTCATCAGAAAATAATTTGAATATAATCATTACTCTCAAGCTGGGATCGAACACACGACCGTCGCGTTTACAGCTAGACGGTGTCGCACTGTGCCACGACGGCGTCAATGTGAAATAAGATAAAGGTAATTTACAGGATAATAGGGAAGGAGATAATTGATCACTTTTTTATCACGGATGTTGACTGATAGCTTCCCGTATGATATGAGAAAGATCTTTGACTTTTAAGCTTCACGCCGTATCCCGCATATAGCGGGAGAGGGCAGTGATTAAGACATTGAGTTCTCTTAATCCATGCGGCGTTAAGTTACGATAAACAACACGGTGAAAAGCTGACAATAGAGTAAATATGTATATCCAAAAGATTTATTTTATTTTAACTAAAAAACTTAGTTTAACTTCTTCTTATCGAGGTCTTGCGGTACGAAACAGACATGTTCAGGTGAAATTCTAAGATTAATTTCGTTTAGTGCTGTGAAAGCAGCTTCAAAGTAAGCTTTTGGAGGTTTCATGTTACTATTTCAGATTGAAACCTCTAAATTGTGATGTATCTTTTAAAAAATCTTATTCAAGTTTAATTTAGTGAAGTGATAATTAGGAACTTTGGCTGTAAATTTGATGGTCATGGAGTTAACAAAGATTTTTTTTGTTTTACGCGTAGAAGGTACAGTGGGGAAAGTGTTCATATACTCCGTTCCCTCTTCCTGCCTAATTTTCAAGTCATTTATCTGATTTTAATTGTATTTTTAACTGAAAAATAAGCAATAGTTCAAAAGTAAGTTAAATATCGACATTCCTTTGTAAGTAAAAGATTTTTTTAGAGACTTCTTTCGTCTAATCGTATATGGAGTGTAGTAAAATACAAACAAACAAACAAACTTTCAACTGACTTTAAAAATAAACACATAAAAACATAGGAAGTGGTCGAAGTGATTAAGACGTTGTTAAAAGGACTCGAAATTTAGATGTTCAAACAAAAGATAATATTGCTTTTAAATGGCTTAAAATCTCTTTCTCGCAATGAATCTATCAGCTTCACGCTGTAACCCGCATGTATGATGTATGCAGGGTAAACAGAGTGTTAAGTGCTAAGCAGAGTGTTTCCCACTTTCCTCGAATTCTGGATATATTGGTTGTTGAATGGCGGAATTTAACCGCCACTACACTAGGGCGAAGAAATGAAAATTTTAATATTTCGTTGCTTCGAGTGGGAATCGAACTCACAATCAGTCGTGTTTACAGCCACACGCTTGTACCTCTGGGCAATAACTGGCCTCAGAATCATTGGTAAAATGAACGAATTTTAGATATTTCGTGATGAGTGCGTGATTGAAAGTTTTCACGCCGTATCACGCACAAAGCAGTGGGAACCTAGTCTAATCTAACACTCCGTTCACACAAATAAAAGCTTGTTATAAAGTTGCCGATGATGACTTAGTCATCTTTAAAATTAATTTCTATAGCATCGAACCTGCAATATCTGTCACCTTAAGTAAATTTATTTACTTAAAATAACATTTACTACGCTTAATGTCCAACAAGGACTCACCGTTGCATATCGAGTTAAATTAATTATTATATAAAGTTAATATTTAAAATAGATTATAATCAAATTTATTCACATATGAGCTTACAAATGTATATTATTTATAATATATTAAATATTTTAATATGAAAATTTTTGTTATTTATGTAGGTACTTACTTGTGTTGAAACGGATATGTAATAATTATTTTGTAATATAGCTTTATAGAAGAGACTTTTTTGTCTGTGAGTGGGTGTGTGTGGGTTCGATTTCCATTCGATGAAATTTCGGGAAATGATTTCTTAGTTCTACGTGCCAAATTTCAGAGTTATACGCCGCATCTGTACGATGTCTGTTATTCAATTATGAATAGAAGAGTTTTTTTTATATACATATATTAGCTATTTTGCTTCAGTACAAAAGTTAGTATTTGTGATATAGTTGGGTAGTGCGTGACTGCTCGCGATGGTTGTAGGTTCGATCCCACCAGGGTAAGAGAAGATTACTTCTGAATCTTCACTAGTTGCCTAATATCTACCTAGAATATATAAATAATTTCTGTGTACACATAGTTACATATACCAAACTCTTGAACCAAAAAACTAACAAACAACGTTAGGTTATTTTGTCAAATATTTTCTATTTGACCGCTACCAGGTCATTGTTGACACTGTCCGGGGAGGAGGTCCCATATATATATTTTACTTTTTTTACATCAAAAAATGAACCCGCGACAACGGTCTACCATCTCACATCTACTCGCTAAACGATTCGAGATAAGGAATTTAGCAGCCTACACCCGTGTTTGAACAATTTATTGGAACACAAAACGCTCCCTGAGAAACGCAAGAGTATGTAGATATATATATTTTTTTGTTTCCTGTCCCAGTGGGAAATATAAATAGTATTATCGGTTGAATCGAGAAAATTGATTGTTTCTTTGCATCGAGATATCGTTGTTTCCTGTGTTAATTGCTGTGTTTGTCTGTTTGATTATTAAATTTGTGTGAAATTTATTGAAATTATGCTTTTAGATATTTTAAAGTTTATTATATTATTATTTTTTAGGTTGACGCTGTATCCCGCGTATAGCAGAGTAGGCAGATGGTTTCAGTGTCAAGACACTCCTTTAGTCCCATTCCGCCTAATTTTTTATATATTCCATGTTGTGGCGGAAATTAACGCTGCGCTTTGTCTTGTTTCAGCAGTAAAACAATCCACGCGTCACGATCATTATTCACACACAAATATTTAATAATAATATTCAAGTTTTTCAACATAAAACCATGAATAAGTAAAGTAAATTCAAGAAAACGACCATTTCTAAACAAAGAAAGCGAAGACAAATTATTTAAACAGAAACCTACTTTGTTTGCCGACCCTACCTTTGACTGATAACGTTGTGATAACAACAACTTGGATATGCGTTGCACAAATATCTCTTATTAATAAATGTTTAGAATCATTGCAAAAGGAAACAATGAGAGCTAGTCTAATAATAGATGAAGCTATTTGAATAGAGGTAACTGTGAACGTGATGGTCGCTGGTTCAATTACTATGGTAGCGCAGCGTTGAGCTACGCCACTTAATAAGCAATATTCGAATACCAAAACGTCTTCAGTTTTCTTTGCCTACCATATAACCTGAAGCTGAAAAATCTAACCATTTCCATATATTATATATGAGATAGAAAGTGCCTCACGCTGTATCCTCACCCAAGGCCTACGATTGCCCAAGAAGTAAACATTATAATCTCATGGGGTGAACGCCCAGTAGATAGCTTATCAAGTTTATTAACACAGCCTTTGAGATGCACGAAATCATTGTAACGTAGTGTCGTTATAGGATAGGATTTTGTTTATTTTAACTTGAAGATTTACATATATTAATTATATATTTAATATTTTCTTTTCTTCTGCTGTCGATGCAGAGCGTGGATGAGTCTAGCCCCCTAACACGCAATGTCCTCAGAATTCGGCGGAAAACGGGGAGTGTTTTAGAACTAAATTCCCTCTGCATATCCTTCTGTGTGTGTGTGAGAGCGTCAAGTTAAAAAAAATAAAAAAGGCTTTTTTATCGAAGAGAGGAAATGAAAAAAAATTACGGATTCGAACCCATCGTTGCATTGATCCGATGCTGTGCCGAAGCCTCAGTTCAGCCTCATGTAATTAATAGTTCTAGGTATTATATAAATATATAGTTTCTTTTGTAATTTTAAGTATATTTACTTCCAAAGATTAGACCATTAACATTAAATAGTCATTAAAACAAAAAAAAAATGAATCTTAAAACATATTGTCCAAATTGTTTTCCAATTATTGGGATAACCAAATTTTCTATTTTAAGAAAATTTGGTTTTTAAGTCACAGGTGAACCTTGTAAATTAATTTAAATACCTTCCTAGATCATCACAATCAATATCTATAATGATATCATCCACACTAATATATCCTGGTTCCAAGGCGACAGCGACAAAGGGGACGCGTCTAGCATCCACAAGTAGCGTGTTTGTTAATAATTTATATGAAACGTGGATATTATGGCAGATCTAAGAAAAGCGTTTGTTCTATCGTTGGATTATTTTAAATGTTTTATTTTATATACTTATTTAAGTTTTTTTTTATTTTGTAGATTTACTGTTAGTATTTTTTTTGTCGGCAGAGGGAACCTAATATTAAGATATTCTGTTTCCCACTCCTCGCCCTATTTTCACGACATCACGTGTTGAACTACGGAATTTAACATCGCTTTTTCTATTGGAGTGGAAAAATGAGCATAATAAAAATAAATAATCCCCATAGTTGGAATTGAATATATAACTAGCGCGTACGCATTCAAATTTTTAAAATTAAAGTCCTAGAAAGGAACAAGATGTAAATACGCACCTGATCTCCCTTTTAATATCATCGTAGTCCCGCTGAGTGTCCAACCTGGCTTCAAGCCTGGCGATATGCTGTTTCTTCTCATCCAATCTCTCCTCCAGCCGCTGTAATTGTTGAGCGTGGGCCTCCTGCAACGCTGACAGCGAGGCCTGTAGCCTTCTCACGTCTTCTACTAATTGGGATATCTGGAATGAAAGAAATCAGTATTTAATACCATGTTTCACTCGTTTAAACTTATTATTATATTATAGCCAAATTATAGAATATCTTTACGTAAATAAAAAAAGCCTTTGTGTTATTTTGATGTATAAGCTATATTACTGTAAACAATTATCTAAATCTGTAGTAGTTTTTGCGTGAAAATTGAACAAACAAACATCATCCTCCCAAGCTTATACATTTATAATATTAGTAGGACTAACCTAACTTGAGGCAATACGACAGTTATGCATTCGATTCCCACTTTGAGAAGATATATATCAAGTAGCACAGAACACAGTGTTCTTTTACATCAATAAATCAAACACAATGTCTCGAAAACGGAACGTGGATGCTAATCCAATGTACTAAAATTTAATTATCGCAATTTTATTGTACCCATTTAAAATATATGGACGCCATTTAAATCGTAAAGTAAGTCATAATTATATTATAAAAATGAATATAGATATAAATGTTAAATATTACTTTGCGTCACTAAAAACCAGCGATAAACACTGTTATTAGTTTGTTTTGGAATTATATTTGATTAATTCATCGAGGACTAATATTCTTGTTTGTTGAGTGGAGGTGTGTGATTGGTAGAAAAAAGTAGCGTGTCGCGCTTATCTAAAACATATACATTGATAATAATAATCATATTAAGGTTTACTGGTGATTTTGATGGGTGAAGAGACGATGAAATGATTTATTTTGAAGTTGAAAATAATATTTTTGTTAGCTCCGTTTTTATTAAAAATCGCTTTATTATGCTATTATAAAAAATCAGCTTCACGCTGTATCCCGCACACAGCAGGGTAGGCAGAGGCAACCTAATGTTAAGACACTCCGTTCCCCACTTTCTGCCGAATTCTGAAGGAATTGCGTTTTGAGTGGCAGAACTCAACGCCGCGCTTAGCCTCGACACCAGAGCGAACGATATATTATGCTATTTATTATAGCTTTATAATCACCTAACTGGGATTGATTTCGGCGTTGAAAACAATATATTTTTTGCACCGTTTTATGACTGAATTGGGCGGAACCCAACGTCGTGCTATTACTATATTGGAATTAATAAAAAATCTGTTTAACATCAAAAATGTTCCTTCAAATGGTCATTTTGACGTCCATTTACAATATTCTTCTATCAATAAATCCATAAAACAACGTATATATCAATTCAAAGCAGGATTTGCCACTTGTTCAAACAGTATAGGATGTATCTAGCAATCTTCGCGGTCGAGTGAGGACGACACCTGCGCAATTGATATCTTCCGAAGGTCGGCAAATAGCGTCTTGTGTGTCTGGAAGTACTGTGGATATGTCCTAGCTAGAGTATTTAGTTAAAGGCGATTAGATAGGTCCTGGTTGGTAGAGATTTACATATAAAATTATATATATATTCAGATCTGACAACTACTGATATCAGTAGTTAGATCTGTATTTAAATTCTCCATTTTGTTCACCCTATTTCCCAATAGTCCAATTTTTAAGGAATTAATTAAATAATCAATGGTTCTAAAAAAATCTATGAATGTAAGTTCATAGATTTTTTTTCTAAAAAATCTATGAACGTAAATTCATAGATTTTTTGAGTTGAGTTGTTATGCCACAGACTTTTGTCTTTTGTGCCTTTTTTGTTCCTGTGTTTTGCTTGTTACGGTTTTGGTTTTTTTTTATATATTATAAAAAAAGATAAATATAATTTTTATTACTGTAATGCTAGTAAGTAATAATTTTACAAAGTTATTTAGTCAGTCATGCTACTCTGAGGGCTTTTTTTTATCGAATAATGACATTAATTTTTATATGTACATAAATATAAAAGGCAAATATTATATATTTTTTTAGAAAAAAAATTGTTTTTCATAGATCAATAGCTACTATACGGATTGCAATCTTATAACAGAGTAGGCAAAGAAAACTTAATGTCTACGTTCTCCGTTTTCCAACCGAATTACGAAAATTGCGACGAAACTAAACACCGTAATAATAAAATATTTCATATTTATACATCGCAATAACACAAGGTACTACGATTCTAATAAATACAATACATCAGTTGTTTGAAGACTTGACCTTCGATATGCCCTCGCTCGACCGTGAAGATCTTGGAGATACGTTTCAGCGGAAATCCAAAGCTTCCTTCCATGCAAATCAATGGAGGCCGTCTGTTATTAACACTGATAAGTATTAAAGGAAATTATACTTATTACTTATTTATTTTAAATATTTTATAATATCACAGAAATTAAATTAAAACGGAAACGGAAGCAGAGAGAGAGAGAGATTTTAGTGTAGTGATACGCTAGACATACGCCTTCCTCTATGTTTCAAGACATCGTGCGTTGCTTGGCGCAACACAACTCCGCATTTCGTCTCGCCAGTGAGGAACCATCTTCAGTCTGGTTCGATAATTTTTTAAAAACCAAAACTAAGAATGTATTTATTGACTTACTAGACTTACTTACTAGACGTTTGTATATCGTGTTCTTGATATATACTGACTTTATGTTTATTTTAGAATATCTATATTATATTGTACGATTGATAGCAAATCATGGAATTTACGTCGAGTTTAGTAGAGATTTATACACTATTTATTTTAGTATTAAGAACTGCGTACAAATTAGTCATCTACTAATAATACCTACTATAAAATTATCATCATATAACTGAACAAATAATAATAAAAAATAACAGCTTCACACACAAACAATATGTTCAAAAATCATTCATTTTTGTATTGCAGTATGATTTATTTTCATATAATCACGAAAATGATTTAATCACTATATTTTTATGATTTTAGTGTGATTAAGAAAATATAGTAGTAAAGGCTTTATTGGATTGTAATAAGGGACATATTTGCGTGTATTGGCCGTTGCCTTGAAGTATATCTTCTGAAGGTATCAGTGACAAATGTTTGGTGTTTGATCAAATATTACTTTGACCTTGGATTGAATAAAGCATGTCATAAAGTGAGTAAAACCTCATTTTTCTTGTTTAAAAAAATAATGAAATGGTCAGGTTATACTGAAATGTATGAAGAAAATTGATATAATTTTTCACGTTAGCTTCACGCTAAATTCCACACACCAGGTAGAGTGTATATAGTGTCAAGACACTTCGTTTCCTAAACGCCCAATTATCGAGACATTGGGTTGAGTCGTCGCGTTTTGTCTTGTTACCAGAGAGAGCAAAAGAGAATAATTTTTATATGCGAGTTTGAATCAAACCAAGAATCGTCCAATTTACAGCCACACTCTATGCCACTGCTCCACAACGGCCGCTTCTTCCATATACAATATCAAAAATATTATAGAAGAATATATTTTTTGTACATTTTTTTTCTCTTTCCTTCTCAGAAAGAGAGAAAACAAAACCGTATATTATATTTATGTATGTAACATAATCAAACACATACATAAATACATTATTATTCTTGCGGGTACTTCACGCTTGACTCGCTTATTATCTTTTTTGATCCAGCAATAATATAACCTACGAAATATACTCATACATACATACATGTTTAATTAGAATGATTTATATATCTGTTCTGTTGACTTTTAGTCTTTAATTAACATCATTTGATAATAATACGTGGTAAAGTATGTATATGCTCGTATGTGAGATTATAAATGTTTTGGCAATGAAAAGTTGAATTTATCATGTGTTTATACAATATTACTAGTCACTAGTCAGAAGCAAATTATTAAGCTAGCTTTTGTATTTGTTTTTTTTTTAACCTAACCTAATCTAACCTAACATTAGGCACAGCGGGGTATAAAAGCGATAATCATGATGTAGTATAACTTAAAGCCTTCCACCATATATGGGCTACAGTACCCGAAAATAATTTTTCAATTGAAGACAATATTCTTGAGATTGGAGCATTCAACCAAACGAACTCCACCAACTTTACGATATGAATATAGAAATATATATAGGATTTTAGAGGATGAGTAAAAATGTATTATACCTATACTGAAAGAAACGTCTAAGAATATATTACATTAATTTTCTTATTGTTGTAACACAAAAAAAGAGGCTCAGTTTCCAATTCATATTAATAAAATATCATTTTTAATATAATCATAAGTATGTAATGTTCACTTGGTGTAAAATAAAGCTGTTAGTAATCTTAGATATATAAAATACCTTGTAAACACGTTTCCACAGTACAAACAGTACGCATAAAAAGTATTAGCCAAAACGAAATTTCCCGGGGCAGAACCGCGAGTAATTATTGTCTTAATTCGGCTGCCGTTGACCGCCATTATATGGGTGGGTCAAAATGTTAGAGATAGCGAGTTTACTTTTCAAAAAGGGGGTCAAATATTGTGCACGTTGCAATTGCTATATAAAAGCTATTAAATCTTTAAATTCACTTCAAAATTATATTATTTATATTTTAACAACTAAATATTCAAATATTATAGAAAATGTTTAAGCTTTTGTTTTTTGTCAATTTTTACAACGCTTACGTATAAAAATGAATAATAAAATAAAATAAATTAAAACAATAAAATTATTAGTTGCTGATAAAGAAAAATATATAAAAATATTAAAACAAGGTCGCGTTTAACGAGATATCATTATAAATTACAAAGCATTTATATGGCATCGTAAGAAAAACGCGCCGTGTAAAATGTTTTTGCAACAATAAATGTATAATAATTATAGTCTCGTTTTTATCATTGTGGAGGTTTCGAAATGCGCATCAAATAAACACACTGAGGCACCGATGTGCAATATGTAAATGAACACACCTGTTTCATATTCAAGTTTATTTTATTACTCGAAACAAGCTTACAAGAAATTAAATATTTACATAGCAACACGCCCAGTGGCTCAAAATCAAACGCTGTCGCTTATGAATCGGGGCGGGCGGGGTTTCTTCGCTGAAGGGTTAAAGGGCAACCCTCGACAATTACCTACAATCATTACTATGGACAATTATGTTTTCGACCACCGACCATCACAGTTACAGGTTTTTATTGAAGGCCGGTTTTTAGTTTAATTGCTGTCTTTTTGGACGCCTCCGCAGTGCGTGATTACACGAATCCCTACCGTTTCGGGTGATTTCTGTGATCAACAGCCCATGAGGTTTAGTGGACAAGGCCCTAATGTAGACGGAAATTACCTACAATTAACCTTACCTTGTTACAATAAATAAAAATTGTCCATGTATGAGTACTTAACGGTCTCGTTCAAAAATTATGTGAATTACAAGTGCAATCTCTTGTGTGTCTACTAAAAAACCTTATAAATATATATATATATATATATATATACATATNATATATATATACGTTTGTAGGGAATAGAAATTATTAGACCCGTTGCGTTATATATCTACCTACTTTTAAAAGAATCTTTCGTAATACCACTTGCTTATTTGCAGAATGCAAATCACAATACTAAGCTATAAATCGCCGTGACGTCTCCGGCCCGTTATCGTGTCGGCTACGTGTCGCCTTTCGATCGCACCACGCAATATCACATATCATTTTGAACCCTATTTAAATCACAAGACGTAATGATGAAGTCGGTCTTATATCAGCACTTCGCTACGTAACGTTTGTGGTACGAAATCTTGATGCCATCTATCACTTAGAGTTGACAGTGTATCATAGTTTTGACAACTTACGAAAACACCAGCTCGGTTTTGACAATACATTATGCTTTAGTGATAACTGTACGATTTAAATTGTACCTATTATGCAAGTTCTGTATTAATACGGATATCAAAACGTCTACACGACAGCTAAGCGATTGCTACAAAATGCACCACGATCTACGATTGATAAGTAGGAATCACGAAATATGCAACATTTTGGGGTAATAAACTCGAAAAGACTTGCTTAGAAAGAGTCGATTTTCATCGAGATATTAAACGGCATCGCAATAACAGCCCACGCGGCTGTTTGCTTGTTTTACCGACGATTTCTGTCATTTAGCAATCTCCTCGTTATTCGAGGTTATCGGCCGGATAGGTCGGGATTATCTTCTAATGAGGAACGCCTTCCTACACTTTTGTCTTAATCAAACAAAAACATAACAACAGTGGAAATGTTTAATATATCACTTGAAGAGAATCTCATTTCACTTCCAAAGGGTAAGCCAAACAAAGAAATCACCAAAAATATCGGACACAATAAACATCGCAGATGGGAAATGCGCTATGATGGATCGACATTTTCATATTAACTTTCGCATTAAAAGTAAAAGAACGCGATCAGAAACGGGGGAATGTGAAAGTACGTCAATAGCAATAGACAGGGAATCTAATAAAGTAACAAAACTCAACCAATTCGGCCCCTGACAATCCATCGTCATAAATTTGTACAGGTCTCAATCACAAAAGAAGTGATGAAAGACAAGTGGGCGAATAAAAAACGCATAATACGCCATTTTGCCGTCACAAAGTGGAATCCATGTCGGCGATCTGTCAAACTGGTCAAACATGAGCGAATTGGCGGGCAACCGTTATTAGCCGACGAAATGCGAGCGAGCGGCCCGCTGCCCGAGAACGCTGCCCTCCGACCCCCTTCCTCGATCCGAGCACTGCTGTGAGCAAAAGCAAAAAGACGCTCAGATAGCTTCTACGGGCGGAAAGTCGCTTTCTTTTTTCCACATCTATCGCAGGCACTGTATAGTTTAAAGCGAGTTTCATTTCGGGGAAAAATGATAAATGACGTGAATGATTGAACAGCCGGACACGAGTTTCGAATCTCCGAAAGAGATTTCTGATTCGTTTTACATTTCATTCGAATTATGACAAGTTCATACCGTCGCGCTGCACACACCTACCTATAGGGATTAAAATGCAGAAATTTATCGGCCATTTAGTGGATTGTCACGACACTGGCAACATTTTATAAATATTCACAACAATTGTCGCGGCGCTTTTATAAACGACCGCGGTGTGATTGACAACAGACGTCACGACTATCAATCAGCACGCGTGATCAGAAAGCCTCGTGTGATAAAAATTAGCCGCCGCTGATCTCGCACGATACCGCACTGCAAATCTATTATTGCAAACGCAAGGCACATAATACAATGGCCATTTTTGTTTGTGAAATTCGCAAATAATGTCATATTTGACGTTGACAGCGAAATTGGCGGGAAGTTTGTCTATGCACTTTTGGTGTAGCGTTCGGATTTCGTGTTTGAAAGGCATTGACATGAGCCATTAGTAGCTCCGCGATTAGTTCCCGTCTCGTCAGTTGACAGCTGATAGATACTGTTCGATTTTTTGTTCATTGTCGTTTTTGACATGAGCCGATACGAAAATCGAGGAATAGGCAGCCGGAATGCAATTGTCTGTAGTTTTGAGGCAGACAACGAAATGAAGCAATTATAAGTTGTGGAACCTCATTTATTGCCTGTCTATCGTTGCTGTTATAAAACCGAATGGAGAACTAAGTTCCGCTTGTTGTGGCAATAAGTTGATATTATTCGATGCCCGCTTTTCGATGTTTGGGAGTTGTGTGTTCAGTGTTTCGTTCTAATTTGTAATTATTGAATATTTGACCTGAAACACTGTTATATCAGGTTTACGTGATATTTACTACTGTAATTTAAAAAGTTCTTTGCATTTGAAGCCATTAATAAGTAGATAGGTCATAATTAAGCTGGAGCGTAATTTGGTCAGCTGCAGCCTTCTTTACACGTCAGCACTCGCACGCTAGTTTCGCACGCTAATAGCTAAAATATACAGCTTTTGAGATTAATGGCATTTAAAGGAAAGAAAATTCGTAAGGTTTTATTTCGCGTACAGTGCTCATGCATCATTGCGGGCTGCAAAGATATCCAGGTTAGATTATTTTGAGTAACAGCGGGGAAAAAAGCAGTAGACTATAAAATATCGTTGGCGCAATTAAAAGGTGTAGTACGCTTGCCGTGTCTTGGTAGTTTTATTTTGAAAATGGTATTTTGATTTATGTCTATTTCAAATTGTACAGTAATAAATGGAATTCCTAATTATATAGCGCCTAGTGAATTGTGATCACAAAAATAGAGTTTAATTTTGTAGCATTTCTTGAAACAAATAGACTTGATTTAAATGTTTTTTTTAGATTCATAATTTATACCACATATAGCAGGTAGAAAGAACGTATTGTGAAGACAGTCCATTCTCCTTTTCCTTCACATTTTAGAGTTATTGCCTGTTAAATAGCGGGATTCAACGCCACGCCGTCTTGTCATCTGAGCGAGGAAAATGAAAGGCATTCTTCTGACTGGTAATCAAACCCATAACAGTCACGTCGACAGTCATATACAGTGCCGCTGCGCCACGACCGCCTCTTCTGTATATTTAAGTAAGTACTCGTACACGAGCATTCTTATTGTTAAAGGTAACTTTAGCGAAGCGATTTCTATAAATCTTAAAATAGGGATTTTAATAGTAAAGAGCTTTTAAATCCAGCATTATTCTTTAGTCCGATACAATGGCGGGCAATGAACGCAGAACAGCTGATTTGGTTGTTTCGTTCGGGAATGCAATCTAGATAATTATTTTAATTTAGTTTCGGATTTATCGCTTGGCTGAAATCGAAATTCTGACCAATTTCGGCTCATTTTTGGTACTAACTATGAATTTTTTGGCTATAATTGTAATTACTTTCGTTTCTTTGTTCTGATAGAGTTTTGAAAATTGGGCCGAAAGTGGCGGATGGAGTGTCTTAACACTAGATTCTTCCTACATTCTTCCTTTATTTTTAAGAATGAATAACAACACGCTACGATAACACAAAACACCGTATCATATTATACATAGTTATATCAAAATAATAACAATATTTCTATAAATCATAATAGAAAATTCTAAAATCCACTTGATTTTGATAGTGATTTCCTGACGTTTAACGCGTCAAGACGATATTCCGTTGCACAACGGAGATTGGGTCACGAGTGATACCGGAACGGGATGCTGTAGGGACGGGCTATGACTTATGAAGTTAGAACGGATACTTGTAATGTTATATATTTTTTGATTTCCCTTAAATATTTGTATAGATTTTAATAGGTTAGTGATGTTCCGAGTCTTATATCGGTTTTTTTTATTATAGTGTAAGATATTTTTGTTCAATAAATATATTCAACCACTTATATATATANTTTATATATATATTAAAAAGAGAAAAGGACCAAGATCAGATCCTTGTGACACGCCCATAATAATTAATGATCCAGGAGATTTTTTTAAATATTTAATTGCCTCGAGTGGGAATCGAAATCACAATTGTCGACTTTACAGTCGCCCGTTTCTATCCCTGCGCTACGACGGCCCGACGAGATATAATACTTAGTTTATATTAATAATAATAAAATATACAGATATAACTATGTGCGACAAAAGACAACAGAAAAACAAAAGATCCTAAAATTCGATATTAGTAATTAGTCGGAGTTTTCTAATTAGACTGTACAAATAAACGAAATAAAGCATTAAGGAGTTGTGCAAATAGTATGGAAGAAGGGGGATTCTTTACGCGTGTATAGATACTGAATGGGGTAACCAATGTTAAACTTAATATGTTGATTGATTTAATCAAACTAATCAAACTATTTACATTTTTTTATCTGTATTTTTAGTTAAATTTTTTATCTGTATTGTTAATTAAGAAAATCGTTTAAAAATGTATTTAATTTTTTTTACGCTATACTCAGCAAGAGAAGTCAGAGATAGCCTAGTGTCTACTTGTCAAAACATTCCGTTCTCCATATTCTTAAAAACAGATGAAGCCCGGCGTTTTGTTTCGCCACTTAACCCGCTATCTTGAAAATTATGTGTTGGAAGGGGAACAGGTTACCTTAACTGGGTTCCCTCAGTCTACCCTGCTATATGCGGGACACAGCGTGAAGCTAAAGAAATAAATACTCAAGCCACATCTAGGGCTCATTGATCTGCACAAACACCCGTATACAAGCTTCGTAAGCAAATAATATGACAAGATAAAGAGAATGGGAAACGATATTATGCATTAGTACATTCCATTTAATGTGGAGGGTAGCAGGGCGGAAGGAACCTAGTATGAAGACTCGTTCTTCACTCTCCGACCCGAAATCGAGATATTTCGTATTGTCGGAACTTAACGCCGCACTTTGTCTACCGGAGTGAGAAAATAATAAAATGATTCCCTCGACTTTTCTTTCGGTTCAATCTGTATTCCCAACATAGCAGGGTAGACAAAGGCAGCTTTCGAACTTAGTATTCAGACACCCCGTTCCCCACTTTCCACCGAAATCTGAAGGCGTTGCGTATTGCTTAGCGGAACTTAACACCGCAACACACACATTTCTATACCAACTTAGCAAAGATCATTTAACTACTATACTAAAACGAAAACGTACAAAAATAGATAGGACAGGCAATGTAAACAATTCCACCACACCGATTACCCCCTTGATTGGCTAGAACTCGCACTTACCACCAATTAGCTCTAAGTATGAAGCTAATAGCAAACAAAATGGCACTCAAATTATGAGAAGTTTATTTTAAAGGATATTAAAACTATATAATTGCTGGATAGAAAGGGACCGCCGTCATAGCTGCCATCATTCCAGGGCAACTCCGCGAATTCTCGAGACATGTTGACACCCGCATAGCTCCGTATGTATGTATGTATGTGCAAATCATTTTTTCACACAAAATTCTTCTGTATGCCAGTGCACTGCGTAATTATAAACAAAATTGACATTAATTGCATCCAGCTCAAAGTAGGTTAGCGATTTCTAGAAATAATTCCTCTTAATGTGTAATGAAGCGCTGTGTTTTTTAATGACAAAGTGTCCTAGGCCGACTATTTTTAGACTAGACGTTTCTCGTTATATTTTATATCCAATTAATCACATGTTTACTTGTATCCAACGGAGAATGTCGAATTAAATAACAACAACAAAAAAAACACGAAACATCATTATATTTATGGAGCAACAACATTACCATATATAGCTAATTATAATTTTGTACAGCGGTTGAAACAGTCGTCTGCATCAAACAACAGTAAGAGACGAGACACATATTAAAAAATCAATACTAGAACAACACGCTCACAATTAAGACGCATCCCTCAAACGTCATAGCACCCTTGCTCTAAAAACCACGGATAATACACGAAAAACTAATCACCGCCCTTATTGCGAGGAGAGAAGAGCCCAAAATGGCGTAACAAGTGTTTTCTTCCACGCAACGATCGTAAGAATCATCCCACAGGAATGCCGTCCCGGTACATCACTTACAAAAATCAACAGCAAGCTTATTGTGTTGTAACAAACACTAAAATCGAATGGCCATACATGGAGGCAAATGTGGTGAAGAATTATCCCGCCAGCAAAAATATACACCCCAGCAGGGGAAACGTGGGCACTTTGGGCAATATGCAAAAGTCGGGGTGGTGGGTGGGGGACGTCGTGATTAGGCCGTGTGTGACGATGCGCATCTTATGCCCGCATTACCCTTTCGTTTTCCTTCCGATAGCTGCCTTTGTGGGGCGGTCCCTTTACTTATCTGTATAAAAAGTAGATCACACGATACCAATTTTCTTCTAAGCTTTTTCAAAGGAATCGTTCATTGTTGTACCTTTTGGCGTATTGGCGCTTGTCAAGTGAATGGAGAACTTGAACGATTTTACAATAAACAGATGTTAGACAAATTAAAAATAATTATTTTATGTAACAATGTATAAATAGTAAAGAAGTTCGTTTGGGATGCTTCAAAATATGTCAACAGAATTATTTCTGTGAATGATGCTGTATCAAATATGGACACAAAGGACAATTCCTTATAGCTGACCAAGATTTGCAATAAAGTCAGAGGCACAATCAACTAAATATTATACCCATTAGTAAAATAAACTACACCCGCTAAGGGTGGACTCGTTAACACACTTTCCAAGTTTCTCATCGAAAACTACCCCCATTTATACTTCCAAATACGTTCACCGAGGACAAACTAATAAACGTGAATGTTTAATATTCTACCAAATCTTCGAACCCCCCTTTCTCGAAATTTCAATACGAGCTTAAGTAATATCGAATTCTGGGACCGCATTCGGTTATAGAAAGGATTAAGCGCCATCAGTTTGTTCGTCTGATACGTCGTTTTTCTCCGAAACGCAAAGGAGGCTCTTTCAGATACAGACGTTATGGACGATTCAGAGAGTGATTTCCCTTGAAACCAATGTAGCATATAAATACCATTATTCTGAAACAATACACATTTTCGCCCCCGTCGTGTTGTTTTGAAGAAACTTCAAATGCCTCATGAATATTCGAGTGCGTTGCTGTATTGATATTTTCATATAATCCGACAAATACAAACTCACGAAGAATATCTAGAACTTGTAATTAAAAATTTGCAATTGTTTTAATATAAATTAAGCCGCAAAGGCGCAAGCGTGTGACTAAACGTAAACGCGACAGATTGTGGGTTCGATACCCATTCGAGGATATGAAAGTAGTTATCTGAACGAAGAAATTAAATTTAACATTTTAATTTCTTCGCTCAGATAACGAGGTAAAGCGCGACATTGAATCCCTCCATCACGCAATACCTTCAGAATCCTCACAGAAAGTGGTGAGAGGAGTGTGTTAACACTAGGCTCCCTTTGCGTAGTGTTAACACACTATGCAGGGGGAGCCTAGCCACCTATTAATAACTAACAAAAAACTGATTTCCGTTTCCCCGAGGCGGTAATATCTAAACACATACTTATCCCTCGCACTCACACATCGCCGTCTAATGAAATCAGACGTCCCGGCGCAATTGTAGATTCAATTAGTACACAGCAGTTGCCATTCTTATCGGTGGAGACGATTTTACGAACGAATTAATCCGAAAACATACGATTCTATCTCCCCCCATCTACCCCCCCCCTCCCCCATCTTTAGAAGTATGTATATATCGATTCATTGTCGAATGGGTACATGGGAATTAAATGTAACACTCAAAACACGGTGTTTTAATTAAAAGGTGTCTCATTACGATCTCTTCTGTTTATGTATGTATGTCTTTGTTAGTTTGTGTTATGTCACATATTTTGTTTGTCGGTTAACTGTTATATTATGGTCTTAGTTTTGGTGATAAGACAAAACGCGGCGTTGACTTCTGCCACTTAATATGAAATGTCTCGAAAATTTGGCAAATAGTGGAGGAAAATCAGCTTCCCTCTTCCTACTCTGCTATTTCCTTTGTTTTTATTTAAGAAAATAAAATACTTGCAAAAAATAAAAATAGGTCAATATAATTGGAAAAAGAAGAACCAAACAACCCATAACACCACAAACTACAGCAAAATTGGCACCAAACGTTGACAAACGACAAAACCCCAATGAAAATAAATAAAATGACAACTCAATGCACTATTTGAAGCACGCAACAACCGTGGCCGATCGGTAATCGGCGATCGCGATCGAGGGGTTGATGTTTATTGATCAATAGATCACGCCTAGTATTGACGACTATTGATAGATTGATATTAATGTGCTGGGGTTCTTTCCGACCACAATTCGATATTGTAATTCTATTGTACGTTGCCATTGTAACAGTGTTTGCGCTTTCCATTATTGATACGTTATGAAAAGGTTTGTTTATTCAACGTTTCATTCGTTTAGGGTTATTTGGGTTGAGAGTGATTAATTTTTTAAACACACACACACATTCATACATAATGATTGTTCGAAACATTTTTCAATTTTTTTTAGCTTCACGCAGTATCCCAAAAATATCAGGGTGGGCAAAGGGAACCTGTCAACCCACTTTCTGTCGAATATTGAGATTTTTACAAATAAATGATCAGGAAAAGTCGTTCTACTTGTACCTAGTACGTACCAATTTTTCAATAAAACGCCCGAAATTCTAATATAACGCTTCAGTTCTCCGCTCCTACAAAGAGGGTGACAATCTCATACTAAATTAATACACAATATGAGTACCTTTACCATATCCACACTCCAATACGCGAATACGCGAAATTGACACCACAATATTCCAAACAGATATAAGATTGCCTGAAGCCTCCCCCCCTCCCCCCTTACAGAGGAGGCAGTTTATTATATCCGAACGTCTTCACGATTGAAACCAATTGTTAATTGAGCCATATCTATGAAAATTGCGTCTGCGAGTCGATTCTTATCGGCATTCCGTTAAATTTATTACAACAATGCCCGGTTGTACGGTTTACGTGGGACGGAATGGGATTTTTGGGTTATGATTCAATTAAGCCTATTTTAATCTGTAATCAATAAGGGGGAGTTTTATTGGTGGATAAATTTGGGCTATAATACGAAATTAAATTTTATATTAACTGTATCTATTTATATATTAATATTCAATGGTTTCTTGGATCTTACACCAAAACAATCAACTATTTAGATTCTAACTCATTACCGTCCAGTTTAAATTTAGATGTAGTTATAAAAAATTTTGAGGCCGGTCGTGGCACAGCGGCACGAGGTGTGACTGCAAAACCGACTGGTTGTGGGTTCGATCCCCACTCGAGGAGATGAAATATTTACTTAAATTTATATTTCCATTTCTTCGCTCTGGTGTCGAGGTTAAGCGCGGCGTTGAGTTCTGCCACTCAACACGCAATGCCTCCAGAATTCGGCAGAAAGTGGGGAACGGAGTGTCTTAACACTAGGTTCCCTCTGCCTACCCTGCTGTGTGCGGGATACAGCGTGAAGCTAATTTTTTAATTTTTTTAGTTATAAAAAATAATTCAATCATTTTCTTAATTACAAGCGGAGACGAGCGCAAATTGTTGTATCATATAAACCGTTCCGAAACTGAAAGGCCCGACAATAGTTAGACAAATGAATAAATCCAAATGGAAATTTCCTATTCGTGAACAATAGTTAGATTTTAGAGGCTTGTATCTCGTAGAGACAGATTGATTGGGCTCTTCCCGATGCTTGCTGGTGTGGAGGAAGCTATTGTAATAGTTATAATTTTTGTATGACCCATTTTTTATATTATATATTACCAGTCGTGGCACAGGGGCATACGTGTGACTGTGAACGGGACAGGTTGTGGGCACGATACCCACTTGAGGTTTTTTTTTTGTAAATTTCATTTTTTCACTCGACACTTGGTGTTGAGGTAAAACGCGGCGTTTAGTACCGCCGTAATTCGGCGGAAAATGGGGGACCTTGCTGTATGCGTGACGCTAAAAAAAAGTATTTTTCTTAGGGTAAGTTAAATATTTTCATATCCAAAACAAACATTATTAATAAAAACAATAATTAAAGCAATTAAGGAATTATTAGTTCAGGTTTGATAACAAAAATATATTATTATCATCAAAGGAACCATCTTTCCTCCCAACCGGAAGTAACGTCTTGAGCCCAACTTAATCAGTAGTGTATAAATCATATCGCGTCTACATAAATTTCGGTTCGCTCTCCATATTTTGTTACCTGGCCCGTTTGTTACGATTTTATTATGAAAATGAATGGCAGGGGGGCAGGGGGAGGACGATCAAAAGGGTTCCTAATTCGTACGTTCGCTGCACACTAGCAACTAGAGAGTTTTATTGAGCGAATCTTTTATGAGATAATAAAATTTTGTAATATTAATATTTCCAATTCGTCTGGGAGTTCGTTTAGTTTTAGCGGCTTTGTAACTAATACAATATGTATGTGTGGGCTATAAAATTATACCTATATATAATACTCTTCCTTTATTGAGTATCTGACAGATAACGTACAGATGAAACTACTGGATTTTGAAAGTTGAAATTTGGCATTTATGTAGGGAGTGTATGGCAGTTCTTTTGAGGGCTTTTAGAAATTTCTACAGGAATAGGAAATAATAGGATTTTCTATTTTACGTCTTAACGTCCACGCAAACAGGTGACTAGTAACGGATAAAGTTGTTAAAATTTTATACACTTTCTTTGAACATAACTAAATTTTGTATGAATGTGAATTAGCGTTGCTTCATAGTTTACTAATATCAAATTCTTATAAGAATGTATATAAATAGGCGCTAGCAAATACTGCCCCGACTTTATGAGCAAAAAAACACGCCACACCCATGGGTGTGTATGTTACATACATATTTATCCAAAACATTGTTTCTCTCAATTCCAAGTCTTCCTGGAATTAATTTGAGGTTAAAATTCGTAATGTTTTCCCGCACACAAGTTTTTCTTTGTCGTGTCAACGTTTAGTATGTTTCGAATTTAATTGGAATTTTCATTGTTGTCACGTGTAATTAGAAAATATAAGGGACTAAATAACTCTTACTTGTACGCGGCGTAATTAAAAATTTTCTATTCAACGACGACTTTGTGTGTTATACTATCAATATGGATATTAGAAATGAGTAAATACAAATGTAATTGCACTCCAGAGTCATACATTCCGTTAGATATTTCAGTAAAAGGGAACCTAGATTCGAGTCGCCTAAAAAAAAAATAATAAACCAAATTAGAATAACATCCAGGAATAAGGGAGGCCAGTCGTGGCGCAGCGGCACGAGGTGTGACTGTAAAACCGACTGGTTGTGGGTTCGATCCCCACTCGAGGAGATGAAATATTTACTTAAATTTATATTTCCATTTCTTCGCTCTGGTGTCGAGGTTAAGCGCGGCGTTGAGTTCTGCCACTCAACACGCAATGCCTCCAGAATTCGGCAGAAAGTGGGGAACGGAGTGTCTTAACACTAGGTTCCCTCTGCCTACCCTGCTGTGTGCGGGATACACCGTGAAGCTGATTTAATATTTTAAATTTAGAATAACATACCGAGGAATGGAGTAGATCTTAGCACTACGTAATATTAAATACTATATTAAAATATGTAAATTGGTCCTTCGAGCCGGACTACGAAATTCGAATGTAAACTTCCACATACGTATAGGCGTCACTTATTTTGTCCGCTCATAAAATATAATGATTTTTGACGCTCAGGGCGATATTAATTCTGCGGGAGCCGTATTATAAGGGTTGAAATATCGAAAGGTACTCGTGTATTAATGACATGTATGATGCTTTGTTCCTTGTATCGTGTTTCTTATGTTAATTAAAATTATTAATAAAACGTTAAATGTAGGCAATGAAAAATAAGCTTCGGGTTGAATGTAGAGTGCCCGTGCTACCTACTGACGGTTATACAACCGTGAATTTCACATTTCTATTGTATTTGTGTAAATAGTCGATATATTTAACTAAACTTTTGAAATCTCAGCTACAAAAACAGAATATTAATATCAGAATATGCAAAATCGTTTAAAACTCATAATTGAAATAAAAACGTATATCAAATCCATAGAAGACCGGGCACAGTCGTAGATCCGAGCATATTTACATAAAAAGCAAATGACACAGACGGGATGTGCGCATAAAATTAAAATCGATGAGAAATTCTACCCTTCGAATTAAATATCATTGCCCTGTCTCACACAAACAAAACAAGAGTCGCGGCGCACTAAGATGCAGATTAACAGAAGGGTCGATCATCGAAATATGTGAATTATTTACAATATTTTTTTTATTTTTTTTCTTCAGCTGCACGTTATATCTTGCATACAGCAGGGTAGGTAGAGGGAACCTAATGTTAAACTACCCCGTAACGCATATTCCACTTAACGAACTCAACGCTTTTCACCTTGGTTCAAGGAATGAAAATATTATTAAATAATAATTTATTCTCTAGAGTACAGATTGAACCCACAACCGTCCCGTTACAGTCTCACGCTTTTACCCCTGCGCCACAACGGCCTCGATCAATCGGCCTCTTTTTATTTAGCAGCAATAATTTCTTGTCAAGTAGACACATCTATAACGCGGTGGAAGATATTCAGTAAAAAATACGATCCAAATGGGGTGTAGCTAAAATATCAAGCTTATTTGCATATTAACTAAAATAATTTATTATTTTTTCTTTCACGGAGGGTCGCGTCGCTGTGTGGGGTGTAACACAATGGGCATAACTAGAAAGTGAGTGTTATTGGGTCGATCTCTGTTACATTTTATGATAGCACCGCACTCAGTGGAAACTGTTTGTGGCGATAATATGAAACGCTAAGTATTGGATCACTTAAACTGAAAAGTAAAAAAAAAAACTAATATTGAAACTGGAGGACTTGAAAATAGTCAACCTGGGACACATCCAAATTCGATTTAAACCCATAACGGAACTAAAACATATAGGTATTAAGTGTACACGGAAATGCAATATTCCATGTCAAAGACGCTTAAAAGTTTTAAATCAAACGTGCAAAACCTGGGCTTTGCTTTGCATCCTTACAATACTGTACTCAGTAAGCGATTGTGAACTAGACTTCGGTGGAAAAAGTTTCCCGACTGTCTGTCGATGTATTGTTGGTCGTTTCAATTTCGTGTCAACGGTTATTAATTTTTCGATCTGGATTGTTATGGAATCCGAATTAGCTGTTCAGTTCGGTTCAGTTGTTGTTAGTACTTTGGGATGTTTGTTGGTCTTCGTATGGATAGATATAGCCTTTTAAACATTAATTATAAGTGAGGCCAGTCGTGGCGCAGCGGCACGAGGTGTGACTGTAAAACCGACTGGTCGTGGGTTCGATCCCCACTCGAGGAGATGAAATATTTACTTAAATTTATATTTCCATTTCTTCGCTCTGGTGTCGAGGTTAAGCGCGGCGTTGAGTTTTGCCACTCAACACGCAATGCCTCCAGAATTCGACAGAAAGTGGGGAACAGAGTGTCTTAACACTAGGTTCCCTCTGCCTACCCTGTTGTGTGCGGGATACAGCGTGAAGCTGATTTATTTTATTTATTTTAATTATAAGTTTTGTTTTTCAGCTTCACGCTGAAATAAATTGAGCCCGTTCTCATATCCTCGCTGTGGTAACAAGGCATAGTGCGGAGTTAGTTACGGCGTGTATGTGGTTTCACCATTCAACACCCTAATGTCTCGAAAATTGGGCGGTGGGAAACGGAATGTCTACTACTAAATCCCCACTGCCACTCACACAAAACCGTTTTTTTAGTTACAACACACTATTGTTTAGAAGTATAAAACAACAAAGCTACTAATCCAAAATACAACATAATTGAACATAACGATATGTTAAATCAATTAAATAGCGGTTAAACACAGCAAAACAAAAGGACGCGCCAGACAGTGAAAAAAAAGGTATTAAAATATAATGTATCTCCGCGTTTCGACGTACTCGTACATATCGCGTCGGGCGTAAATCTTGGATGTCTGGACTGGACCTAACCACCGGACCGATGTTCGTGTATTTGTAGGGTATATTTAAAATATTCTGTTTGATATAGATGATAATATTTCAAATTTAAATCAATTTCTAATTTTAATTGCTTTGGATGTTTTTAGTGTGTATTTCAATTTAGGTTCACATTGTATGAGGTAGTCGTGACGCAGCGCAGGGGCACAAAGTGTGACTGTAAAATCGACTGGTTGTGGGTTCGATCCCGACTCGAGGAAATGAAATATTTACATTTACATTTATTTACATTTATATTTTCATTTCTTCGCTCTGGTTTAGAGGCAAAGAGCGGCGTTAAGTTCCGCTATTCAACACGCAAAGCCTCCAGAACTCATCGGAAAGTGGGAAACGGAGTGTCTTAACACTAGGTTCCCTCTGCCTACCCTGCCGTATGCGGGATACAGCGTGAAGCTGACTTTTGATTGTATCCTGGATATAGTAGGGTAGGTAGGTAGAAGATAATAAATATAAAGGTAGGTAGAAGATAATAAATTTTAAAACACTCCGTTTTTCAAGTATTGCCAAACTTTTGAGATGTCTTTGTGAAAAGTGGATTCAAGGCCGCGTTTATGCTTTATTGCCCGAGCGAAGAAATTAAAATATTACTAACTAATAATTCGATTCTCCGAGTGGAAATCGAACCCATAACCGTCGTGCTTCCAGTCACAAGCTTATGCTACTACGCCACGATCGCACCGTGTAGTAGTAGAGTAAATACACCATAGTAGTAGAAAGTATTTCCTTTGATGCAAAGGATAATATTTCAAATAAATTTTTGAATTTAAAATGCTTTTGATGTATTAGCTGTATGGTATTTATTTCAATATCGCTTTACGCTGTATCCCGCGTATAGCAGATATAGGCAGAGGAAATCTAGTGTTTAGACACTCCGTATTTCACAAATCTGGGATTTTCGTGCCATTTGTGCTTCGTCCAGTTATCAAAGCGAGGAAGAGCCACGTAAACATAGTTTAATTAGTTTTTATAAGATTTAGTAGAAAAAAATATTCGTTGTTATTATTAGAAACGTAAAACTAAATAGTTATTAAATAGCAAGGCCACCTGAACAAAATCAATTCCACCTATTTTTGATCACCACAAAGGCGATTCGTATGCAAATTCGTACTCGGTCCCCAAAATTACTAATTTCTATAGAATTATTATAAAAGACTTTTATGCCTTGTATGTTATTAGTACCAAATGTTTCACAGTAATCACTAGTTGTTCGATGTTTCATTTGAAACTTCTTAGTATTGTTCGTTGAATATATAAGAAGTAAGGAATAAGTGAGATTAGAAGTATATATATGTTTATTAAAAGTTAAATAGTAGTGAGGAAATTCAGCTTTGGACCATCTGTATTTCGGTTTAAAGGACATTCTGATCTTACGACGATGTTAACGTTAACTTAACGCGTTGTATTTTCAAAAATTTGAAAGTTTAGAAGGTTTACTAAAAATTAAGTTAAATATTTTTTTATTCATTTTCACAGCTCTGGTAACCAAATCGCGGTATTGAGTACTATCAACACGCAGTGTGTCATGTTGGATGCGTTGCAAACGATATTTTATCATTAGGTTCCCTTTGTCTATCATTTTAAATGCGGGATACAGCGTAAAGCTGCGTTATGATCAATTCATTTAGTCTACCCTGTTATCTACGAAAAAGCGTGAAGCTCTATAGTTACATAAATTTAAACTCACTACCACCTCGTGAGGATGAAAATAAAATATTTGTACCCAAAAAACAAAAAAAAAAAACGCCAAATTGCCAAACAACAAAAGCAAAAACCTTTGAAAAATATGAATTATCTACATACAACATCGACATCGGCTACAAAACGCAAGGGGGAGAAACGGGCAAAGATATCGGACTGGAAAGGGGTTGATTTTGATTGAATATCTGTTATTAAGGCCCTCTCGCACACAGACATTATATAATATACACATTTAGTTTATAAATATGCATGAGTATCGTTAAAAGTTGTGTGTGTGCGTGTGCGTGCGGCTTGCGATTTGCGTCATACTTTAAGGTCAGGAAGGATTATGTTTTGAGAATTGAAAAATTATGACGAAAATAACTATAAATTGAATTAAATTTATATTAAAAAAATTAAACCCATTGTACTTAGGGCTATTTTCATTAGACCACGCGGGCGAAGCCGCCGGTGGAAGCTAGTTATTTAACATAGACAAGATATTAGAAACCCATATTCTCGGACGTTATTAATAAGTATTTAGGATATATTTAACAATTTTAAAGTGTTATTCCACACTGAGGAAAGAAAAATACTTTTTAGAAAACGTATAAAAATTAGAACGTAGCGGGATTTGAATCCACGCCTTCTGGAAACCGTCCAAGGACGATTTTCTAAAAAGTAAGTATTTAGGACAAAACAAACCGTTCGACCAGAAAAATTAGGACCATTATTAATAATAAATTTAAGTCACACATCCATCCATACATCCAAACATTCACATCTCAAACCGAGGCTAGGAGGCTAGGAGGTACACGGGGAGCACAATTTCGCACGTTTAGGAAGCTTCCCATTATTCTTATTATAAATACGATCCTACGCTTGATGGCACAGAATAATTAATGAGTGATATTTCGTAGGATGTGAGGTTTCCTTTCATATAATTCTCCTTATTGTTTTGGAACGATCCATTTTATTTTTTGTTTGCCAACTTCCCGAATTAATTTGGTGATTGTGGGAGCATGCTCGGCTATCATCAGCAGTGTCCCCATTGTATATTGGATCGGCGTCTTGGTGATTCGTTTTAGATTTGTCTTTCTTTTTTATCTTTAAATTTTTACCAAAATTATGTAGAAAAAATGATGCCATCTATTAAAACACTAGCTTTTAAGAACTATATTTGTTTTAATAGCTTCACGCTGTATCCTGCATATAGCACGATAAATAGAGAGAAACCTAGTGTCTAGACATTTCATTCACCATTTTCGCTAAACTTTCGTGGCAGAACTCAACACCGCGTTTTGTTTTGATATCCTTATAATATTAAAAATTATTATTATTTTATAGATTTAAATAGTCTATAACGTAACTTTATTAAAACAGTTCTTGCTATCACTTTTTTATATTTAAAAATAATAATGGTTTTCTTTGAAAAACTTAAAAATTTCGTTACATAAAATAGTAAATAAGAGATTATCGACTCCCTAATCAAACCAATCATATACTTGCACTGTGACATTTAGTAAATAATATTCAATAATATTTAAAAACTACCCAAACTAGATAAAGGGTAATATTGATACAAAAGTCCCTTTCGATAGGGTTCGATAGTGATTTTTGAACCCCGTCTCAAAATATGGTCCCCGGAGATTGTGCCCTCGATACATAAAGTTGCACATTGCATCTGAATTATATATTAAGTTAAACTACCCCCGGGGGTGGCTTCAATAGGTAATAATTAAAATTATATAACAATAGGTAAATATTGGTATGTATGTATGTATATCGTTTTAGTCTTGAAAGTAGCAAAATTCTAATCCAGTGTAAAATTAAAATGAAAACTTTTCTAAATAAAAAAAATATTAAAAAGTTTCAAACAAGAATATTTACTAATATAAATATTACATTAAATTTGCAAGAATTATTAAATAAAAAAGAAATATCTTTCAATTTTGCAGTTACACGAACAAGCTTCACCTGTATCCCGCATATAGCAATGTTGGCAGAGGGAACCTAGTGTTAAAACACATCATTCGTTGTGTGTTAAGTAGTGGAACTTAACACCACGCTCTGTCTTGTTACCGAAGCGGGGAAATAAAAAATAATTAGAACCTCGAATGAGAATCGAACCCAGAGCAAGAGAAAATTCCAAGTTAATATGCAAACACACACACATATATATAAGTTTGGCACATAGATACAAAATCCACATTTCCACCATTAAATCGTAAAGAGCGTCGTATGAGTAAACAATTGTAAAAATGCAATATTACAAGAACAAAGCTCAACATCAAACAAATTAACGCAGATCTAGCCGAAAACAAAAACAAAAATGGGAATAAAAAAAAAATAAAAACAATTTCTGGCACGCAATACCTCAAAATATATGTATACAATCATAATCCAACCCTTGTATAGAATTAACCCTTTGGTACAGTACAGTGAGGTGAACAACCCGGTTAAAGGACCCTTCTTATGTTTGCCCTTGAGTTAGAATCTTAGAGCGATTTTCTTTTTGGTATATTTTTGTCTTTAAGCAGTGGTCGTGGGTTTGATTCTCGTCGTAGAATTAGTAGAACTCAAAATCGTAAAATGCAATTGTAAAATGGAAATAGCTAAGTGACGTATTATAACATAGCCTATAATCTACCTCGATAAATATTCTATTGCAACACAAAACGAATTTTCAATTAGAATCAGTAGTTCCTGAGATAAGCGCGCTCAAACAAACAAATTCTAACTTTATAACATTTTTATAGAATATAGATTCTGTTACTAGGTCCAAAACTTTTCTGCCGTGTGATCCCGGCCTAGAATGGGATCATCCTGGTATTGGTGGTATCGTAAGAGGCGACTAAAGTACGTGTGGTAGAGTCACATCGCTAGCAATGGCAACACGCATGGGCAGTCTCGACCAGATCATTACCACCCCCAGCATTTAAAACCGGCGTGAAGTAGTGGCTTTATGTAACTGCGTTTCGCATCAGGTAATACCGGGCTCCGGAGCCCAACCCACTTTGGCGGCCGGCAACGCACCTGCAGCTCCTCTGGTGTTGCACAGGGTCGTGGGCGGCGGTAATCACTAAGCATCAGGTGACCCGCACGCTCGTTTGCCTTGTCTTTTCCATAGAAAAAAAAACCAATTCGCTTTTCGCTCATCGCTCAGCGTCTGTCCGCAGAGCGACACGACGTGCAATCGAATATTCATATCGCTTTTTCTCCATACAATACAATACTTACAGCTTGTTCATTAAACATTATTTTGGATCTGAGCCAAAATATCCTTCACACGGACTTTTATTACATATGTACTTAAATTTGATTTCATATCATTTTATTTTTTTTTCTTTCACTGTGGCACAAATGAAACTTTGAAAGTCTACTATGGTAGTAGATTCCATTTGTGTTTCGATCAATTTATAATTAAAACTTATTTTGATTAGATAATGAGTGGTTAACGCGGCGTTAGGTTCCACCAATAACATTGAGTGCAATGTATAAAATGTAAAAATTTGCTTATTATATCTTTCATGTCTTAAAATACCTTTAGGTGTATAACATTTTATATCATCCCCCGGCCAACTTTGTACGGACGTCAACTAAAATTATTGTAATTCGAAATGTCATCTGTCGAGACGTCTGATTGCTGTAGGTATGGAATTTGTTTAAAATTTTTCTTATCGATGTATCGGCAAAGGTTATGTTTTATTGTTAGATAATTTTTTATCGATTATAAAGTTCTAGCTGCTTTGTATTATATTTATTCTATTATCTATAAAATTAAATAATTATTACGTGTATATAGAGTAAATTATACTATTTATTCAAAGAAAATAACTAATAAAGAAAATATGAAATTCTCCCGGTTAGTGAAAATATAAGATTTCAAAACAATCACTTATATTTTTTTTTAAAAAACCACACAAAATAACCAATCTACAATATTTATTAATAGAATACCAAATATCTTAAGAATAATTAATTAACAAGAAACATTACAAGATGTGTAGTCACACCCCTACTAAGAAAGCATTTGACTTTGACACATCACTAATGACATTTGAGAGAAGACGCGAGCGCCATCTATACGAGTGCCGAATCGATTCCACTTACTGCCAATCAAGCGAAAATAGATTTTGGACGATATTTCATTTGTTAATTTTGGTACAAATGACGAATTATCAGTCCGAATTCCTTAAACGTAGCCAAGTATGTGAAAATTTTCCTTGATTTTCATGAGAGAAATGTTTTTTGAAATGAAATAAGGATTATTAACATCGATATTTATGTGTTCATTGATTATACAAAGTAATTATATAGATATAAAATGGCTTAAATCTGTATTGCTTCAGTATCTTTAGCTTCAGTATGTTTTTTTTGGGTCATACGAAATAAAGTAGAGTGACAAAACACGTGAGACCTCAGAAATTTGGAGGAGCATGAGGAACGGAGTGTCGTAATACTAGGTTTCCTCCGTCTTGTCTAGCTATCTAGGTAGGTGCTAAGATTAAATTGTTAAAATAAATGTACACGTAGCAAAATCGTGTCGTATTTGATAAGTTTCTTCAAAACTGATTTTTTTTATTTGAAATTTGAAAGGTGAAACTTATTTTAATACAATTCAACAGTATAAAACGCGTATATAAGCGTTCATTATATTACAAAAACATATTGTGATGAAAACGAAAAATGAAAATGCTATAGACAAAAACCATTAAAACACTCATATTCAAATTCATTATGTTCTTCGGATAAATAAATTTAATAGTAGAAATTAATGTACGAAAGTATCGAGTTTCATACGTTTTCAACGGATACGCAAAAATATATTTTATTATAGCCGATGTTAGAGGTGATGTTTGTGGGATTTACAAAGATATTTTTTTTTTATGTTTTAGGTTAATTTAAATGATATATGTTTTATAGGATACTGAAAATAAATTTGATGAGGCCGTCGACGAAGCAGCGTATTGTTTGACTGTAAAATTGATGGTTGTGGGTTCGATTTACAGTCCAATATATATATATATANCTTATTTTAATACCTGTAAAGGCGTTTTAACCCTTTTTTGATCTTTCAGAATGATACACTTGGTGATATACTATTTCGTTTGTAACTCTCTATAATACTAAATATACACTTTATACTCTATACTTAGAGTCAGAAATTATTCTCACTCAAAACCAGAAATTTCAAAACTGTTTATCGGTAACATTAAAGTCGTAACAATTTTTTTTAAATACACATATTATATACAGCCAAAAAAATTAAAATATAAAAAAAATCGTCACGCATCTAACAAAATCTGACTCATTTGATTACATGAAATGAATGAATGTATGTATGTATGTGACAAAAATCAGTAAATAATATGGGGTGGTCGATTGATCCGCAGGGCGCAAAGGAAGGGTTGCTCGCCGAGGGTGATCATATCGTACATAAGGCAGTGGACATCGATTATTTTCTTAACTGATTGAAGGTCTTTTTTTAGATGTTTTAAAGAAATTAAATTAAGGACTGTATGCTTTTTGTTTTGCAATAGGAAGAATATTATTTATATTAAAAAATTAAACAGCTTCACGCTGTATCTCGCATACAGTACGGCAGTTAGAAGGACCTTAGAGTTATGACACTCCATCTCCCATTTTGAGTCTAACTTTTGATGAATTATATGGTGAGTGGCGGAACTTAACGCAGCATTTTGTGTTAAAAGAAAGCCAAAGCTGCGAAATGAAGATAACTCATTTCCCCGATTGCAGATGGAACTCACAACCATCGCGTTCAAATATGCCTGGTGTTCTTTTTATTTATTATAACTTCAATTACCATATAATAAATAGTTATATATAAATCAGAACAAAAAAAATATTTTCATTATTCTATAGTATTGAGGCAAAGCGCAGCGTTGAGTTTCGCCACTCAACAAACAACGCCTCCAGAATCCCATTAAAAAAAAGCTAAAATATTCTATATTTCCAAGCAAAGCCGTCGTAAAAACATGTTTGTACAGTAATATATCTCGATATCACTATAAGGCATAAGGGAGAGATAGCGATCACTAATTGCACCGCCGAAATACTGGGTGCAAGTAAACGAAAATTTAAGTGCGAAAACAGACAATGCCGTGTCAAAAACAAGGTGCTACGGTCACGCGACTACCAAAAGTCATACCCGGCGGTCGTATTTCGTGGTGCTTTATAATATTTTTCACCTTTAACACTATACTTGTTTAGTTAGAAATGGTGGTGGTTGGTTGTGGGTTTGATTTTTGCTAAGATATTCTTTTTGGTGTTTTCGGTTTTTTTAAAAGAAAAAAGGGTTGCGGTTAGTTCCGCTTTCTAAGTCCTTATGTCACTTTAATAGTTGTAAATGGATATTTTGGTTAAAATTTTTAAAAAAAATTCTAAATCTGTGATAATATTTTAAAACTGAAGTATTTGTTTGAATAAGCGGGCTAATCTCATGAACTAGTACTGGCTTTTGAACCAGTAGTTTTGACTACTGAGCCATTAGGATGGGTCACGTCTAGTACATATCTCTTAGTCATTTTATAAGGGCATGCAAAGTTTGTATATAGTCTTTCGATAAAAATTAATATACTTAATTAAATATGATTTTTTTTAATTACATTTACGTCGTTGTTGCACCGAACGAGCGTACCCGAATCTACCAAATAATCTAGCATATCGCATGACACTGTATAATAAAAGTGAATTTATAAACTTCATAGCGCCTCGTTTTCGGTTTAGTTTTGTAGATTTCGTTAATCGTTGATTTAGGCGCCGGGCCTGGTTCACGATGGCTTTATTTATAGGTATTTTTACTTACTTACTAATTTACTTACTAATTTACTCACTTACTAATTTACTTATTTTTAAGTTTACTCACTTACTAATTTACTTATTGACTTACTTTGCTTCACGCTGTATCCCTAGCGGGGTAGTCAGAGAGAACGGAACCAAACGCTACGGTCTCTCTATACCTTTTTCGATGAAAAATTTTAAGGTATATATTTTTTTATCAGCATCACGCTGTATAAACGAGAGTGCAAACACCAACATACAAATATCAACGACAGCTGCCTATAAAACTGCGATCAAAGAGACAAGTCATGTTTAATATTATGCAAAATAAATATTAATGTATCGCATCAATATTCGTAATGAAACTAACCCCTTCCTACCCCATATAAGAGGAATATTACTAATAAATGATAGCAATTAATCATTAGATATTGGCGTACTTGCGTTAGGAATAATAAGGATTTTGTTATGTTTTGATAGGGTAACTAAAAGTGAAAATTTTCAAGACAATTCTTTAAATTTTACTTTTTTTTGTTGTTTCTTTTTTTTTGGTAATTTCTCGCTATATTCTGCTTATAGCTTCGTAGGCAGAGAGAACTTACCAACACTTTCCGCCTAATACTGGAGACATTGCGTGCTGAATGGCGGAACTCAACACCAGACATCAGAGCGAAGAAATGGAAATATAAATTTAAGTAAATATTTAATCTCCTCGAGTGGGGATCGAATCCACAACCAATCGGTTTTACAGTCACACTTTGCGCCCCTGCGCCACGACTGGCCTCTAAGCAATATTATACGGCGTTAAACACACAAAATTACATAAGTAAACAGACATAGTCATCAAAAATCAATGAGGCGTCTAAAGATATTTCCTTAGAAGACGCGCATAAATCAAGCACGTACCGACTGACAATGGCTACAGTGTGTACGCCGTGTACGCAATTAATTAAAATTATTAATGACAGCAGAAAATAATGTGAAATCGATAATGGTAGACGAAAATTGAGAATATGGATAGGGGTTTTAGAGATTAGGTTATACGATTCTCGGCGTTGAGTTCCGCTATTCAAGAAGTGATTTATAGAACGGAGTGTTTTGACACTATGTTCTCTTTGCCCTGGCCTGCTATATGCAGAATAATAGCGAGAAATTACCAAAAAAAGAAACAACAAATAAAGTAAAATTTAAAGAATGTGTGAAACTAATAAATATAGATACTATTTAATACAGCGGTCGTTGTGACGCAAGGGTGTAAGAGTGCGACTGTAAACTCGACGGTTATGGGTTCAATTCCTACTCGGGGGAATTAAATCAGTTAGTTAAGTTATATAGTAAGATAGTCCATTTATAAAGGAAGGCTATAAGCTTCTATTATGTTAATTATTTCGATACAACCCACTGCTACCTCATTCATAAAAGACAGTAAAAAGCAAGCAACACCGTTAGCCTGCACTAGTCCAATGGAAAAAATTCTGAACGGGTTATTAATCCGTCGCTAAATAATATTTTCTATTCGTTCCTTTTTGTTTTTACGCGATTTTTAATAGCTGAAATATGCAGATGGCTGTTTTATGTATACTTCGTAGACAGTTTATGGTACGGAATGAACGGCTTTGAGCGTTCAATACGAATACTTGAGTTTTCCATTGCCAAATATATAATTACTAAAAAATGTTACGCTGACTTGAAATCCGATAGTTGTCGGTTCGATTCCCGTTTGGGGTGATGAATTATAGTTGTTAATTCACTTATAGTGAAAAAAGCGGTAAATTCTGTCATTTGACACACAATGTCTTGAAAATTGAGCGGTGCGTGGGTAACGAGTGTCTTAACAATATGCCAAAACTGCAGTGTATTATGCAATATATTATAATTAGAATTTTCGCTCAAAATTAAATCGATTTTTTATAGTTATTAAATAAAAACCCATAAATCAAAAGAAATCAGTTAGCCAACTAACAAAATATATTTAGCTTCCATTAAAAAGGACAGCAATTAATACTTCTCGAAAGCGAGCTTTCTATAAAACCAATAATAGATACCAATCCACACTGACCGCACTTTAAAAGCATTTTTGATTATTATTATAGGATATAAATGGTTTTCAACCAGATACGTCAGAATTATAGATAGGAAGTCTCCAAATGCTTATATTGACAAATTAAATCCATTAGTTCGATACAAAGCGTTTAGATTATTTAGAGGAAGTTTCGTTGATAAATATGAACGTAACAAACTTCCAATTGTTAAGTCTTTTTCGATAATAAGTTATTGTATTTGAAATTGATACTTGTATCAGTTGTCTGCGTTTGTCGCTTACCTGGAATAAAAGAAAAATATTTATTAATATTTAAGTTGCTTTTTGTTGTGTAAGTGAGGCCAGTCGTGGTTCAACTGGACTGGTTCGATCCCCAAGTAGGAGATGAAATATTTACTTAAATTTATATTTCCATTTCTTCGCTCTGCCGTCGAGGCAAAGCGCGGCGTTGAGTACTGCCACTCAACACGAAATGCCTCCAGAATTCGGCAGAAAGTGGGGAACGGAGTGTCTTAACACTAGGTTCCATCTGCCTACCCTGCTGTGTGCGGGACACAGCGTGAAGCTGATTTTTTTTAAGTTGTTTTTTAGACAAGTTAAAGCAGGTTTCCAAGAGGCACGAGATTAAATCCCATTGCGTATTTTTTTTGTTTTCTAAAAAATAAGTGTGGTATAACACTTTACAAATGTAGTAAATCATATATAAGTTTCTTTTTTATCGGATAAAATAGTTTTTTTTTTATATATATAAATAAATGTGTGAATGAGAGAAAGCAGAGGGATCTTTGTAACGTTGCTTTTTTGATATTAGAGGGAAGAAAAATGGAAATATCTCATTCCTTCTTAGGGGAATCGAATCCACCATTGCCTTGTTTACACTACGCTGTCCCTCTTATACTTATTTTTAAACCGACTTTATAAAGAAGGAGGTTCTCAATTCAGTTGATATATTTTTTTAACAACTAAGAACGTTCAACATCTTGTTAAGAAACATTATACTGAATTAAATTGTCTTTTCATATATGGGCAGAGGGTGCTAGTGTATTAGTAATAGGGGTTAAAGGGGGTTGGCTATTTAAAATAGCTAATCATTTGAGGGTACAGCAACCCCTAAGTGACCCGCACGTCTGCGAAAGACGTTATCAAGGTTTTATAAGGGATGTAATTTTTTGTTTAAAATGAATTTTTTGGTTGCAAAAATTAAGATTAATATTAATATTGATTGTTACAATATTAGCTTCACGTTGTATCCCGAATAAAGTAAAAAAAAATTAGAAGGAGAAGAATAAAAAAAAACATACTTATGTAAGATATGCGTTTAAAATAAATTATATAAATAAAAATAATTAGATCAGCTTCACGTATCCCCTCTCAAGCAGCCAGGTAGTGCTTGCATTTCTTCTGGGACAGAGTACCCTCTTCCCTACCCACCCGGTATCGCTGTAAAGGCCAATAGGGCTAACAGCATTAACCTTAAGTTCGAAAAAAAAAAATCAGCTTCACGCTGTATCCCGCACACACTAGTGTTAAGGCACTCCGTTCTCCACTTTCCGCCGAATTCTGGAGGTATTGCGTGTTGAGTGACGGAACTCAACGCCGCGCTTTGCCTTAACACCAGAGCGAAGAAACAGAAATATAAATTTAAATAAACATTTCATTCCTTCGAGTGGGGATCGAACCCACAACCTGTCGCTTTTACAGACACACTTTGTGCCCCAGCGCCACGACTGGCCTAAAAAAATATATAAATTATATAAAAAAATTTATATATGTACTTAGAAACTCCTTAGACTCCCTTATATAATAAATAAACAAACAAGGAATTAATTGTGGAAATGAGGGTTCTTGTTAGAATCACCAATAAGCCATAGTAAGCTTTAATAGTGTTTGTGCTTGCGTCTGACAGTAAACGCGATGGCTGTGGGTTCGATGTCTACTCGGCGAATTTTTTTTTTATATTCTCGTACAAGACAGAGCGAGGTGTTTAGTACCGCATTCAATATCCAAAATCTCGAAAATTGGATGGAAAATGGGGGACCAAGTTTCTTAACATTAGGTTCCCTTTGCCTTTTCTATATACGGAATACACCGTGAAGCTATTTCATTTAATTCAATTTAGCATAAAATTGTGTTGTAGCGGAATAGTGTATTGTTTTAAGTACAATACTTCCCATAAAGGTTAACGAATATTTAAATTGCTTTTAAAATATCGTGCGGCGTCGAGTACCGCGTTTTGGATCTCGTAACAAAGCACCGTGCTATACTTATGCGTGAAAGTAAAAAAAAAAACATAATGTCCAATAAATAAAAATTCTAGTTAATTTATTAGCGACATATCTAATTTGCATAAAATAATGTAAATAGGTTATTTTTTACAATTATTCTATACCAAATATAAAATTTAGTTTTTAAATGTATTTCGTGTTTAGGTGACGTATTTAAACAAAAAGATTTATAAAAGTAAAAATGTGTATACAGTCCCGTATCACACGCCAATCTGGAGTTATTCAATTTTAAATTCTAAAATGCGACAGCGTCTGAATTTTAACTATAGTTGTGAGTTCGATTTCGACTCAAGAGAGAATTATATTGGAATGATTTTCGCTTCCCCACTTTATTAAAACAAAATGCGGCGTTCAGTTCCGCTACTATCTTAAAATAGAAACGGTGTAACTTAACGCTACAATCACTCTACCTACCCTTCTATATCCGGAAAAATATAACAAAACTTCCAAGTATTAAAATTAAAAAAGAAAACCAAGGGGGTGTATCGTAAATCAGACGTCCCTACAGACGGGGTGGGTGGAGGTTCGATTTTCCGCAACATTCGTCTTAGCATTAATACAAGTCGTTGTTTCCTTTAATTGTACTGGGCCCCGTTTTCTTTAACATGTTCTTTTCTAAATGGCATTGTTTTCTTTTTAAATAATATATATTAATTTGAAATTATTATAGTTAATATTATAATTATCAGTTTCACGCTTTAGTGTCCTAGTGTCAAGACACTCTGTTTTCTACATTCCACCTGGATTTAAAACACTAAGTTTTTAGCGGAATTATGTTACGGAAAAATAAACTATTAAATAAGTACTTATAAACACAATATTAAACACCGAAAGAAAATCCCCAAAATTATCGGTTTTAACGATTCCCTTCCCTACAGTTGACGATATTAGAGTTTTAAATAAGGAAACAGTACAAGGTAAAAGACCAAATTAATTAATATTTCAATCGGTTTTTCGGCCAAAGCCTCAGGTGGTGAAACTCTTAAATAAATAATCGAAGGTATTAACTCCCCTTTTTGTCGAACGTAGGACTTTATTTGTTGGTGACAAACAATTTGCATCCGAAACAAACAATGATGTACTAATATTTATCTCGAAAATAAATGTTTAATAGGAAAATTCTATTGGATGTGACGAAAACTGGTGGAATGATCGATGTTTTTCAGTTTAACGATTTATTTAGATGTCGAGGCACTCCATTCTCCACTTTTTACCCAATTGTGAGAGGCATGACGGCACTCAACGCCACATGGTTTTACCAGAGCAAATTGTGGAGGCATTGCGTGTTGAATGACGGAGTTCAACGACGCATTTTGCCTTGTTACTCAAGCGAAAAATACTAATTATTTAATTTCCTCGAGTGGGAATCGAACCCACAACCTGTCACCCATGATGATGTACTTAAATTATACAAAATTAGTAATTATATATACCATATTTATACTATTTATATACATTTCTATCACAAAAGCACTCGCCCTCCAAGTATCCAGACGTCCGATATCTGATTCACATGAATATAAGAAAAAAATGAAACAGGCTTATCGAAACGAGTGATCTTTTTGTCTTTTTATCGGCAAATCGTAGAAGTAAATTACTTCCCCCGGCACAGAACCTATTATCCACGGCACGACATTCTGCACGGTGACTGCGCTCAGGCGAGCCCGAACATTGCAAATTGACTACTTCGAATTGATTTTTATTTAATATATTTTAGAATGTTGAATGATTCGTTTAAATGATTGTGTGTAATGTTAAACAATATATTTCCATTTAAAAAAAATGTATAACGTTATTATTCTTAGCGTCCAAATATAAAGATGGAATTTTAAAATTTGAAAAGTAAGTTTAGAAACAAAAGGATTTTATTTTACTTTAAGTGTTAGGTAAACTAACTTAATCAATATTCAGTTTAATCCAGATCAACAAGAGATGTCAATTATATTGAGGCGGTATTGGCACAGTGGCACAGTATATGACTGTAAACGAAGCAGTTGTCGGTTCGATTCGTATTCGGGAGAATGATTATATTTCAATTATTTTTATTCCCCCCCACTTCCCCCACTCTGGAAAACAATGCACGGCCTTGTTCTCCTCTCATCTGGCAACGTTCCGAAAATTGGGTAGAAAATGGTTAAAGAAATATCTAAACACTACGTTCACTACATATTTCTATGCATGAAACATATTTTAATGAAAAAAAAACAAACAAATCAAATGTTAGCAAATAATAATTCACACCCCCGAGTGGAGATCGAACTAACGACTATCGCGTCAAAATATTTTAATTAAGTAAAACTTCAAATAGTTTATAATAAGTATAAGTAAGTATCGATGTTAAGTACAACGATACATCAATCAATAGAACTAAGATCCGGTACCTCCAGCTAATTCCTACTGTCATAAATTGTAACATTAATTTAACAGCAAACCATTAGATAAATACTACTATCTAAGACTAGCTTATGTTAAAACACCATAAAAATAATATTTTATTGTAGAAAAATATGCTTTATTGTACTGGGATTTAAGTCGGTATTGGCTTATCATTTGCAGGAGATAGGATGATATTGGTGATAAGGAAAAGCTTTCTAATCAAATTGCGATCTTATCCATTTGTAAGAGAGTCCTAAATGTATTGATTGACAGAAACATTAGGTAAATTACTCTTAAACAATGGGTGTACTGTTTTGTTTTTGGTATCGTAACTATAAGAATTTGTACTTGAAATGAGCTGAATATATGTTTATTTGTTTTTTCTTTTTATTTTGAAATGATAAGAAATTGATTTTTAATAGTTTTAACTTGGCTGGATTTCATTTAAGTACAAAGAGTCTATCCCTGCTATGTGCTAGCAGGGTGGGCAGAGGCTACCTGGGAACCTACTGTTTAAAACACTCCGTTCCTATTAAGACACTTTCGTTCCCCACTTTCCGCTGAATTTTGAATTTTCATCTTAAATGACGGAACACAACAACGCGCTTTTGTCTTGTCACCAGACCGACGTGGCAATACCAGCATAATATTTATAAATCAATACGAAATTTTGTCTTTAGGAATTTGAACCGGCGACTATTGTAATAGTACGATAAAGCTCACCTCAAAAGCTCAGCTACAACAACCATCGTTCACTATCACAGGATGCGCTATCGACGACTGTCCGCTTGGATATGCCGAAATTGTAAAAAATAATCGAAATTATATAATTATTATTTATGTATTAATAAACCGATTTGTTCATACACGTGGATCTAATATATTGTTTTTGAATGGTTCCCAAACTGTTATTATTATTTTTTTGCGTTAAGAATATATTATTTTCATTTGATTGCTCGGGTAAAAAGGCAATGCGGCGTTCAGTTCCGCCACTCAGCACGCAATATCTCGAAAATTTCGCTATTGAAAAAAATATAGTAAACGTCACGTGGGCTCAATTCATCTAGATCGTATTTTTTTTTTTATTTATACTATATCAACACTGTATAAGTAACTTTACGCTGTTATATACAGTATACAGCGTGATGCTGATTTAATATATATTTTTTAACCATTATAACAGAATCAATCAAACTTTGGGAACACTATCGTCTCAATATAACATATAGATATCTGAATTAAACGCGAACAGTCAAATTTGACCCTGTATCGATAACGCGGGCCGTTGACTTCGCGTGTTATGTATCGGTTTTGTCTATCGATTTATAATCAGTTATTTTATTTACGTACATCTTTACGAATTGCGTCAATGCGGAAATATTGTTAAAATTAATTTAAAAAAATTAACTAAAAGCAGTTTTTTAAGGATCCTAGATTATTATATAGTTAAGTCGCTTCCGGTGATGTTTTCTATATCTGTAATATAAGGGTAATGCGCGGCGTTGAGTTCCGTCACTCGATTCAAAAAAGAAATGATAAAGTATTAAAGCAACATACTTTTTGTTTTCCACAAAAAAAATATCAAACACAATATCCAGGCATTAACACCTTAGCCATAAAATCCAGTCAAAAATAATAAAAAAAAATCCAATTCAAAAGAAGTTCTTCACAAGATTCAAAGACCCTTAGACAGCAGCCAGTATCGAATCTACTATACATTTAAAGCAAGTTCTATCTCACCACTCATCCTAGGTATCGACGTACAGATTACAATAACAAAGGGGTTGTAAGTCGAATATTAAAATACGTTTGTTTCCGTGTCAAAAAATTAATATTAACGATATCTTCAACAATGAAGTGGTGGATAAAAAAAAGGGAATAATTTATGCGAGACTTTTCTTTTGACGCCTTTGTTTGAGATATTCAATTTAATTGAATTATTTCCAACGGTACGCTGTGTTTTGATGTTTTTTGAACACGCTGTATAAACTTGTGTTTTAAATAAATTCCATTGTGAAACGAAAGAAAGTTGAAGTAATCTATATGATTATAATATTTTCTACAATAAAAGTTGGCATATTTTAATATTAACTATTAATTTTTATTGTACAATAAAAAAAATGCTGATATTATTTCTAAAATTGGCAAAAATTAAAATAAAAAAAAACTCTATATTCATATAAATAAAATGTGAGAATCCACAAAAGCTCATATGAATTAAAAATTCTTTTTCTTTTTAAAAGTGTTGATGAAGACGCTATTACCGATTTCCCGAGCCTGTCGATCACATCTAAGCGCATCGGAGCCCGCCTCTATAGTGCTTGGCGTTAATAAATCAAAATCAACATTTCTTTCAACTTAAAAATCGATTCGCAATCCTTTTCAATATCGATTCGGATGAATTAGATATGTAATAACGTTGAGACGATTATTATTAATATGGACCTAATTTAAAATGGGCAATCAAAAAGTGCTAAATATATTTATTTAAATCTTGAAATGGTGAAAAATATTCTTGTATTTGGATGTTATTACTGAATACACTACTTACTTTGTTGCTATCAGTTTGAATATAATTTTTATAGCAGATTCTATTATCGGCTGATATTTGAAGATTTTTTTTTGCTACACGCTGTATTCTTAAGCAGGGAAGACAAAAGATATCTAGTGTCTCCTTTCCTACTCAGTTTTCGAGACATTGCGCGTTGAGTGGCAGAACTCAATGCCACGTGTGTTTTGTCAGCAGAGCGAGAAGATTAATATAATATTTTTTTAATAGGTTCAATAATAAAAATTATCTTGTTCCGAATCCACAACCGGTAGACACGCTTCAATGTTTTATCATTTAATATATTCAGTACGGTCATTTTCTATGGAGGAATAAAAATTCGGCATGACTAACGCGCGATCGCCATTTAAACCCCGTATCAATAGATCGACACCGATTTCAAGCAGCTGGACATTCAGATCACAATATCCACAATAGTGCTCATATCGATATTTGAAAAGCTAAACAATTTTAGCCTTTCAATGAGAAAACATAAAATCTTTTATTCCTTAACAAAGTTTGTATGTACATTCGACCTGATATATAAAACTGATTGAATAGTTAGTTATTACGAACCGGTTATAACCGGTTCGGACGCCACGTGGTCAATGTTTTTTGTCATTGTAAAAATATTATCGAGCGTTTTGTCCCTTTGTCATGTTCATTGTCGAAAGATTTATTTGTATTGGCAGCTGAGCGAGAGCTTTTCATAAAAATATGTTAAAATTCTGGTTTTTCTTAATAGTTTTAGTGAATTGTCTATATGTCATATTTCCAATGTCATTTAAATCTTCCTATTACAGATATTTTATCACAATAGGTACAGCAGTTCAAAACTATAATTCAGATGGAATTAAAATAGAAATCCCATTTTTACCATACTAGTATTAGATTATAAAGCCATACAAAGTATTTATAAGATCTGGTACTCTTAATACAACGAGTTGCATATCAATCACAGTGTTAGAGTTTGGCTTCATCTCGGGGGAAATCTACGTCGAATTTGACTTTAGCGAAAATCTGTAGCAAATACTCTTAACATCCTATTTTTCTTGCCCAAACTTTTTTAATGGAGTCATTTTTAGAAGTTGCCGAAGTCCACTTGTTTTGAACTCAACAATGAATTGGCCAAGATTGTTTGTTCAATATAATCAAGAAAGATATTTATGAAGAAAATCTTCCATAGGTACTATTTTTTATGCGTTATCTCGCATAATCACATAAAACAAAAACTAGTGACAGTCACTCCATTCTTATTTCTTTCAATTTAGAGGAATTGTATACTTGACTAAATAAGCACATATTCACCCGAATAAAAGTCGATTTGGCTATTGTATGTATATTTTACAGAGTTCATAATACGTAAAAAGGAAATTTATAGGCAGTCTTTAAAAGTAGCAGCGATTAAATGGGGTTTGTAAGATAAAAGAGAAATTCCATAATGCTCAATAAACATCTCCTATATCGGGCCCATAAAATGTATCAAAGGATTCTATAATTTGAAAATTCGCTACTGTACCCTCCCCACCGACTCCCCATGAATCCTTAATGAGTAAATTAACAGCACCTATTGTTTAGGACCGATGTTTTTTATATCGGAATATTAATAACCATCCCCATTGTCTCAGGTTTGGAGGGCGAAGAAAAATGTTTCACCATTTCAAAAAGTAGAAACGGGGGGTGGAAAGTTTGAATTGATTGATTTTTCCATTAATTTCAATAAAAATAAATGAACGGACTTGTTTTGGACGTGAGGTAATTTACTTTGAGGATAATTTTTTTTCTATAAAAGAAATGTTAATTGGTAAAAATTTTTATTTTCAATCAAGTCGAAATGTTTTTGAATATTAACGTTGAAATAGAACTTTACACAGAAACTTTAGTGATGTATACATCGTAAACAGTAAACGAATTCTGGGCGACTTCAACAAAATTAATAACAACACAGATTAAACAACACTAAAACAAGATCCCATCACTAACCAATACGACAATACGCCTTTGTGAATATTTGTCAATTCCTTAGAATTCGGTCGATCACACAACAACGCTCTGAATGGATACATAGAAACAGATAGCATTATACCGATAATGTGTCACAAATCATCTTCTACGCTACACAAAGTTTATAATAAATTGACGTATTCTCTACACGTGTTGCTTGGCGAACTAACGTGTACTGACATATGACGTCACTTATACAGTAAACTGAACTCTGAAACTATACCATTTAAGTACAATTTCCATTATATTAACATTGTTATTAGGTTATCGGAAATTAGCCCTTATTAGATGGCTGTAAGAGGTTATTTCGAATATTTAGTAGGAACTACAAACGTTATTATCCCTTGGAGTGCATATTCTAATAAGAGGTGTAATGTGTGATCGTTTCGATCGGCGCTTAATGATTTTACTGTTTAAGTTTTTGAACACTATCGTGTGTGTGAGTGTGTGATAGGAATCATAATTTGTGATGATATTGGGATTTTGGGTTTATTGTTGTTTTCGTTTAAGTGGTTTTAGTTGTGTTATTATTTGTATAATATTATGAACTCAAAGAATTGATATTGAGATATTGTATATTTAGATATGTATTGATTATTGTTGAAGCAGTCGTTATAAATTACTTAGCGCTAAAAAAATTGGACAATACTTTTTAAGACATCCCATAACCCAGTTTCCGTTCAATTTTAGAGACATTGCAAGTCAAGTGGTGAAATTCAATGCCGCGTTTTGATTTCACAATAGGTTCCCTCTGTCTACCATGCTATATGTGGGATATCGCCTAAACAAAATTCTTAAAAAACCCAGTGTATTTGAGACGACAAATTCCAATACATTTCTTCCAACATTAACATTGACGTATATAATTCGCTTCGTAAATGAAGCTATCAATATTAATTACACATTACAACAAATGGCTGCTGTGTAAGGCGTTGATGTGTTTAATTGAAAACGAATTAATGTATCGATTGACGTCTTGCCTTAAGTAGTATTAGAATCTAAATATATATACATATATATATATANTATATATATATATATATATATATATATATATATATATATATATATATATATATATATATATATATATATATATATATATATATATATATATATATATATATATATATATATATATATATATATATATATATATATATATATATATATATATATTTCTAAATGTTGACTGTAGTGTACTTACTGATCCCACAGTCGTCGCGCGTACAGTCAGACGTAATACCACGGCGCTACGATGTTCAAAATTATATTTTAAACCAATCTATCAGTATAAAGTAAGTTTATTTATATTTATATGTACCTATTCATTACACTTGCAATATATTTTTAAGGCTCTGGAACATCGCCAAAATGTCATGTATCCAATACGTTTTTTAATGGACGTCATACGTATCGTAAAATTTAGAAGGTAATAGATTGTTATGGGAGAAACATTATGAAGATCGATAAAGCGACGTTGACAACTATAGTAGACAGTTACCTGAGATCTGAGAATAATCTATATATATATAATGCTGTTACTGAGTGACTGACAGACAACACACAGATGAAAATAAAAGACTTAGAAAGTTGAAAGTTCGCATGTGAGAAGTTAGGGAGTGTAGTGGAGTATTAAGAGAATGTTTTTTTAAGACTCTAGGAAGTTGTAGTCTACTCGAGGAAAGCAAAGTGGTGAGCAATGACTAGTATTGTAAAGAATTATTTTTATGTTGTCTTTGAACTAATCTTTAAAATATCGAGAAAGACGAACGAGGAATCGACGAAGTTCCATAAACTATTTTAGAACCAAAAACCAACCCAAAAAAACAAAGAGCGCGTGTTATTTTATTAAACAAGGAACACTCAGCAGCGAAACCACTTTGGAAAATTTTTCAGTATCATTTACGAATGCTCTACTAAGTGTGATAGCTATTTTACTATTGAAAAGGGAAGGAAGAGAGCAACGGTGAGTTATATTACTGTTTATACAGATATCAAACAGCAGTTTCTGTCGTTTCAAAACGATGTGTCACTTTAAAGATTTTTCAGTTTGACTCAGTTATGTAAACGGCTGACTAATAGTGTGACTAAAGTATAGAATATGATATCATTAGAATACTTAATCGACTGTATCTTCGACGAAACTGCTATCTTCATAATCTTAAAATTTATAGGCCAATTTAAATACTGTTAACTAAAAGATACGGAGAAATGCTCAAAATACTCTTTTGCTGTACATTTAAGGTGTCGTCCAAATTTTTGTTATCTACATACAGATAGCTTATAACGTCGGTTATGTCAGTTGTAAAACTTAGAATTACAGTGAATTAGAAACAAAAGTTTGAAAATAAGCAACTATTGCTTTGAAGATAAATAATTTATTGCTCCACTAAAAGCTGCATAAGAAAGAAATGTTGATAAACATCGAACATTTAATATGTAACTGTTGACGATCGTAAAAGATTGAAGCCAGACGTAGTGCATACATAAATATCAATTCGTAGGAAGTATAACTTTTATTAGTTTCGCGTCGAGCCAGTAGTAGGTACTTGTGTTCGGCAAATTAAAAATGAAACTCCACGGGCAATTTGCGAAAGAACACATTCGTTTGATCTGTAATCTCGAGTTCCGAGAGCGTTCGACTCGTCTCATCGAGATCATTTTTCAACGCACATCGCATGAATTATGTGACACAAAAATATTATTCACTTGTAGATCATAGATAGTTTTGATATGATCGGCGGGCGCTCCGCTAATAGAAGCAACAGGTGTACCGCAAGGTAGTCTATTCAGGCCGCAAGTTTTTTGTTTACGTTTCACGAATTTATCGCATATGTTGACGTCTTGAGGCGCTCGTTTGATTCATGCGCCCGCGTCGCTTTTTAATACTGATTTACAATAAAAACAGAACTGTTTCACCGGCGATTGATGCGAGTTATGATTAATGTCGAGCCTTTGATGTCGGCTGCTATGAATCTATCGAGCTGGCTTCTGAATATTGACGCTGCGTATAAATAAACTAACGCGAGTTGTACGAGTTTCGAATTCGTTTTAGTTAATTATGAGGTTATTAAGGAGTTTGCTTACGTTACAACAATATTGAATGTTAACGTACAATTTCAATGAAAAACGGAAATCATGAAGTAATCAGATCGGAATATTACAATTTTACGAACATTTAACTCAAGCATTGATTCAACAATACTATTAGTAAGAAATATTTATATAAAAAGCTAGATACATATCAAAATCACACCAGAACTATCCACTATTCCCATCAGCGATTACAAAATTCCAATACGAGAAACTCAAGCGATCGACGTTACGCACGCTACGTACGTTATCACGGTAGGGCCTAAAATTACCACAATTTTTTGTGGTCTAAAATTAAACTAATCATCATCGAGTACAAAGAATCACATCGCTTTCATCATCGACACGATGATGTTTACGCACATCTTCCGAGAAACCGACCCCAACATTCAATACTTGGAAATAATATGTACGAGTAAGTTTGACATTTGCTTTCATGTAAGCCCGAATGTTTCTTGTGTAATTACTGATGTGATTTGGTCGCTTCTATTGCCTGAAGCCCAAGGTTTCGATTTCTGTGTTGGATTTTTTAGATTTTCCGTTATTAAATTATCGTGCGTGGCGATTTAGGAGATGATAGGTTGGTTTGATGGGCGTCTGATTGCATCTCTTGTGGACGTTTCGGACCCGTTGCTTTCTCTTTGATTGGCTGCGATTAAAGGCGCGTTTGTCTTGTTTGACGTCTATGAGGTCAGAGGCAATCACTGTAAATTGGTTTAAAATTCGTTCGTTTTTGCTTTTGTGTGAATTGTAATTGCGATTCTACGGCACATTGTGATTGTATTATGTTTTTTTCGTTGTAAAAATAACTATTTTCTTAATTCATATTTTATGTGGATTCTTTAAAACTAAAACATCTATATATTATATATATTTCAATTATTAATCGTTGCCTAGTAACATATAAATATACATGTAATATAAAGAAAATAACCATATTTATAAATTCCATATAAACATGATTTGTCATTCGGTTTCAAATATAATTCACAACCGAACCGTCTAAGTTTACGACGCCTAAGCTTAATAAGAGAAACTCGTGTGACCAAAAATAACAAAATTAAAATAAATCGAACGACAGACAGTCGTCATAAACTAATTTCGAATGTTTTCCTTTTGGTGTACGAAAATAGCGTCATCACTCTTTCATGTCCTGCGCTGGAGTGACATTAAGAATTTATTGTTTCGGATTTAGTTTTATATTAGCTTCACGCTGTATCCCGCATATAGCAGATTTGGCCGAGCAAACCTAAGCTCCGTTTATCACGCCGTTTTCGAGACATTGAAAACTAAAGTCAACGCCGTGCTTTGTCTTCTTACAAAAGCTAGGAATTAAAATAATTAATTCCTTCGAGATAGGAGGGGATCGAGTCCATAACCGTGACGCTTTCAGTCAAGTCCTGTGCTGCTGTGCCATGATGGCTTCAAATAGTTTTACATGCACATAAAATGACCGTGTTGCAATGGAACTGTTTTTGATCATATGGTTAATTTGTAATTTCTATCAAATGCCATGAACACGAATATCTCTAAGTCGAAAAAAAATCAAATTTCTAAAGTATTTCTTCCTAAGCCAGCAAAAGTTAAATGAAAATTGTGGGCCAATCAAAACCAATTCAGTGAAACCATAATCAAAAAAGTTATTTCAGAACTGAATCGTTTATCGGCTGTCATCAAAAAGAAATAACATTTCAACCCTTCTGGCGAACTTAATTTTAAAATAACTGGGAAAAAATTCGTTGAGCAAAAAGTTTGTCACCCCGATAGAGTTCGACCAAACTTATCTCGATTCTTTGATTAAAACAGAATGGAAACATAAACAGGAATGCTTAAGAAGGTATAAGTTGTATTAAAAAATCCTCCTTGACTTTTTCTTTATGGCAGGGCAGAGAGGATCCAGTGTCAAAACACTCTATCTTAAAGCCCAATTTGAAGACACTGAGTGTTGAGTGATGGGATTTAACGCCGTTAGATAAATAAGGTAAAAGAAAATGTACTAGAAAACTGAAATCTCATCACCTACAAACAGAACAAAACAGGGAATACCTACGGTTTATACATATGCACATACATCCATATATGGCATATGCATTTCTTTTAAACTCAAAATAACTCTATACCATTTTCAATATACGGAATTAAAGCTAAAGAATTTCCAGCTTACATTAAAACCTAAACTGATTTCGTGGATCCTTTCACATCACGTTTAAAAAAATAGTCTATTGAGAGAAATAAAGCCTCCAATTCACTATAACGCAGATTTTGGCGATTCAATGCATTAATGACGGCACGTGAATAGAAGAATTCAGTTGCATCCAGTTCTTTGGCATGAATGGATGCGTTTTTTGACTATTTTTCACTCCTTTTAACATGTTCTAGTTGGGCAGAACACTGGTCGGTAATTGAAGATAATTCATAAATGTTAAAACGGGATTCTTTATATGCTAGGTTATATGGCGGCCGAGTGAGCTTTGAACAGAGATTTTGTAAAATATTTTTATTAACTATTCATTCTATATACCTATATGTATAAAAGAGTATAATTAGTTTTAATAGAAAAATTACATGCTGAAATCATAAATAATTCGTATTCTTTAATCTAATTTCAGGATAAATCAATAAAACTATTTCTAAAGTAGAGAGGAGAGTCTTGGTGCAGGGGCATAAGTATGCGACTGTAAAAGATTGTGTGTTCGATTACCGCTCGAGGATATATGAAATGTTTAATATTTTCAATTCCTTCGCTCTAGTAACGAAGCAAAGCGCGGTTATGCGCTACACCACTCAGCTCGTAATGCCTTAAGAATTCGATGGAAAGTGGTAGTGGAAGTATCTAAATGGAGAAAATTAGGTTCCACGGTTCCCTCTGCGTATCCTACCAGTTGTGGGATATATCGTGAAGCTACTTATATATTATAACCTCAATAATCTGTTAACCCATTTAACAATAAGTCAAATTTGAATGGACGGATCCCGTAGGCGTTTTGTGTCCGGTAAATAAATGGCTAAATCGATTTTAATGCTGCATCATTCGCTTACACTAATACTGATTGATTGTGCCAGTATTGGTAAATTTTATGACACTTGTCACTTGGAGGCCGTTGTGGCGCAGTGGATCTGTGACTGTAAACGTGAATGATGAATGTGGGTTCATCTTTACTTGGAGAAATGCTTTTATTTTCATTATTTTTTTAATTCTCGGTTGTAGTAGACAAGGTGCGGCGTTGAGTTTTGTCACTCAATACGCTATTTCCGGAAATTAGGCGGAAATTACCTAGATATTATAGTGCCTTAACATAAAGTTCTCTTTGGTTCATTAATCTATAACTTTTTCTTGTTATTAATAGTATTATTACTGTACTATGAATATTTTTCTATATAAATATTGACTCTACGATAATATATAAATTAAAATTATAATATCTTGAAACTTCCATAGCTGTAAATTTTTCAAAATATGCAAATAAAACTAGGTCAAGGATAATTTGACCGTACAACAATATATATTTTTATAGCTTCATGCAATGTAAAGGAAATCAAGTGTTAAGACAATCTGTTCACCAATTTCCTTCTTAATTTTCATTCCACGGTGCAGGAATCGAACTCACAATTCAAAATAGACTTGAATTGTGGTTTTTAATTTATCTGTATTACAGATGAATAAAGAGTTTCTTCAAAATCGGTTAAGCTAATAGTATTAATTGGCCTACTCCGCGGTTGTGGGTACAAACAACGATATTTATTTAGTGCAAGGATTACCGTTCGGTGCCGATCAATCATTCCATTGAACGTATCCTGTAACGCTAGTGCTGTTGCTGATTGTGTATCGAGCTAATGATTGATATGAAAATTTTTTTTTTCCTGCAATTTCTGTCCTTGATAGATATAAGTAGATATATTTTTAAAATCTATAGAAAATTTACATTTTATATTATCATCAACTTGTTATATAATACATAATTTAGTTTTGATAAAACTTCCAGGTGTAATCATAAAAAGGTTTTATTTTTTAGTATCTGCTATTTATTTATTTATAAATTTTATTCTATCAAAAAATATCTATCATTTATCGATAACACACCATCTCTAGAACAAGCTTGTCAAAACCAATTCAACGAATGCCCCCGCACATGTAATTGATTTATTGATCGTACGTTACATTCGATACGTTGCGCAGGCGCAAGGCTATTGCATTTACAGTAATTTTCTACCCGTTTAACTGCTGACCTCATAGATATAGCTCATCCTTTTCATACGGGATGTAATGATATATCAATTTTGATTATATTTCATTTTAGTGACCACTTTGTAAGGAAGATATACGGGCAATGATGGAAGGGTTAAAGATTTAGTTTTGTCTCCTAAGAAATTTTCAATATAATAAATGTAATTTTAATATATATATTTATAAAACTGACCTCTTTTTCTTTGGCAGCAAGTTCATTTTCCAGGCTTGTGTTGGGATTCACCACAGGGCTGCTCCTCGAGGAGTTGCTATTACTCCTCGCCGTCGCTGCCATCTCTATCTTTTGTTCTAAATCCTCATCAATGTCTGGAGATTGTCTTTTTTCTTCTTTTATATTTGGACTAAAATCTGGTATTCTAGTTTCTGTGGCCTGGTCTCGCGTTGGTTCTATGTGAGAGCCATTTGTTTTTGGGGGTACTGTGGCTTGGAGGGGCGTCGGGCTGGTGGTAGCTAGCTGTTCCTTCAGCGTCGTTACCTCCTTCTCCGCCAGGGTAGCTCGCTGGAACAAAGAGAATTCATTATTAGTTTTGTGCAAGAACCAAATTGCATACATAACAAAACTTGCTTTAACGTCAGACTAAAAATTCTAATACAACTTTACACGTTGAATCATTGTTTATAAAACAAATTTTCCTTTACACAACTATTCTATGAAAATATAATTTAATACAAGTCACTTTTAATTATAACTACACCGTGTGGAGGTTTCACGCTACGGTGGATTGTTTGCGATGTATTTTGATCGTTAGCTGTTTAGCATAAGGCTCGTATTTAATTGAGCAATTAAATGCAATAGAAACATCGATTCGCATATCCACGTGTTTAATCTAATTATTAATCAGTTCCCATAGCCTATTTGTTCTTGTGACCGGTGACGTAGAGTCCTTTGTGCCACATCCTGTACCATTCACTGTTCGCTAATCTCTGGATCTCATCAGAACGGATGTATGCTGATTATTGGCCGGCACAAAAATCGTTTTTATTCACGTTTCGGTTTTGTTGATTGTTGAAACTGCATTATAGTTATTGTTTTTGTTTATCACCTTGCATGGGTGAATTGGTTTAATATGCTAAGCTCTATACGCCCACAATTATTTTATAGCATTTCCACCCACAAGTATTTACAAAGCTTTACAATATGTATTTATGTACAAAGACTTTTATCCTTCGTGTGCTTAATTAGTTAATAGCATTCGACTTCCCTAATAAAGACTGATATTGATTATTGGGTGACAAAACTCAACCCCTCGTTCACTTTATACTGACCATAAATACGAATACTCATTAATCTTAAATATTACACCGAGTAGGAATCGAACTGCCATTTTATGTCCAATTAGTTTTGTTATTTGAAAAATATATTTAACAATATCTTTCTGTATCTGTCATACATTAACTATTATATATAACAAATGTAGAAAGATATAATTGATTAAAAAGTTCCAATTAAGCTATAGTTCTAAAATAGAGCAATAAAACGAGTGAAACTTGATCAAAGTTTGAACAGATTTCAGTAATTAAAATGAATGGGGAAAAGTATCTGAAATGCACGCGTGTACGCTTGACGTGGGCTGATAATATCGTTGTTAAGCAAACGGTACACTAGAGATTTTATATTTTGTATTAATTATGAAATATCTTAAAATTTACTGTAATAATCGTTAACAGTTTTAACTCTTAATATATTTTTTTTAATTTTACTTCCAAATAATTATTTAATATTATTAAAAGAATTCATAAATATAAACCTGCTATTCATAAGACAATATGTCGACCAGATGTCATACATCCGATTAAAAAGACCAAAAGAAGACTAAATAGACTAGATCTTTCTTCGTTCTACTATAACGTATAATAAATGCTAATTTAAAAATAATTGTGGTAAAAAAAATGAAATATACACGAAGCTTTATAGACATTGCGTACACGCACATTTCACGTGCGATGAAATCAAAGATTGCTGGATTAATGGCAGCGAGGATCTTGATAACTAGCGCCTTCTCGCTCAGTTCATTTGTTTGATTACTCTTAACATTGTTATAAAGGAGCATTGACTTCTATCATTAGTCTGTGGTTTTAATTTCACAAGATATTTCTTGACCAATCTGATGATAAAATGATAAGATATACATACATAGATGACAATTGGAGTTTGAACTAATGTTATTAGCGTACGAAAATATGCGTGGTGTTAAGTTCCGCCATTCAACGCCATTGCATCTCGAGAATTAAGCAGAAAATAAGTAACAGATAGTTTTAACACTGGGTTTCCTCAGTGTACCCTAATAAATGTGAAAAAAAGCGTGAAGTCCAAAAAATATAAAAAAAAGATCAATCAATATCGAAATGATAATAAGATGAGTCCAAGACATTTCGGTCCAATTGCTATTAATAGACATAGTTACGGAGGTGACCAAGCATTTGAGACACGTTTAGTAGAAGATACCATGATTCAGACAATAACGACAGGAGTGATCAATCACACTCAATTGCTTGAGCGAATCAAAATTACGTAAGCGACAATGCTTTAGCCTGCCTACGATTCTGTGATAAGTGGGATGGAAACGATGATCCAATACAGGATGAGATATCCAGTATTAGCGATGTCGTCAAAATTACAAAGATTTCAATGTACTGAATGACGAGCATATGTTTTATTAAGAAAATAGTCATTTTAAAATCTTCGACCATTTGATAGACAAAATTGATAGGGAGATTACAGATCCTAATTTGTTTAATGAGATTAGTTTAAGTATACATTATTTTTTCATAGACTAATATGTGATTTTACATTCTGTTCAACCACACATATCACAACTGTGGTAGTGTCAAATAAAATTAAAATAAAACTATCTTGACATATAACAACAGTTTAGAATATTTAATAACAAGTGAAAGAAACAAAGACTATTAATGCGCACGTTCTAATCTAATTATACGAATCCATTTTGAATTTTTCGACCGAATAATCTTATGTTTACAACTAGAAAGTTACTCTTAGAAAATTTGAAAGCGATGCAATCATTGCGGTAATTCATTAAAAAATCATGAATGTTTACCAACCTACCAACAATTATAAATAAGTCGTGATACAGAAATTTAATTGTGTGAACGCCAACACACGAGATACAATAATAATAATTTTAGACTATTATAAATAACCGAAACTTCAACTATTAGAGGAAATTCTTTATAATAATGAGGCGACAACGCCCAAATAGTTTAATGTGAGAAAAAAATCACAATGACGAAAGTAAAGTATGGGCAAGGTAATTAGACATTGATTTATTTTAGTTTTGAGGCAAACAATGGTCGTGCCTTGATATGAAACTGGAATATTTGAGATATTTTTTATTGCTTAGCGAATTGGGGTTGCCGTTATCTATATTAATATAAAAAATCTGAAGAGTTTGTTTGGTTGAACGTAGTAATCTCAAGAACAACTGGTTCACATTGAAAAAAAATTCTTGTGTTGGTCAGTAATTTTTTTTATATATATTTGTAATAAGCGCGGATTTAAGTCCCATCACTACAAACGCAATGTCTTGAAAGATCGTCGGTAAGTGTAGAGCGGAGTGAGTGACTCACCTCCTTATTACCTATGACTACCCAATTGCACGGGAAAAGTCGTGGACCTGTTTCTTTTATTTACTTTTACAAATAATAATATAACACAAAACACAAAGAAGCACGTCGATTCCAATATAAGCAAATCGAACCCGATTACCGTCAGACAATGCCCGGTGTTTAGAACAATACAACTGCCAATCCCACGGTGTCCGTATTAATTTCTGTCCTTTCATCAGCATTCATCAATCGGACCTCTATTTATTAAATTAAGGAATAAATCAAACTTCGCGAGCCCCATTGTTTACGTGGCTGTTTGTAAATTGGAGAATTGATCGGAGACGTTCTAAGCTCTGAAGGCACCAGTGAGCTTTTATAAAAAGATAAAGTTTCATTTTATTTAGAAAAGCTTATTTTTATTTTTTGTTTTGAGGTCAGTCGTGGCGCAGGGGCACAGAGTGTGACTGTAAAACCGAATGGCTTGGGGCCCTACTCGAGGAGATAATTTCATTTCTTCGCTCTGGTGTCGAGGCAAAGTGCGGCGTTGAGTTCCGCCACTCAACACGCAATGCCTCCAGAACTCGCCGGAAAGTGGGGAACGGTGTGTCTTAATTAGATTCCCTCTGCCTACCCTGCTGCATGCGGGATACAGCGTGAAGCTGATTTAATTTGATTTATTTTTCTTTTATACTATTAGTCCATTATAGTTTATAGTAAGTTGATATGGTAGATTGCAAATAGAACGCAGTGGTTTTGGAATAGATTTTTACTCAGTGCAATATTTTTATTTTTCTTAATGTGTGCCTCCACCTAAAACATGATTGTTGGCGATTTAACATTAAGTTATCTTTGTGTCTATGTCAGGAGCGCAGGTAAAATACAACGATAAAAAAAGTATGTTTAATTTTTTTCTGCTTCACGTTTTTTTCCGCATTGTAGGATATTTACAGATAACCTACTTAAACTTAGTTTGAAACATTACGTATTGAGTGGCGTAATTCAACGCCGCACTTCTTCTCAAAAAGGGAAAATAAAAATAATATTTAAAATTAACAAAACAAATTAAACACATATTTGATAATGTGATGAAGCATAGGTTTAGTTGCTGTTACAATATTGACTCAATTCCACGCTGCTAGTTCTAGATGGATTTCGTATTAAGTGTTTACATTGACTCAGTGTGGTTCTGATTTTATTATAGTGTGTGAATGAATTAAAACAAAGTCGAAAATTTTATATTTTTTAGCTTTATATATATTGTTTTTGTTAAGCTTTTTATAGCACGGTAGACAGAGGGAATCTTGGGAGCTAGTGATAAGATCCTCCATTCTTTTTAAGCCCTTTTCCCACTTTTAGAGTAGCGCGTTGTGAAGAGCCAGCGTGTGTGTGTGTGTGTGTGTGTGTGTGTGTGTGTGTGTGTGTTTAAAAAAGTTCAAATACGACATTGTTGCACTAAAAAAGCGACATACATTCAAAGAACGCAAAATTCAAAATCCGCTACGTTAAAACATCAATATTTTTATAAAAACCACTGTGTGAAAAATTTTGAAATATTCCTAAAACTAATAACAAAGTAACCAATAACCGCATGTACTCCGACTAAACAGTTAAACTACTCACTTAACCATTGTTCTCACTAAAATTAACCGTTCAAACCGTATCTATTCATTTCGGATCTCTAAATTCGAAATAAAAAGAAAATATTTTGTGTTTAATTCAAAGTTATGGTCATTAGCCATTCAAAATTTGGAATCAAGTGGTTTATAAGTAGTAATTAAATCAACGATTCGTTCATACGAATTTAACAAAGAAGTTTATCTTTCTGTACCATCGCTTGTTCGGTTTGAGCAACTAGTCTCACGGGATGTGGCTACAATAACGGTACATACTTTATTCAATGAAATTCGTCTATTAACTTATTTACTGTTTCAATTTGTTGCTATTAATTTGCGTTTGTTGCAGTGGTTCAAGTTTTCAGTTTTTTCAGTTTCACGCTGTATCCCGCATTTCCTCGAGTAGCAATCGAACCTACAGCTATCACGTTATTAGCCAGAAAATTGTCCTACGGTACGAATACCAAGTATGTAGAAATAATATTTTAAGATACTCACATTCGATTAGAAATCGAAGCCGTTACCACCGATACTTAAACCGCAAGGGCGTTCACATTTAAAATATAAAAACAATAATATGTTTATTAAGATTTAGTACCGGATATATAATATTTTGAAATCCACGGCTACGCCGCTATCATTGCGTATAAATTGGGCATGCCGCATCGTTCTTAATTAGAGCTAATTTTTATTTTCGGTTATACGATTTTAGATTACATTTTCAACATTAGCAAAGGCTACAGTTATGTGTATGTATGTATGTAGATTTGTATGATGTGTGTATGGAAACCAACTCGTGATTTCTGTACTATTAATTAACATAATGTTGTCGGTGCTACGTAAAAATTGTGAAGCTATCCAGTCTAGAGCAACCTTTTAGTTTATAAGTTTTGCGTTATATCTATACTAGTTTATGCCTGTGGCTGCGTTCAAGTAGGTCGTGATAAGTACCTACCTAGGTTAGGTCGAATAGGAGGGAAATATTGATAAAACCATAAAGTCACTACTACTACTTACTACAAAAATAAGAAGAGCATCTTGAAATTGTTAACAATTTGATATCTACAGAACGTTATCACACATCTTTTACCACTACAACTAAAAAAAAAAGAAAGATATTTTAAGAACATCCAAATGATTAATCTATCATAACCACCCCAACAACCCTTTCGATCCCAATGACATGACATGTAAACATACTAAAATGTACCCATATAGGCATCATATACCCAAAAATGCCACTCATCCTAACCCTGCCTAAGAAAAATTACAGCAAGGGAGCATTACACGGGGAGCGGTCACTAATTAATGGAAAAGGATTAAATTTGTACGGGAACGGCATTGAAATAAAATAAATATGATAAGGGCTGCCTGGGTCCTCCTTGGGCGGGGTGGCTGTCAATACAGCCTTAATTAATTCAACGTTTCTTTGCGATAAATGTTAGGACGTTGTGGTTTACTTTCATGGATAGATTGGTGGAAGAATAGATGGAAGTGAGTTCGGTGGTTGGGAGATCGATTCTGATTCGGGGGGATGCATTGTTTTGTTTTGCCCCGGGTTAGACAAATCAGCGGTACGCTATTCGATGCAATGTCTCGAATTCAGGCGATAAGTGAAGAATGGAGTGTCTTAACACTAAGTTTCCTTTGTCTATTCTGCTATATGCTGGATAAAATGTGAAAAAAAGGATCAATAAAACCCAAAAACATATGAAAATAATAATATAAGATATAATAAATAAAGACTCTCTGTGCGCTTTTTTGTTAAAGTATTAGCCAAAATCGTTTAAGGCTTACGGGATACTGTTTTGGTCTACTGATCACAGAACAATGTATTGAAGATATAGAATAGACAGACGAAAATTAATTTTGTTTTTTATATGTAATTTATGAAATATTAAATTTTTATTTTATTATATTAATTTCCAGGTATTGAATTAATTACTTGATTAAGTGGTAATTTTTCATAGACGCAATTTGCATAGTGTTTTTTTTAGCTTAAACTAAAATTATAATAACATTGTGTTATAATGAAATTTTTATCGTTATTTTATTAATTTTTATTATTCTTGTTTTTTATAATTACAGGCAGATAGATAAGTGATCAATTACTGTTCTTTGTATTTGTGGGAATTTAATTTATACTTATTAAGTATTGTGAGATAAAGCGCGGTGTTGGGTTCCGCCACATAACACTTAATCATCAAATTAGATAGAAAGTGCTGAACGGAGTACCTTAACACGGGTTTTTTACACTTTTATATGCGTAAAGCTAAAAAAAATGTCCTGTCATGTCTATTTTATCACAGGGAGACCATTTTTCAAGTTATTTACTTATAGCTGTTTGTCTGTCTACGTCCCCTGTCCCGTCCTTTGTACCAATCAATTCCTTATTATGGCCACCACAAAGGATTGAGTGTATTCTTATGAGATTATGCTTAAATTTAACATCCAAATACTTTTATATTAAAGGTATTTATTATAAACGCTATAAAAGAAGCGAATTTATCTCGAAAATTGAGCGGAAAGTGGGGACCAGAGTGTCTTAACACTAAATACACTCTGGCTACCCCGCTATGCGTGTACTTAACTGTAGGTTCCAATTCACATATTACAGGTTCCTAAATATATTTTTTATGGATGGTGGGTAAAAAAACGAAATAACCAATATTTCGACGCCCAACGCACGTCGATAACATTTCGTCAGTAGATTAATATTTGGGAAGGCTGTCGAAACGCGTTTCCTTCACGTCCAATACAACAACATTCAAAAATAAAACTTGGAAGGTAACTCGAAGCCAGCGGCAAATTAAAACTGACATTGAGAGATTAAGAGCTCCCACCTTGAGTGTGTATCGAGTGGAGGGAAATAGATAAACATTACTTTTTTTTATCTTTTCCTTTTTTTTCTTATTTAATATCGTACAAATTGTTCGTAATTTGATTAGTTTATTTTTTCAATTTATTTGCCGAAGTGGGTTTTTAAATTGTGTTCTTGTGGTTCAGTTGAATGGGTGGATGGGGAGTGGTTGTGGGTTCACAACACAATTCTTAAGTTTTTTTTTGTTACGTATAATATGAAAAGAATATGCATAAATGTATTACTTTTGAAGAAAATATCTGAAAAGTTCCTATGAAGCGAAGTTTCAGTCAAGCAACGTAGTCAACTAACTTGGCTTTCCCGCCCTTGAATATAGGGCAAGTTCTCATAGGAAGATTTCTTGTTTACCCACATGTTTCGCAAGTAATAATAATTATAAAAATATCATCATCATTACCAATCATTTACTATATTAGGCGAATGTTAAGCTATTCTACTAGCTAAAAAGGGAAAATAGTTCAAATATAATCGAACCTCCAACCATCAAGGTCCCAACCAGAAGGTCTCTAAGGTAAAATTACATTCAAATAATATACCTATAGAAGAAGCTACTATTCTAAAATATATCAACTAAACTGAAACATCCCAAAACGACTGCCATTGATACCATCCCGACAAAACCTCCCGAAGCATGAATTTGTCAAACAAATAAAACCCTAAAAGTGCCCACACAATTGCAACATCGGCCCCAAAACTAAATAATTGAATTGGCTGAAGAAGCTTCAAACTCAAACGGAAATTGACGAAGTAGCTCTGTAACCCCACAGCCGATAGACAGGTAACTGCTAATCATTATTAGATATCGAAAATGTTACGTAACTTTGAATTTTCATGTACTTTATAATTTACTAATGAATCCGGGGTGCCATCAGCCTCCCTCAACCCCCCCGCTCCCTTCAAAGGGGTAAGAACTGGTATTTTCGTCTTTTATAGCTTCGTATATGAGATACGATAATCCGATTCGGGCTCTACGTCAATTTTCGTGTGTTTTCGGATAATTTTGATGCTCTGAGTTGATCTTTGGATTTTAATGTGGGGCGGTATTTCAAGATAGAAATGTAGATATTGGTATTTTAGTAAATAAAAAGGAATATTTTATATATTTAAGTAGTATTGGTTCTATAACTTAACTGTGATAAGCTGAAGGAACGTAGTGTTAAGACACTCCGTTCTGACTATTAGTCATTAAATGTAAACAATTCATTGTTCCCAATGAAGAACAAACTCATAAGTACTCTGTAATATGTTTGTTATTTTGTAATAATTTTTTGTCATTTTACATAATAATTGAATTTAATATCATTAAACTCTTAAAGTACCAAAATTCTTACCTTAAGTACCTTACGTAATTATTTAGCCACAAAGTAAAGAAAATCTGTCAAAAGCAAAGCACATACAGACATACACATAAAAACAACACAAAACACAAATTTTACCTCAGTTCCCCAATAAATTTCTCTCATATAACCTATCAAAATGAACTGCAAAGTTCTAAAATACATATAAAATCAAAGCGTACGAGTATAGCGGTGCATTAACAAGCTAATATTGAGTTAGGAGGAACGAATCTCACACCTGCTCCGCTTAAGCGATAGCGAACTTATGTTCATGCCTAATTTGACTTGTCTCTGAGCGGTAGCTGATAGTAATCGTGATTAATGCTTTGTAAGAGTAAATTATTAATAATTATTATTAAAAAGAAACTTTGATAGCTACGATGCGCCACACACGTGTTTTTTTTCCTTTTCATTTTAGTTTTTTTTTTTTTGCTTCTCCCTTCTTTTGTGTTATGATTTAATATACCTTATGGATTTCATTGAAACTAAACTAAAATATTACCTAGGAAATTAGAGAACGAATTAATTACACAAAAATCCGTATGCAGCGTGTAGCTGCTATATACGAGTACAAAAATTATGATATCACTCATTTGCGCCAACAATTACGTAATACACTTAAGATATAAATATAATATATATCCAAGTTTCTAAAAATAATACTATTTACAAACTAAGATTGTATCTCATGGAAGATTGTTTTTATTTATTATATTTTGATTTAATTTCTATATTACATATAAATAAGTTTGTTTAAAAAAAACCCTAATTGTTACCACAAACTATATATGGTTCATATATCACATCTATTATATTTACAGAATATTCTTTGCCCGTATCAGGCTGTAGGGCGAAGTTTTAGAAATCTATAGCAGTAGTATCGGCGAGGCGGGACCTTTGACTGTTACAACTTTAAGCCAAATTTTGCTTTTCCCGGCCGTCCCCCGGTCTATTGGTAACGTGAATATTATTATTTGTATGTGAATTTAAATGGCTGATTGTTACCTGGCTTTATCAATGGCGGTTGTTTATTTTTTTAACGTTATAACGCTAATTTTTCATTCAGAACGTATTGAATTGATGGTCGGGAGTACGCTGAGGCTGCGGATGCGATGGTCGTGGGTTCGAAGTTGTGGGTTTTCTATTTCTTGCTTTATACATCGAAATAAATTGAGAAGCCGAGAATGGAGTGTGTCAACACTAATTAACTCTATATATCCTGCGATATGCGGGATACAGCGAGAGGTGAAAAAATAATTATATAAAAAAAAACTATTGACTTATTTTAAGCTAAAACCAAAAAAAAAACTAAACATCTTAACAAAACCCACAAGATAAGCACTAGATAGCATTTTGACATACAGCAAGCGGGGCGTAACATTGAGTAGCTCAGCCGAGATTCGAATCTGCGACCTAACAGTACCGGCCGGCTAGACAATGCGTGCGAAGAGATACACAATCTAAATGAGCGCCCATTTAAATATTGTTTAAATACGATCGAGCGTAATCACCGGGGCACCGCGAGAATGGCTAACGCATTGATTGTTGATAAACTTGGGCCTGGGCCTGGGTTTTTGTTTTAATTTTGAATTAACTAGTTGTAGATTTCTTTTGTTTCTATGTACGTTTGTGTGTTTGAGGCCGCAGGTGTGTGAATGTAAGCGTGATGGTAGTGAGTTCGATTCTCAAACGCGGGAATTAATTATTATTTAGTTTTATTTTTAATTCTTAAATACATATTCTTAAAGCGCTCGGGCGAAGCGCATTGTGTTCCACCACGCAATTTTGAGGCATAACGTGGCGGAAAGTGGGGTTATGGACAGTCTGAGCACTAAGTTTTCTCTGCCTATCCTGCTATTTCCTAAATATATATACAGCGTGAAGTGAAGGGATACAGCGTGAAGCTCTATATATATATGTCTATTAGAATGTTTGTGCTGTGGTTATTAAATAAAACTAATTGTACTCGAAACATTTTAGCAGAAATTTTAAATTAGATATGTAGGTTTCATAAGGACCACTAAAAGAGGATATCTCAAAATTAAATTGGAGGATTTAAGGGAGTTTAAGAGGAGGAGGACTGAGGGAGGATTTCACAAATTTTCCACGGAACGAGATATTCTCTTTTTACATTTTAAATTCCATGCAGACAAAGTTGCGGGCGACCACTAGTCTGTATGCTGTATGCGGGATATAGCGTGAAATAAAATATATACACATATTCTAATAAGATTGGCATTTTTATTAGAAAACATCAAATTGCCAGGGTCCCCTCGCCATCATTCAACAAAGGAACTCGAACTAACCGATTCGTGACTGTAGCGCCGTTAGATACACTGTCAATCATTTTCAATGTAAGACGTCTGTTCGTATTGCCGTGACGCGACGTAAGAAATAATATGAAGAAACTGATTTATTATAATAAAATTTGGTGGTTGCAGGATTTTTTTTGTGATTTTAGTTGTATTAGTGTCAATGTTAATATATACGTACTTCTGCAAGGTATAAACGCGAGGGTTGCCAGTTCGATTTCCAATCGGCGTTGAATTTAACTACTCAACAAGCGATGTCTCGAATTTGGGTGAAAAGCCAAGAGAAGGAACTTAACCATATATTATTTCTAACACAATTTCTTAATTAAAAAAATTTAATAACAAGGAAGATATTTATTATTATCTATCCTAACTAAAACTAGGTATTAACCCTAGGTTCCCTTTGCTTACCCTTCAGGCGTGAACCTAAAAACCATCGACCCTAACCGACAAGTAATTTGTACCACAAATATATCATAAGAAATAATCAATACAACCATTTTAGTTCTAAAATTATAATAACCTTACTATAAATCAGAACAAAAAGTCTAAGCTCGACCGCCGTCGATCGACATTTGAAACAAAGATGGCAACCGTCCAAGCCCGCCTCAATGAATCCCATTCAGCATATCTATATAGAAATAATATAGATATATTTACAGAAATAAATATTAAAAGCTAAATTAAATATTACTTTGAGTTAATTTTTTATTTAAGTTCGTATGGAGTGGGTTGTGATTAGACACTATGTTTTCAACTCTCCGACTTGTTGGGTTACTAAATCTGTCTATTATTGATGTTAATAACTTTTTCTTTCTTATAAGATTATACTGTAAAAAATAAAGTCTCCGTGGCGTTACGGCACAGCGTTTGACTGTTGTGGTAATAGTGATGGTTGTGGATTCCATTCCCATTCGGGGTAGCAACTTTTTTTTATTTTCTCGCTCAGGTAACAAAACGTGGAGTTCCGTCATTCAACACGCAATATCTCGAAAATGAACGAATGAACGAACAGTATGTGAGAAACGGAGTTGTTTAATCTTTACACTGTAATTTCTCTGCCTACCTTGCTATATGCGGGATACAGCGTGAAGCCAAAAAAAATCACCTTCCTAATTTATATTTACCTAGTGGTTCAATTCAGAATTCTTCATCTATAAATAAAACTATAGTGGGGAGTACTAGGTTCCCTATGTTTACCCTGATATGTACGGAATACAGCGAGAAGCTGATTTAATTTCAATTTTTATACGATATCTATAATACAAATCCAAGCCCCACAGCGCTATACAGACAGATAACCAATTAAGCGTAATTATAAATTAACAGAACGAACTAAAAGTCGACGTTGCAAATATTACCGAAAGTACGACAGAGTTGGCAACTCCTGGCAAACTTGGGAAACTTGGAAGATACAAATAGGCATTGGAATTAAGTTCCCGATTTTGCCGTGTGCCTTTTAATTATTTCATCCCCCCGCACTGAAAGTGGACTCGATTGACGTTTTTATGTAGATGAAATCGATTTTTTTTGGTATCATTAGCTACATTAAATAAATATATATAAACGTAAATGTGAAGTGATTCTATACCCACTCGAGAAATATATTTGATATAGCCCTTTAAAATTGCCATATTATTGCTCATATCACCATATAGGCGTTTGTAAAACTGTCAAAATAGGCAAAAAAAATAGGTATCTCTAGTAAGCCTCCCAAATGGAAGGCAATGCAAATTGGGCTCGCGTACCATTATTTATAAAAACGGCAAAAAAATCACGTTTTAGTATAGGAGCTCCCTTAAATATATATCATACTCTATTTTTTAGTAAAAATTTTCAAAAGCCTAATTATCACAGTTCTTGAGATACAGCCTGATGACAGACGGGCAAATAGACAGGCAGCAGAGTCTTAGAAACAGAGTTCCGTTTTACCCTTTAGACAGGGAACCCTAAAAAAAAACGTCAAACAAAATGCAAATCACATCCAAAATTTGATTTTCATTACAAAATTCGACAATTAACACCCTCTAACAAACTGCTTGGAGCACAACGCCGCGCGTAACCAGATCAATATACTATGATGCAATTATAAGTATCGTAAAAGGGTAGCGACAAATTACTCGGGATCGATCAGATTAAAAGTGAAGTTTCAAAATAGAATTAATTGAGGATGGATTTTGATAAATACAGAGAGAGAGACTCGACTTACTTTTAAATGGTTTAGGAGTTGGGGAGGGCTCTGATGCGTAATTTTTGTTAAGTGTGTGGCAACTTTGGATTTAAATTTTCTATGTATTTATTTTTGATGTGAATATTTGTCTTATTAAAATATATATGATAGAATAAATAGTCAAGACAGTGTCAGACTCTACGTATCAGATATTATTGATAAAAGCTAAGACTATAAGCATTATCACACTTTTCCCGTTTTTCAGGATAGGACTCTATTCTTAAGACAACCCGTTTCCAATTTTTTTCGAGACATTGTGTGTCAAGTGGCGAAACTCGTCACTGTGTTTCAGATATCAGCTAAGTAAAAGAAAAAAGAAATTTACACAAACTTTCTCACCATCTTTACAGTCTTTAAAATAACAACATATAAAACAAAATATATCTGCCATTCTTTTGGCTACCACACCACACATTCTGCTGAATTCTTTTGGCACCATACATTCTGCTGAATTCTGGAGTCATTGTGTGGAACTCAACGCCGCGTTCGTTTCGCCTCTTGCCTCGACACCAGAGCGACGAATTGCAAATATAACCTATTGAAACAACATCTAAAATGTGTATTTCTAAAAAAAAGCGAATAGCGAATCTCCACAAAACGTCTATTCTTAGACGGGTGTCGAGCAATGCGAACCCAATTAGAACCGGATCGTCTACGCGGCAATCGATGACATGTCACGCTTTGAACTCAAGACTAATTGAGTTTAAAAATGGATGGCATTTAAAAAAAATGTCTGCGCTAGTTAAAAAAAATATGAGATATGTTGTATTTTATTATACTAAAACAGAGTAACTGATTGTTATGTGGTATATATGCCAAAGATATGGGTTGTGTTTCCACTCGATACAACCTGTGAAGTAAAGCAACCGAAAAGATAAGAAAAAAGTATAATATAATAATATATCTATAATAATAACAACGACTTTAGTTCCTTAGGAAAAAGTGAGAATAAAAAACAAAATTAGGCAAACAAAAAAAAATTCTCAAAACAAAAACGATTAAACAAACACTCCAATAACATTTAGTACTTCTTATTGTAAATCCAATCAGAACAACTAAACTCAACCTAACCCAACTTTCATTTGAAACTGTTAAAAAGTTTCCAACAAACAAAAAAAAAAGGCTGAGCTCATTCGATATCGAAAATTCAAACCAACTTTCCCCGATTCCCGATTTAAACCGACTTCCCCACACACGGGGTTAACTAATTTACTGTGGGGGGTGAACTTGAGAACCTTTTTCCATCAATAATTCACGTAATTAACATGTATTGTCTCTATTTATTAGGAGCTTTCGCTTGTGGAATTAGTGATGCTGTTTTACTTGAGCTTTTATAGGCATTTGACTTTTACTTGGTTTGAAGCTGAATAAGTAATATGATATGTTAAACTTTTTTTGTTTTTTGATATTAAGTTTAAGAGATACGGTACTTTAAACGTATTTTTAGATCTAAAATGATTTATTTCTTTAATTATAGTTAGTAATATAATAGCAATTTTTAAAAATATATTTCATTTCGTTAGTGTTTCTCCCAATATTCCATTTAATCATTCATTGAAATTAAAAACCAAATTAAACCCACGTCTAGCCAGTAGTTGCGAGCGTTCATTAGATAATGTTACATATGAACGATTGAATAGAAGATAGCTGTAAAAGTCGAGCCCTTTACCTAAAAATTCCCTAAAAGTTAATTAATAACTCATCTACGTTTAGCCTTTGAGATGTTTTTTTTACTCCCGATTGCTATCGCTCCAGACATCGTCCGACCTTTTTTGCGCACCGTACAAAGAGTATCGTCCGGGAGCGTACATAAAAACCCTTTAACTTATGATGAATTAGCGATCTCCTACGCTTTATGTCTCCCACGTTATCTGAACCTCCTACCCCCTCGATGGACACCCTTTCACACCCCTCGAGCCGAAAATGTGCGTCAATATGAAGAATTAATATAAGCGGAAAAATTGAGGCAAGTTTCAACAGGGTTTCCGTATTAAATTTGACGTTTGTAATAATGTATGCTAATTTTGTATGAATATTGTTAATTGCCAGAAAGTTTTTAATTTACGAAAAATAATAACACTGTTAACCTACCTGTACTTAATTTGAATAAATTTCACATAAAAATACGGTGGTTTAATAAGTATTTTCTTTAATTTTACTTATATTTCTTAAAGAATTACACCGATAGTCATCTTTAACGCCACAATCTGAAGATGAGCGGAAAAAAACTTAAATTAATAGTGACTTATACGAATTATGCTCGAACAAATTAGACGAACGATCAAAAACAAAAGTGGACGAGTCACCGAACACCCCACATCACGGCAAAGGGCACCGTTGTCGTTACTTAATCCTTTGCCTAAAAACTTCCCTCCCGATAGATGTTTTGATATCCCTCGGTATTCATTTATACGTGGCTTCTATAGAAAAACATTGGCGTAAAAAGTGGGTTGAAAATTGGGGGTGGGGGTTGAAATTTTTGGGAAAGGTTGGCAACCGCTGTCGAAGTGACCGCTGAGTAGGGTTCGCATTATGTGGATAACGTCGTTATGTGTTGATCAATTTTAATGCGTTCAGTATAGCTGACCGTCCGCCCTGTAAGACAGTGTTCAAGTGAAAATTAAAAGGAAATTTGTTTGTCCTGAGAATCCACAACCGTTTATAGTCACTCATATTCGACGTTAATGTTAGGCCTATAGGAAGCTAATACAGAAAGACTCGAAAGGGAGCTGATGAGGAGCATTAAATTTCTTTAACTTACTCTTAAAGACTAGTTAACCTTCAGAATAAAAAAAAAACTTCATAACTATTAAATAACAAATATTAAAGAACCTAGCTACTTCCGAGTTGCAAACAGATAAACAAATCACACAACATTAGCCGCAAGAAACATTCATTTCTGCGTAATTTTCAATAGAACATACATACAACTGTCGATTAGAACATTTTCTGAGTACCTCCATTCCTTATGTATTTACAAGAAAAACATTGCATTGGTTCAACAGTACTTGCTAATTTGTGTCTTTCTTCATTATAGTTTTTATGAGTTATGTATAATGGGATACGGTACATTTAAAATTATTTTTAGACCAATTATTTGTTTTTCAATTTATTATTATTACAATCTTTTTATTTAATTTTTTTATTTATTATTAGTTTTACTTAAGTTTAGGTGAGAGATTTACGATTTGAGATTTACGTCATTTTCATGGAAGCTGTCAAGTTCTCTTTTTTAAGCTAAATTGTTCCTTAGATCTTATTTTTCATATCGTGATGAAGCATCGACTGAACAATCCAACACGAACAAAACACAAAAATCAATTGATTTTTTTTTAATTTGAACTAGTTCCTGAGATTAGTGCGTTCAAAGAAATACACTCTTTAGTTTTATAACAGTACAAGTTTATTAAGACGGACTTAAGCAAAATATTTCTTTAACTTAATGTATGTTAAATAAGAAAATAATATTTACGATAACTCAGATTTTTGATCCAGCATTTATCTGTAATCCTCTTAAGTATTCAATATAAGAAATTCGGTCACATTTCATTCGCTAATTTATACCACCCTTAATTATAGGCGATGGGGACGAATGCGCTGTGAATACACAACAGGGTATTTTCTTTTGGAGATTAGATTAGTAAAAAGGGTAGAATGTGTAAAACTGATGAAATGGGGTAAATAAGTACAGATATACATACATTTACATAGATGACATATATAGATTCTATTTATGTGAAAAATTTTTTACAGTTTTTGAGGCATTGCGAATTAAATGGCAGAATTCAACGCCGTACTTTGTCCTAACAACACTGCGCCACGTAGGCCTAAACATGTTCTAATAATACACAGAATTTATAATCTTAATATTCAAATTCACAATTTCTAAAAAAAAAACATTTTTGCATTTATTGATACAAAGTCTCTTTGATAAAAAGTTTCATACATTTTATTGTATGCCGCATCCAAGCAGTATGTAACTTTACTCCGCAGTTGTCATCGTCTCTATTATAGATTCCCTTTTCATTTGCAACTGAATCGTATCGAGTTTTAAAAGTTACTTAACTATTCACAACGTTGAAATGATTTAAATATATGGTATACTAATCATCTGTGTGTGGACTTTAAGATGTAATTTTGTTTAATTGATTTTCATTTCCGTAGGAATTAAAAATTATTTCTTAGTACTCCCATACACTTCCTAATCTACTTACATTTCAAATTTTAACTTTTTAAATAGTAGTTATGTAAATTTAAAAAAAAATTATTGAAATAAAATGTTGTTTATTTTGTAAAAATTATTTAAAAAAAAAACTTGGTGATTATTTTAAACAAATATAAGTATTGTTTTCTTATATTTAGACATCTGTTATTGTATAGAGTTGTAACTAAAGTTTTTTTTTTTCTCCTTGTCTATTTAGAGACATCGTATTCATAGATAAAAATCAACACTGCACTATATTAACGATACGAAAATGAGGGTTCAACACTAATAACGACTATTCAATTTAAATTAAAATGTATAAAAAAAAAACAAATTAATCACTTTACCTCCATATAAAAGTTCCGAATTTTCATAATTTATTTTTTATATATAAATTAATATTCCTACCAAAAACAATCAGTCCAAAAAGTCCACAATTTCTACTATTAATAACACTTCAATGAACAAAATCCAATCAAAATATCACATAAAACAATACGTGTATCCAAATCACCGAGGAAATTCGGGAAAAAAAGTTAGCTGTCAAATTTGACAGTTCCCAAAACATGGACGCCTCGCCGCACCAAAAGCGCGCGAGCAACTGACGCACAGATAAACGCATCGTTTCTTATCTCAGTAATTAACATAACGCTCTCAAGCTCACCTCCTTTAAAATTTTAAATCATTTGCATCACCAAAGAAATCGTATGCAAATAAATGCACTATAAGACATGGCTGCCCTATTTTTGACATTTAGTAGGAATCAATCGGTAAAACAGGTTTAATGGATGCACCTTTGAATAGGGTAGATCACCCTCTACAGATGTCAACGCATTGATCTGAATAAAACGTATAGGAAATGGATTTTTTATTTCCCTTTTTTTATCTAGGAAGAATGGGATCTTAGAGACATTTTGGTTTTTTATACTCGAGGGCAGATGATTTCTCTTCTGCTCTAATCTATTTATAAATATGAAGGATAAATATTAAACAGTTTATCCTTTATGGATGTCACGTCAAGTAAGCGATTTGATATAATCTTATTTATTGATGAAATATAATGTTTATTGTGATTTAAAAATTCAATTCTTTCTCATTTTTGGTATTTTTTTAGATTTGATAGCATTTCTTTACTTCTATACATTTTGTTTATTTCTTTATAGTCAACGTACTAACAAAATTAATTTTATTCAAGCATATGCAACTAAATTTATGTGACATATATTAATATTCTATAACTAATCATTGAAAAATAAAACAAGATGTGACCCCCGTGTAAAATAAAACGATAACTCGATCCCAGTCGCGACCCTTTCGTGAGAATCGTAGAAAAATAAGGAAACTAATTATTATTCGCATATTAAACAACCAAAAACCGGATCAGAAATACTATCAAATAATTATTGAGAAAATATCTATATACATATATTAGCATATTCAAGATGCAACATTGGGAATAAATCATAGAACAATCGAGGGCGAGTGATTTATACTTGGACTGGTTTCATCTTGAAGGCAAAGGGTCGATCGGATCAATTATTTGCATATAAAAATTTTTATTCTGTGAGAAAGTTCAAACTATTTGGGGTTATCTGTAATACGTTTGCCCTTTTATTAATAGTTCGATGATGGCCAATAATACAACTGTTTAATACGATGAACGGGTTTGTGTGAGATAGTTTTTTAATTTAGTATTATTATTATTATTTTAAAAATCGATTTTTTATCTGTATCGATTTTTTTTATATTATTCGTACGCAATATATCCGCGTCGTAGTTATTAAGTATAAATTAATTTACGTTTTTATGTAATTTGATAATATATAAATAATATAATTAAATAAAATGGTGTAATTTTATTATTTATTATACCATTAAAAAGCTATGGACGTAAGCCCGATTCTATATGGAGCGAAACAACTTAAAGTTTGGAAACGACCCGCTTTGGTGGATACATATTTTTTAATTAATTATCATTAATCTGTATTATGATCGTTTGTGTTTGATTGTCGAACGATTTTGAACTCAATGTTTTTGGCATAAGTATTAATGTCTTTTGTCGATTATTTTTATGAGAAAAAAATATTATTTCATCCATTCAATGTGCGGTTATTGTTCGAATTAAATTTTGAATTTAGAATTAAATGCGATGTAAAATTCAAATTTACACGTTCGAATTATGATTTGGATACCGTGTTCTGTTTAAAAAAACGGTTATGGAAAGTTTAGTTCATTGTCGTCTGTCATTGTCAATGTATATCGTTTTTTTGTTGGTTTTGATTGATTTAAATACAACCAAAATTTAATATTGTGATACTTTAACCTTTGGAAAACTAGATAAAAAGATGGAGGAATTAAGTTATGTTTAAGTATATATTAAAAAAAAAATACACATTTCTCCACTCTCCACTTCTTGTCAAAACCACTACTAATCCCCTATTTAAACAGACTATTGGAACTACCAATTAACCAAAAACAATGGACATGACCATTCTGGCCGCCATTTTAATTATTAATTAACGGCCGCACACATACTGAACACTTTAGTTAATTTTCCACACTTAGTTACACATTCGAAATTTGAAAATTCGGCCCTCTATCGAAAGTACGTTGAACTTGTCACGGTACACTTGGCAACGTTTAATTGTTAAATAAAAATATATAACGGTTATTTTTTTTTAATATAAGCTCAACACTATCGAATGATCTTATTTCGTGGGTTTATGTTTTATCTACCGTGTCCAAATAATTTTTGTGATTATACTTATTATATTATTATAACTGGATTTTAATTAATTATTGAATTACCTATTGTTTTTGGTTTCATGTTTCCCATATGGCAGGTCGGTAGAGGGAACCAATGAGGGGACACTCCGTTATTCTTTTCGCAATTATCGAGACGTAATGTGTTCATTGGTGGAGCTCAACGCCGCGCTTTGTCTATCAGAGCGAGTAACGGTGTCACTGTCTTCAAAATTAGCTGGTGTAGGGGAACGTAGTGATAACAATAACTAACACTAGGCTCTCTTTGCCTACAGCGTGAACCTAAAAAAATACCCACTCATAAGAAATACTAATATCTTTGTCCCCTATAAAAAAAGACATTTCAACCAAAATTTAATGTATTAAAAGCACCGCAATTCAAATCCCCCGATCGATTAAGGAAAAGGAAACATTCCCAAAGTGTAACCGATGATCGCGTAACGACTCAATCTACGCACATTCAAATTGGCCCTTTTTTTTCTGAAAACCTCATTACTTCCCGAAATATAGCCTATGGAGCCCATAAATAATCTAACGGAACGCATATTTCAGAACAACAAGAAAAAAATAACACATAAAATTTTTCTTTGCCCCGCTCTCTTAATGTTTGGGAACGTCTCCATTGTCGCGTTGGTATAGATTTTGTGATATTTTTTTTAGGTTCTTATATAGGAGAGTAGGCAAAAAGGAGCATAGTGTTTAGACACTCCGTGTCACTCTTGCCAACTTTAAAGTTGGTAAATAAGCAAATTTAATAAAAATACTTGATACAATAATACTTGAGGTCAGTCGTGCCCAGTTAAACGTGACAGGCTGTGGGTTTGATTCTCATTGGAGGAAATTAAATATTTAATATTTTTAATTCACCACTCTAGTAACGAGCGTTGAGTCCCGCCACTCAAGACCAATGCCTTCAGAATTTGGCGGAAAATGAGAAACGGAAGTGTCTTATCACTAGTAGTTTCTACATACCTTGCTATGTGCGGGATACAGTATGAAGCTAAAAAATAATATTACTATACTATAGTAACATAGTCTAGTGTTTCAGTAATTTAATTAGTAATTCCACTCTAAGTTCAATACAGTACTTTCATAAACTTATTGTTAGTCAAAGCTTTGCGTGACGTATATAATAGTAACTTATTAACTTTGAAAGCTTATTCTGTGATCAGTTAACAAAGTAGTTGTTAACAGTATAAATAATAATTAATATAAATAATTAATTATTGAGAAAATGTAATATTATAGGTAGGTACTCTAGAAAAGCATGGATACCCATAGGTATCTCAAGAACTACTGAACCAATTTTGATGAAATGTAAATTGTTGTCTAAGTTTAAATGTATTTCCTTTGGATAAAAAAAAATATTTTAATATTATTTTTGAATTTCTGTCACACTTAAAAAATATAGCGCATTTGCTCGGAAGCCTAAATCTATCACCCTACTCAAATATTATCCGAAATCAACACTATCACAGACATACACACAAGACAAATTTACAACTACCCTTTACTAAAGTTAGTTAAAACAGAAGAAAACAAAAGAAGAAAACACCATCCATATCAAACTTAACGAAAAGAAAAAAAAAGAAGAACTAGTAGCAATAATAGAAAAATATATTAAAGTGATTATGGCATACCATAGCCAGTGCTATATTTTTTTCTCGTGCAACAAAGGAAACAGAGCGGCGTGGGGTTCCGCACATAGATTCTTGCATTATTTTAGTATGCAAATGCGACGCTATCGCGAGACACTGTTAGAGCAATTTAAATTATTTTTTATGGTTCCTTCGAGTATTGAGAGTTCGCCAAGTGGCCGTATATTGTGTTTTTGAGCTGATCTTTGAGATTTGAATATGTAGGAAGGAGGATGCTATGCTATAGGGAATGTAAGTTGAGTTTGTTGTTTGAGAAAGAGTTTTTTTATAGTATAGCAGGTAGGCAGACGGAACGTAATGTCAAGACACTTCGTTCAACAGTTTCTGCGTGAATTTAAGATATTGTTTGTTGAGTAACGGTACTCAATGCGGCTTTTTGTCTTATAAGAGAAGGGATTAAAAATAATTCCTCTCTCTGAATGGGAATCGAACTCACAATCATCGTGTTGGCAGGCAGAGACGGTCTAATAAGATCGTCGCGATGGCACTTTGATATCTTCAGAAGGTGGTTTTTTTTAATTTTTTTTATATTATAGTCAATACATGAATCAATGAATATATCCTGACAAATAACTTATCCACATACATATCTCTAGTTGTTTTGAAACATTTTTAGTTCACATTAGCAATACGTACGTAACAACAATACATAGGTATTGGTACAAAACAAATTTTATTTCGTATTTCTGAGGCACTTAAGTGATAATTTATGGCAACACTTAAAACAATTTAATTTTCAATTCAAATTTAATGCGTAACTATAAAATATTCTTACTCTACCTCTCTCTCTCTATATATATAGATACAAATTTAATCTGTGGAAAATATTCGTTGCAAGGGAAAAAAATCTGATTAGGTTCGATGATATATAGCTAAATTCCTCGTTTTATTCCTATCTCATTTGAATATTAGACGCGTTATTGAAAAGAAAACTTTCTGAACGGCCTTCCGCGAGCTTTTAATGGTTATTGCCTCCCCTTGGTTCCGATAGGAGAAAAAAAAGGAATCAGGTGTTTTTCGTACAATACTGTGTTTTTAATAATAACTAAACAAATTTTAATGGAACTTTGCATTTTTGTGCAATTTTTTGATGGGGAATTTGTTCATGTTTTTTTTTTGTATTGTAAGCTTTATCTCACATTGTTAGGATTTTATTGATTAATAAATATTATTAATAGATTATTATCAAAATTTTGATGAGAAGTTTGATTCCCGATAGGGGGAATAATTATTATTATATATTTAATTATTTTTTGTTTTCCCGCTCTACTGAATCGATACACAATACCTCAGATATTGGGCGGTGCGTAGAGAACAGAGTGTCTAAGCACTAGGCCACCTCTACCTACCGTGTAACACTCGCTTTAAGCTTAAAGCGAGTGAAACTGTTAAAAGAGTATTTTCTCATAATAAATTCCAAAACATTCATAATCAAATATAGACTAATTCGAGGGCGCTTATCATCTATTCATTGCGCGTTCTTAATTCGAATACAGTTTAAATATCGAACGGAAACGGATACGGTACTGATTCTAATTTCAAATGAAATATCGCAATTGATAATATTTTTGTGGCGGTCACAACGACACTATTATATTGAACGGAAATTTACGATAATGGTTCATAAATGAACCGCTTTTGTCTATTCCTAGAATATTTTGTATGGACATGCGTTTTATATATTTCTATATATACCTAATAGGGAAAAATAATTCTGAGGCTGTAGTAGAATCGCAACGATTGTCGATTCGATTCTCTATCAGGGAATTTAGTTATTTTCATTTCCTCGATTTGAGTACAAGATGAAGCGAGGCGCCGAGTTGCGCTACTTAATACGCAGTGTGCTAAAATTGGGTGAATAATGAGGAGACTTCTAACACAAAAAAAAAAGTATTACAAAAAACACAAAAAATGGGAACCTACGTACATATATGAACACAGTGCCTGTTTACTTTAAGTAAAAATTTTATTTATATCTTCGAATCTAAGAAATAATTACATCTTAAAATAAATGATTCACGCTGTATCCCGCACACAGCAGGGTAGGCAGAGGAAGCCTACCCCACTTTCCGCCGAATTCTGGAGGCATTGCGTGCTAAGTGGCGGAACTCAACGCCGCGATTTGCCTCGACACCAGAGCGAAGAAATGAAAATATAAATGTAAATAATTACATTTTTATTTTCGATTTTATCAACATTTTACAATGTTAGCAGTAGGTAGCAATTGAATGTTAAAAAGCGACAAACGCTCGTAAACACTAAATCCGAAACTGAAATAACTTTCAATTTAAAAATAAATTAATGGCCGAACTAAATGAAATATTCTTATATCAGAATTTGCTGAGACGTCCACGTCTTCTTGAAATAGAAGCGATAAAAAATTTTAATATACGCATCATTGACGTAATGCCAATAGTGACTGAGAGATGTTGTATTCGATTTCTGTTGGCAACAACTGGGAATCGATTTTGTTTAATATCGATTACAAAAATAATATTGATGTGTATTTATTATTAATATTTAGTTTTTTTAGCTTATAGCAGGGTACAGGGAACCAAGTATTAAGAAAATCAGTTCCCCACTCACCGCCGAATTCAATTCGTATTTTCATATTGCGTACTGAGTGGAGGCGCTAAACGCTGCATTTTGTAATCAAAGAAAGGAAATAAAAAATGTTTCATTCCCCTGAGTGAGAATCGAACCACAACTATCGCGTTTACAGTCAAAAAGCCTCTCCCACATATTAACTTATTTTTATCAACATTGCGCGTTACACCATATCTTTTTTTAAATCAAAAAGCTGTCATTTCTGTTTTGTTCCCAGGCCTTTTAACGTCAATTGATATTCCAGATTCCATTTTCCAGGATAGGTAGGTGTCAACGGTCGCCGTGTCGTCTATTTTGGCGTGAACTCATAAAGTATGATTACCGGTAATGTCACCGGTTTCATTCGGTTCTTGACGGTTTTTTTAATATTGTTCGGAAAGCAGCGGGGAAGTGGGATTTATTTGAATCGTGTAGATACTATATGAATATAGATGTAATATGGCATATTTTTTTGTTATGATGAAATAATTTTTTTATTTTTATTTTATTGCGATATGAGTTGAGGACATCGTAGCGTAGCGAGGTTTGTATTTAACTAGCCTAATAGACAAAGGGCGGCGTTGAGTTCTGCTACTTAACACGAAAATAAAATGTCCTGTATTCTAATGATATGAATAAAATATAACTTATTTTTTTAGAAATGTTTGTTCTTAAGCAAACATCTGTATAGATTTGATAAATAAAAAAAATATCCCAAATATTAGTTTAAGCGCCAGTTCGGCGTTGAGTTCTGCCACTCATCACGCAATGCCTCCAGAATTTGGCAGAAAGTGGGGAACAGAGTGTCTTAACACTAGGTTCCCTCTGCCTATCCTGCTGTGCGCGGGATACACCGTGAAGCTGATTTATTTATTTTATTAGTTTAAGCTACATAAGCAACAAGTAGGTTATCGACCAAATTTGTCCAATCATCCAACTAACAATCACTTAAGTCAAAATCTCTTAAAATAGATCTCTTTTACAATAAAAAAAGTCACAAAAAAGAGAGTAAAGAAACTAAAATCAGATAATCGAACGTCCTACCGGGTTACGCGTTATCTTCGATACATTCATAGGTAGGTGCCTATACAAAAACTGTACGAACAATGCGGCTCGCCCACGTGGTTTGGGCAGATGCATATTACATATGCTAATGTAGGTGATCCTTCCGTTATATTCCATAATCGATCGAAGGATGCAGGGAGGTCTCCCTGCATCCTTCGATCGATTATGAAACGATTTTGTTTGATTGTCTTAGATTTGTTTTTTTTTATAGTATGTTATTATTGATAAACTGTAGGTACTACTTTTAGAAAAAAAAAATTATATTAGAAAACGTGGAATTTTTTTAACCTGCGCCTCTTAGAAAATGTTACAAATGTTAAAAATATATATCACTTCGTATTTCGCAATTATGTTTATTTTTTTATATGTAAAGATATTGCTATAGGTCGCGGAATTAAACACCGAAATTTGTGTTATGAGATCGAGATTATCTAAATATTTTTAACATTAAAACCATCAATTACCTTAACTGGAATTCAAACCTATTTCGTTTGCACTACTACGTATGGTTTTAATTAAACGAATGTTCTATAAAAATTAATATAAATAATAGATTTTTAGCATATAAAGTATAAAATATAAGAGAGGAGTGTATGTGAATGATCCATACATTTTGGGTGTGTGCCAGTGAGTGGAGGTCACTCGGTCATTCAACGTAGGTACCTAACGTACGTACCAAGTGTTGATAGGCTGTTTTAAAATATACGATTTTTTTCCAATTAGATAGGTACTCGAAATAATATAAATATGGTATTTTTTAGCCTCAAATAATACGTTGCCTCGATTGTGGATCGAACTCGTAACCATCGCGTTCACAGTCAGATGCTATGCAGCTGCAAAGGTTCGGGTTCGATTCTCATTCAAAGGTATTATATTTATTTAGTTTGAAATACAAATCGCAATTTTGTGTTTCGGCAGCCAATAGGCTATACTTTCTGCCTATCCTACTTTATAGTACAAAAAAGTTAAATCTAGGTACATTTTGATACATTTCCTTTAAAAGTCGGTTAAAATATTTAAATCGTTATAATACATATTCCTAATGAGCCAATAACTCGTGGAACAATAGCGTCGTGGGCGTTCCGAATCGAAAATTATCCCAAAAGTTTAACATAACGTTTATTCAAATAGGTGTTTTAGTTATCGATAAGTAAGAATCGATGTTTAAAATAAATATTGTATCGGATAGACAGTCAAACACTAGTGTTAAGACACTCCGTTCTCTATTGTATGGCCGAGTTTGAGTTGAGTTGCGGAACTCAAGTCCGTGCTGTGTGTTACAAAAATAAAAATGGATTTGAAAATACTCCATGAACATAAAATAATTTTATAATTATTGCTATTATTTTGACGATAGCTATATATGATAGATGTAGATTCGATTCTTACTCAGGGAATTGCATTTCAGCGTTAAGTTACGTATTCAAATCTATAACACACTTATCAAAAAGCACATAATTTTTACATATTTTTTTTTAATAGCAATAATGATTCTTATTAAAATATTATTCTGCTAGGGAACCCTAATTATCACTTCTAACTTGAATTGTGACGATGACTTTTTTATCCCAATTTGAATTATCGAAGCCATTGTGACGGATTTGACTTTTTTAGTCGCCCTTTATGTCGAGCACACCTTTAATCGCGTATTCAAATTGGGACGCGGAGAAAAAAGAGAAAAAAAAAGAATAATAAATATTGTTTATTATTTTGTCCCCAGCGTGTATTGCCGTTTCCGGCTGTCAGCGATTGTGTGATTGAAGACGAATGTGGGTAGTTCACAATGAATAGATTTTTCATATTTTTTTTTCCTCTGGCAAGTTTTAGTTGTCAATGTGTAATTTGTTAAGATTATTGTTGTGTTAATTGTTATATTATTTTTTAAATTTTTTATTCTACAAATATAAAGCTGTGGATTAAGCTAATAAGATAATACGGGAGGTTTAGTTCCGCCCTTAAACTTAACTTCTAGAAAACTGGAAATTTTCCTACCATGCTATATACAGGATACAGCAGCAGAAGATACAAAGAAAAGTGAACATAACTATAGTCACTCCGTTTTTCACATATACACTATTTATAGAAACTATTTTTTCAATCGCTCAAAATAAGAAATATTTTTCTGAGTTAGAATTCAATCCACAGCAATAGGTACCTACCCCACAATCACATTAGAACCTACACATATCGCGTACCTCCAGACATCATATACAGCTGTACCATTACCGCATTCACTAATTAATACTAATGCTAGACAATTTCCCATAAAAAAAATCAATTAAACAACAACAACAACAAAAAAAAAATTGATACACATTAAACGCCGCAAGGACTAAAAATCCGTTCAAAAAAAAGGCAATCAAGTCGATCGGGGAACAAATTAGACGAATGGCGGGTTTCTTTGTCTCGGACTCTAATGAGTTTTTAAGTCGATTATGGCAATTTTTCATAGAAAAACTCCGCTTGATGTATCGTCGGGATCAATCACTGTTGCTCACAAATTGCTACGTCGTATCGTATCGTATCGGTAGATATAAATGACCTTATTTTGTATATGAATCGATTTTTTTGTTGTTGTTGTCGATTCTTATTGTTGTTCGTGATCTATGTGGTTTTTTTAATAAATGGTAACAATTGTGTGTTGTTTATGATGTAATAATAAATTCTTGGTAACAATAATTTTACTATTAATTCTTAGCGTCTGTTGTGAGTTTGATTCTCACTCGGGGAAAATAGTTATTTTAATTTCTTCGCTCCGATAACAAGACAAAGTGCATGTTGAGTCCTGTCACTCAACATGCACTGTGTTAACATTAGATTCCCTCTGCCAACTCTGATTTTTACGGAAAACATCGTAATGTTTATAAAAAAATATGTCTCAGAGTCGCCTCAGTCTGTTTGGGCATATCTAGTAAAGATTTATTTTCACCAATTGGTTTCGAAAGGATAATCTGTTTCGTTCGAGTTAGGCTATTTCCATTTTAAGGATTTCATTTAGTTTCACATGAAATACAAAAAAAAATTCTATTGGTATCGTTTTATAAAAAGCCAAAACCGTAAAAAGCAAAAGGTAAAATTGAACTGTGAATCAAAAATAAACTGTCAAAAAATAAACATTTAAAACCTCGCCCGGAACTGTCCGTCACATTCCATATTCAAACGAACGAACGAACGAATGAATGTGCGTATTGTTTTAAAATTCGAACGCGAAATTATGAATGCGTGTTTCGTTTTACGAAATAATCGTTAATCGGCTTCTTTGTTACGTTCATTCATTCGATTTGTATTGGTTTTGTAGTGTTGGTGATTAGATTGAATGGTTGTGTGTGTGTTTTTTTTAATATTTTGAAATTATTAATTGATGTTTTTTTTGTGAAATTTTAACTTTATAACCTAGGAATTAATGAAGATAATATATATTTAATATATAGGTTTACCTAACCCTTATATGAAATAGTTTCAATTTGACCGGCTCTTTTATTTTTTTAGCTTCCCGCATATACCGGGGAAGGTAGAGGAAATTACCCCAAATATATTTTTTCCAACCAGAACTATCTTATTATAAAGAAGCTAGTAGGTACTAACAAAATGCGTTTCTCACTTTTCAATAACTTACTTGTACGACAAGCAGGCATAACCTAACGGTGCACTATGTCTTAACCAAAATAATTTTAAATAATTAATCACTAATCGAAATCGATTCGAACCTACTATCGTCGAGTATACCTCGATGGCGTCTTAAATTCACCTATTGTTTTATTCGATTATTCGATTTCTTTGTCTTTTGTAGAATTGTTTGCGTGTAATTCAATACGAATTAAGAGAGAGCTATTTCAATTTGTACGTCAACGCGTTTTTTTTATTTGAATATAATTGAATTGGAATGTTTTTTTTGTTTTTGTATGCATAATGTGATTGGTCCATTTGTATGGTGGTTGTATTACTTAGATGATTGTTGTGGGTTCGATTTACGATACGATGAATTAAGTATTTTTCAGTTCCTCATACATTTTCTGCAAATTTATAATAAATAACACAATAATTATTTATTTGTTTATATATTTTTTTAGAAAAAATGTATGTTTGTTTTTAGTTAAGTAGATATATTAATAGATATCGTTTATTTTGATAATCGTTCGTTTGAATAATCATCAAAGTAGTTGTAAGATTTAGTTAATATGCCTAATAATTAAAATATTTGACTCTTTTTTTGGCTTCACGTATCCCGCACATAGTAGAGATAAAAGAGGGAACCTAGTGTTAAGACACTCAATTCCTATTAAGACACTTCCGCTCTTCACTTTTCGCCAAATTTTAGAGGCATTTTGTGTAGAGTGATCAAATTTAAAGTTCGTTGTCGTCGTTTCGTTATCAGAGTGAGGAAATGAAAATATTTAATATTTCATTTCTTCGAGTGGGAATCGAACCACAATCTGTCGCGGTTTTAGTAGCTCTGCCCCTGGGCCACGACTGGCTTCATGAAGGTACCAAGCAGGTATATTAGCATTTGAGATATAAATATACAATCCATACATAATAGCTAAAACATTAACTAGAACTAAGATCTAATAACCGAATAACACAACATTACCTCAACAACACACAGCATCTCCACGTACCTGTAACCAATGTTAGGTAACTTTAGGTAAACTTGGACACGTTCGAGAAGGTTCCAACACAAAAAAAATCAACCAATAAGGCTTTTATGGTGAAAAATCTCATATAAGAACTGGGCGTGGCCCCAGCACGCCTATGACTCGATTCAAGATAAAATAAAGTCGATATTCCGATAACCTCCAATAACCTTCGATTTTCGAACGCCCTTCACTATCTTATAAGATATTGAAACGCCTTCTTAGAAACTTCTGAACCGCAAAAATGAACTTTAACTTCGAGAACCAAGTCTTAAATTCGTATGTCAAATAAAATCGTAAAATATATTGATGTGATATCGGTTTTCCATTAAGAGTTTCGAGTGAATTTGGTCTTTACGACAGTGGATTAAGGTTCATTTTCTCATGTGTGTATAGTAAAAGGAATGTATTGACGTGTTATCGGGTATGCTGTTGTCCCTTTCACTCGTATGCGCTTAGTGTATGTGCGTCCCTGTCGCCGCGAGATAAGACAGCTTTCTTTGTAATGTCTGCGCATTCTTTTAAAATAATGTACGCCAGAGGTCGTTTGCTGGTTGAAGAAAATGTGAAGGTTTTTGCGATTTTTTTTGTAATTTTTCTTAGAGGCGGTCAGTTTTTATTGGATGATGGTTGTGGGTTCGTAGAGATAGCGTGCAGCGTTTAGATCCGCAATTAGTCTATGACGGGTTGTGAAATGAGGAGGAACTGTTGTGGCCTCTATTTTCTTTGAATGGTTCTACTTAGACGTCATGTTTAATTATTTGCGTAAAGATCTAGTCTTCAAAGACTCCGTTCTTCAATTTTCGAGATTTCTGAGGATATTTTTTTTCGTATCACGTTGCTTCCGGTACGTAGCAGGATAAGCAGAGGTAACCTATGAACGTAGTGTTAAGACACTCCGTTTCCATCAAGACACATCCGCTCCCCATTTTTCGCTGAATTCTCTAGGTTTAAAAACGATTGTTGGGTTCCAATCCTCAACACCATTCTTTGCATTGTTATCAGAACGAGGATATGAAAATATTAAATATCTCTTTCTCCTAAAAGTGAATCGAACCCACAACCATCACATTAACAATCAGGCATTATCCCTTCATTAAAACTATAACAGAATAATAAATCACTACAATCTTCCTCCAAACATAACTTATCTTACAACTTACAATAACAATTCAAATACTAAATATACCAAATCACGAACTATATTAACACATCAAGTTAAACAAACCAAAAAAAATAATAAATTAATTTGGAAGGAAGTTTCTCAGTTAATAAAATAACATAAAATAATATAAATAAATAAATATTTCTTAGATCAATTTTTATACGTTCACAGTCATACATTATTTTTATTATGTTTTCTTATTCCTATGAATGTTGTTTCAAGCTCAGTGTGGTTCGTAGAACAGGAAATTGGAAGTGGCATTCATTTATTTAGTTTTAGTTTTTAGCTAGAGAGAAAAGAAGAGAAAAAGAGAAGAAAGAGAGGAATCTAGTGTTAAAACACTCCGCTTTCTGATGAATTTGAAAGACACATGCCAATAATTCATTTATGTATAATCAGCTATTGTAATAAGACAAAACGCGGCGTTGAGTTTCATCACTCAACACATGCCCTGATAATTGAGAAACTGATTGACTGATGTTGACACACATTAAAAAAAAATTAAAAAGAAAGAAAAATGACTTTTAAAGTAGTACCTCTATATATTTTTTTTTTACAATTTGACACTTCCATTTTCTGGCGAGCCTAAGGAGCAGCGTTAATTTCTGGTGGAAAATGGAGAGCGGAGTGTTTCGGATACTATCTTCTCTATATTTATCCTGCTACACGCGGGTTAAAGCGTGAAGCTTTATTATAGCTATCCCTATCTTTTTAATACAAATTTTGACTCGATGGCATATCTAACGTTCACCAAATCTTCATCCAATCCCATTCTAGAAATATCTCAAAACATAAATAGTAAATATGATACATGTGGTCGTCTCAATCGAACACTTGTTACGGTTTTTTTTTTATTTTACGATCATTTTTAAACCTTAAATATTAATAATATTTTAGTTATGGTTACCCATAAACATTTTTTTTATTATTTAATTAGATAAATATTTAGAGTTTCGTTTTATTATCTTTTGATTTTAACCAATAAGTAAATAAATTAAGTAAAAATTTGGAAATAAGTTATTTAATTTCGACAATTTACATAATTAGTATCGAAAAGTTGATTAAGAAAAAGATAAAGTTTCTTTTTAGCTTCACGCTATATCCCGCAATGAGGATAGGCAGGTATACAGCGGGAACCTAGTATTAAGATAGTCCGTTCTCCAACTTCCGCCTAATTTTTCGAAACATTGCATGTTGAGTGGCGAAACTCAACGCCGTTTTATGTCTATTAAAGCGGAGAAACGGAAACAATTAAAATATAAATATTCCTACGGATCAAACGACTACCGCGTGAACAGCCAGACGCTGTACCACTGCGCCAGAGTGACCCCTACATTTAATATTGAAGCTAAATATAATAGTCAGGTTACATTGGGGCCAGTCGTGGCGCAGGGGCACAAAGTGTGACTGTAAAACCGACTGGTTGTGGGTTCGATCCCCACTCGAGGAGATGTTTGATGAATATTTACTTAAATTTATATTTCCATTTCTTCGCTCTGGTGTCGAGACAAACCGCGGCGTTGAGTTCCACCACTCAACACGCAATGTCTCCAGAACTTGGCGGAAAGTGGAGAACGGAGTGTCTTAACACTAGGTTCCCTCTGCCTACCCTGCTGTGAAGCTGATTTAATTTAATTTTCTTTTATAATAGTAAGGTACAATCAACAAAGCCACCAGAGAAGATCAATTAACAAAAAGATTAAGCCGGAAGACATTCATCCATTTTTTTTAATTACCTCACATACATACATACAGATCAACATTATAACATAACTTTCTTAGAGACGATATTATCATAAAGTATTCTAGGCTTGAAAATAAAGAAAAAAAAAAACGTTACAATTTCAAAATTTTACGACAATCGTAAAATAAATTCAAAGGTGTATACGGGACCTTAATTATATCGACGAACGTATAACTCTCTTTTAATAGATATTCTTGACTTTTATAGTAGGTATTTGGTAGAAATTTTTGAAATTATATTTTTACTAGTTGTCGCCGGCAGCTTTGCTCGAGTGGAGTTTAAGGTGTTAAATGGAAAATCCCGTAAGATTTTTGAGAAAATCTTTCTTAGGCTTCTAAACTCTGAGACCGATCTTGAGATGCCGTAGTATACATTTTATGACGGTGTCTCTTGATAACTCTCAAGATCGATCTCAGAGTTGAGATCGATTTATACTTTCTAAGTCCATTAGTTTCGTCTGTGTATTATCTGTCAGTCACTATATTATAGGATAGGCAGATTGTTAATTCTTAGTTCAGGAGACAGGAAAATCCGTCGTCCCATCGCATTGCGGAACCCAACGCCGTCATAATAGAGCAGGTGTACTGAACAAAAAATTAAATATAATCATTCCAAGAATGGATATCGAACCCACAAATATCTTTTACAGTAAGCCACTACACCACAACGGCCTCGATATATTAAGCTGGGATAATTGCGTTGATATTGTATACAAATGAATAAGTAATTATATCTTTGATTAATATTTAATAGTTTATTAGTATTTGAACGTGTCTGTTGAAATTTACCATAATTCATGAGATTTACAGTCAAGAGTTAGAAACTATTCTATCACTCATCCTATCCTGCTTTGCGAGATTAAGCGTGAAACTTAAAGAATAGTCTATCCATTTAGGTTCCTACAAGTAGGGTAAGCAAAGGGAACCTAGTGTTAAGATACTTTATTGAATGTTTGGGATTGTCTTGTTGGCAGAGCAAAAAAAAAATTTAAATAATTTATTCCTTCGCGTGGGAATCAAACCCATAACCTTCGCGTTCACAGTCAGTCTGTGGCTCCAATCCATTGGTTAAATGTAAATAATATAAGGATAAATAGATATGTATTCTATATTTATTAATATAAATAATAAGAAACGGCAGACGTACAAAAAATAGGTGACTCAAGTGGCATTGAAACTAATCGAGATATGATTTTTGATAATATTATTGAAAAACACCATTTTAAATTAAATTTTTAATATTACTTTGAATATTTAGTATTATTTTATTATATTAAATTAACCTACAAATAGATATTTTGTAAATGCATGTCTGCAATATATGTATGTCGTAGTGGGTTCGATCACTACCCGGGGACAGATTATATTTAAATTGTTTTGATTCTCGTTCTCGCAGATTAGATGCAGCGTTGAATTCCGCCACTCTACACCGAATATCTTTAAAATTACAAATATCTTTGTTTGTTACATTTCGGAAGTGAATCCACAACGCTGCTAGCTACTAAGCGAATCCATGACACACAGAAATATATTTTAATATCAGTCTATAAATCCTATAGCTATAGAAAGTAAAGAGAGAGAGAGATCACTAAGTCACTCAAATAACAAACAAAACTAAACAACCAATAAATATGCACACACAGAACATGCACAGTGATTTAATTGCATTGCAATGGTACCACAGTTCCTGGCCGCGTGGGTCAATCATCTTTATTGCCGATCGACCGTTCCTCATTAATAAGCTATATCCGCTAACCTTTCATGGTACATGTTGACGGACGGACAAACTGATATTTGTTGGATTTTTTATTTATTATTTTTAGCTTCACGCTAGCTTTGTCCAATTTCCGTCGAATTGTGTAGGCGTTGCGTGTTGAGTGGCGAAACTTAACGCCGCGCATTGCCTCGTTACCATAGCGAGGAAAAGAAAATAATAAATATTTTATTTCTTCGAGTGGTAATCCACTTCACAACCGTTGGGTTTACTGATCATCATTGTACTTAGTATTTTTTTAAGTTTCACACTTTATCCCGCAAATATGAAGATAGGCAGAGGGAACTAAGTGTTAAGATACTCTGTTCCTCACTTTCCGCCCAATTTAGAGTCCAAGCGATCACACCACTTCGACATAGGTACATTTTTATTAATCGACTTTAAAATTCTTATTCTTATTTTTATGGCAACTTATTTATTTATACATAGCGATCTAGCATCTGTATAGATTTTTTTTAACTTCCGCTATCTAATATTTATTTCTTATAACAATTATTCGGTAACGGGGAACTAACAACCACTGTCTACAAACAAACAGTCAACAACTGTACCACAACAACGTATACTCGTATTGTTGTTTAGATCTCATTTCATTATCTCCCTTTGATATCTATGAATGGAATTTACGATGTATTTTATGGTGTATTTTGTTCACAACAGCCTGTCTATCCAAACATCTATAATATTTGGAGTAGTAGTATGGACTAACGATTTTTTCCGGCGGCTTCGACCGCGTGGTCAAATGGAAAAAAATAAGACGTATGACGTATAAGACGTAATTCTGACCGCAGGTACAATGGGTTACTTTAGACAGCCTTTTTCGGTAATGGGACTATACTATATAATTTATTTTTGGATTCGAGCCAGTAGTTCCTGAGATTAGCACGTTCAATTAAACAAACTCTACAGATTTGCAATATTAACATAAATTTAGGTCTTACTAAAGTAAAATATGTATCTACTTTAAATATTTTAAGTATCGTTTATGAAGAAAGAAACGAAAATTTCAATCGAATTCCATTACATGCAGAAGACAATATAAACATAGTACAATATAAATACAAAATATTTTGTATATTATTTAAAACTACCCAACTTTTTACCCAAAAATTACCCAAAAAAAAAAAACTCAAAAATTACCCAAATAATTTTAAATTTTGGTCACTTAACTTAGGAGGGTACTCCTGAACTAACATTTGACCAGCTAACTAACTATTGACCTCAATTAACGCGATGGCCCGTGACAGGATACACAAGTAATCCGGGATTATTACGATAAAACACCTCTTAGGATATCTTTACCCTTGTCGGGTAAAACTGTGAGGGTTTCCACGACTTCTCAAAGTTGTTTGGTTCGGACAATAAGTTGGAAAGTTTGGTTTAAAATTAAGCTTAAGTTACTTTTTTTGGAAATTTATCAAAATTATGCTGAAATTAGGAAACAATTAGTCATGACAATAAGTTACATCTTCTTATCTTACTAGATATACCTAAATAAGAAAGCGTACAGCTAAAAATAAAAAATAGCTTCACGTTGTATACCGCGAATTCAGGCCTAGTGTTAAGACACTCCATTCCCAATTTCCGCCTGATGAAATATTGCGTATTGCGTTGCGTAACTCTACACTGCTTTTTGTCTAGCTACCAGAAAATCACTAATTATTCCATAATAAACAAAATTATTCCATCGAAAATCGTCAAAATCACAAATAACCTTTATATTTAGTTTTATTGCAAAATAATTTCAAATTCAAATCTAACTTACACGTAACCCTAGGGGCACCCTAGAGGGCAAGAGATCGACCGGACGTCCGGTCAGCACCCCCAAACCGATACTATGAAGTATTTATTGAGTTGCGGCTCACCAAAGTATTTTATTGTTCAGTTAGACCCTTTTTGTTAACGGCTTGATCAATAAGATATTTTGGCACTTTCAAATAAGGCTCTTTATACAATATTTACTGAAGTGTCAAAATAATTAGTTAAAACAATTTGTGGTTTTTTTTGAGAGTAAGTTTGAGTAATTATAGCTTTTGTGTACTCGATTGATGGAGCTGAGGTCAGGGTTGGTCGCAGGTTTGATTTCGAATGACTAAAATTAGGGTCAATGTTCTACTACAGTATCTATAGAGAACATATTAGGCAGTTAAAAAAACTATTTATCAAATTTATTTCGAAAGAAAAATAAACTTTTTTGCTTTATTTTTTTAGCTGTAGTGTATATTCTACATAAAGTAAGGTAGACACCTAAGATAAACATAGTACTAAAAGGCTCTATTCCCTACACACCATCCAATTTTCGAAATATTGCGAATGGAGTGGCGGAATTCAACGCCGCGGCTTATTTTGTTACCAGAGCGAGGAAGTAATTCCATAATAATTCAATACAGTAGTTGGAAAGGTTAGGTTATAACCTTTTAATAACCTTTTTTCCAAATACATCTTGTATTTCGGATATACAGCATGTTCTTAAAAAGTCTATATAAAAATGGTCCAAAGTTCAATAGTATTAAATATCGGCTTGACGCTAATAGCTTGTAATCGAAGTTTGAAAACAACAGGTGCTCGGAATCAAATACTGACGGTTATACAGCACATCTGCGGTTCTATTTTAGTGGGCTTTCTTATTGAGTAAGTTTTTTTTTAATTATTTATCAATGTGTTAAGTAAAGAAAGTTTGTTAATTAGTCCATTAATTTTTATTTTTTTTTATAGATTGTATCAGTTTTTTAACCTTATATTAGAATGCATAGAGCTATCACAAATTTAAAAGTAACTTGCGTTGTTATATAATGTTTATTAAGTAATTTGGTTCTATTATTTTTAAAATTTGTATTGAACTAAAACTTGTGCCTGCTCTGTATAGTTTATATTATAATTGTATATAAGAAATTGACATTACAAAATTATATAATATTGATTTGTATTGGATACTGTTGCTAGTTACTAGTAGGTAACTATTATACTATACTGAAATTAATAATTTAAATAACCACGTAATCATTTCATTATATTTTAAATTTTAATACAAGAAGATAAATTGGAATCGAAGCCGCACCTTTTGATCTAAAATGAAAACTCGCAAAATACGTCTATCAAATTCAGTAAGAAAATCTAAACAAGTAGTCAGAAAACGAAATAAACAGTACAATACCAAATAAAATGTAGCAAAAGAATTGTTGAAAATTCAATAAAGGTTATAAAAATAGAAAATATGACCACTTTACGAGGGTATGATATCGAGGCGACGCCCCACCGGATGTGCGTTGAGCGGGAAAATAGGCGGAAGTTTCTGGAAAAAAAAATACTGGCTGGGAAAAGAAAGGAAATTTGCATGCGAAAGGCCACTCCGCCGATCGAATTTGTCAGATTGTCAATCCGCAAACGATTTTGACACTTTGTTATGTTAATTTCTTCCTGATACGTGTAAATCGTGTTTTGGGGGTTATTTTTTTGGTATTTTTTTTCCTTCTTATCATCATATTGTTAACATTTTAGGGGATGTCGATTCGACTACGTGATGGGATTATACGGAAAATACAACATCTACATTTATTTTTTATCTGTATCACCTGTCAAATTGACAGGTCAAAACAATCAAAAGCCCACAGATTGCGAAAAGAAACACCGTGTTACGTGTAAAGTCGGTAAAGAAAAAAAAATGCAACAATCAAGAATCGAATTCCGAATACTGAGTAGCGTAATTAGACAGGTGATTCGCTAATTCGAAAAAGGAATCCGTCTTAATTCCACAGGTTAGATACCTGTGGGAACGTCACGTAGAATAATCGGTATTCGGGCAAAAAGTCGCCCCTTTCAGCTTGTTAAATATATTTCTGTTGATCGAGCCCTTATTTCAACTCTATTGTGACAGTGATAGTGTCTTTTTTAAATTGCTGCGTGATATTAATCACTAACAGCGATTTGTGATAAGCTGTTGTAGGATCAAGTAGTGTTGTTGTGTCGTGGATTAAGGTTTTGAGAAAAAAAAAACCATGTTATAACGATTTATAAGTAGAAACAAAAGAAGAGAGGAGATTCAAATATCTTCTACAAATATCGGTCAACGTGATAGTTGTAAATTATTATCATTTAAGTTTAATATAATATGTATATTTATATCAAATGCATACTTTAACATTATTAAAGTAATGCCACACTAAAAAAATCCTATAAAATATTGATTGTAACGAGATTCGAACTTACGCCTTTTGAAGACAGGCCAATATGTTTTGTTTATTTATCACTATACGCCGTATTCTACATGCATCACTGTATGTAAGCAGAGGGAAAATAGTATCAAGACACTCTGTTACGTACATATTGCCCAAATTTTGTGCATGAAACCAATTAATTCCCTCAAGTAGGAATCGGACAATAAGCCGTCGCTTGCCTAGCCTCCACCACATTCCTTTAAAGGCAAAATATTAAAAACACATACAAAAACTATGACAAAATCCATTAAACAACACATGTAAAGCTAAACTCGCACAGAACAGAACAGATTGTACGAGGCGATCGATCAATCCCCCGTTTCCTGCGAGGTCAGGGACGATGCGCTCGCGTTGCACGGACATACAAATGATTTGTATGACGTTGTATGGATTTAGGTACTAGCGAACTAGCGCGGCTTCGCTTTAACCTTATGTTTTTTTTGTTCCATACAAAGGCAGAGGGAACCTGGGAACCTAGTGTTAAAATTCCCATTAAGATAACTCCGTATCCCATTTTCCTGACAATTTCTGGTGGCACTGCGTGTTGTAGTGGAACTTAACGTGGCGGTTTGTCTCATTACCGAGTGGGTAAATTAAAATTTGAAATATTTCTTTTCCTTAAGTGGAAATCGAACCCACAACAGTCGCACCCTTGTGCCTTACGATTGGTTATATTATAGCCAAATTATATGAAATATCTTTATAAATTGTAGCCTATGTATTAGTCTAATATATAAGCTATATTACTGCGTCTAATATATAAGTTTCGCCTGAATCCATTCAGGTGTTTTTGCGTGAAGCTGGAACATTCAACTTTTCACATTTATATTATTAAATAAAATATAGTAGTACGATTTCTTGATATTCATATAGTTTTATAGGCTTTATACTTATTAACATATGGATTAGAATACAAAAGAGCCTATGATAGTAGGTACATTGTACTGGTAACCTTTCATGAAATTAATAAAGTCAGTATTAGGATATCTTTTTTCTTCAAGTATTTTGCAAACGGAAGGCAATATTAAGTCGTTCCAACCAGAAACCATGCAGTAAGAAACGTGACTAAATGGTACACTATCTCTATCTACTATACGCGGGATACAGCGTGAAATATATATATATATATATATATATATATATATATATATATATATATATATATATATATATANTATATATATATATAATATAAAAAATCCATCTATCGAAATGGAACCAACAACCATCACGTTTCATCCCACACAACTGCACCACAGCGTAAATACCACATACAAAGTATGCACTTTTTGCACGAAAATATGCGACAATCGATTAAATGTTTCGATCATTAATGAAACAATTTACCGAGCGATTTACGATTCTTGCAAAAAACATTGAATCGATCGAAAATCGAATCGAAATTTTGCGCGGCGTCGACTCGAGCGGCGTCGGCGACATCAAACGGCGACAATTTTGACAATTAAAACGCTGAGAATTGCGTACATTGTCGTCTCCAGGGCATGTCCTTGGCAGGAATTTGAAATACAGAACCCCTTTTTTTAGTGTTGTGCCGCGAACCGGTCCGATTTGCCGCTTCACTCGAGTTTTTTGTTGTTTATGCCGCTTTTAATTTTTAATTTCTTCTGTACGCCCCATATGAATGTTGTGGTAAGTTTACAAGACACTTTTTTTTTCTTAAGTGTAATAATATATGAGAATCCAATTATTAAATGTAATTCTTATAATAACTTTTTTATATTTCTATCATTTATCTCTCAGTTTACAGGTGTTAACGATTTAATTGATATAATGATGTTTTTTTTTTTATTTTAGTGTGTATCGAACTCACAATCGTGGGGTTTACAGTCAAATGTTCCCACTACGCCATGACCGCTTCTATTTTTAATTGTTGATTCTTTAATATCTTATATAGCGTAGAAATTGAGAGATAAATCTCTCTCTGTCTCTCTCTTTAATATTTTACCGCACTACCAACCCATCGACCCTGCTGATTAGAACCCACCACCACCACTACTACTAACATTCAATCAAACGATCACCAACTACAACATTAAAATTATAAATAACCTGTAAAATCCCATAATACCAAAATAAATCGACAATATAAATACAAAATTTATGTTTTCATTTTACCAAAAAAAATGAAAAAAGAAAACAATAAATAATTATATGAGCTTCGCCCCATAAACCCATATCAAATCGGATACTAAGTTTCAAAATCGATACTTTGACAAGATAGAACCCACTACCGATGGGGGCCTTTAAAATTTTATGACTAATAAAATACTGACTTATTCGGACACCGCTGGCACTTGCCACGTTTCTTTACTAAAATCAAACATTAAAATTCGATATTACGACCTATAGAGTCTAATTTTACGACGTTAGTTTTTTTTTTAATAAATTATTCGATGAAAACACCCATAAAGTGGATATTCGATTGAAAATATGATAATAATGATGTGTATTATTTGAATATTAATCGATTTTTTAATTGTTAACCCACATAAGTTACTGTGATTAAGAAATTCTGATGTTCTTTTTTCTGAATATGGTAAGGTGATTGTGTGTCGTAAAGAATCTTTAATAGCTATAAAAAATAATGTATAACAATGTTGTTCTATTGCGCGGTGGTTGTAAGTTCGAATCGGGAAAAAATAATATTAAACATAGATTTTAGTGATGGGAAAATGGTAAACGGAGGTGTCTTAACATTAGGTTCCCAGGTACTGTTTGCCTATCCTGATACGTGCAGTATACAGCGTGAAGCTAATTATTTGTTATTGTAATTATAAGTTATCAGTTAGTAGTTCTATGAGATGTGTGGTGAAATATTGATCATGTCACGTGATGGTGCAAATGGACAATGTCTCACCGTATGCACGACGGTTGTGGGTTCAATCGCCACTCGGAGGAGTGAATTATTTCTATTTCCCTACTATAATTGACAAACCCTTGGCGTTCAGCTCCACCGTTCAACATGCCGTCACCCAAATTAGGCAGTAAGTGAAGAGCGGAGTCACAAACACACAGTCTCATCGTTTCGATCGATTACAAACAACTAATATTATCTTATTTGAGCTGTCTCACATCAGGTATATATGGGTCAAAGTAACAACCTCTTATTATTAAAGTCGGTTACAAATCTCAATGCAAACATAATTTTAAACCGTATGTAGGTACGTACATATGTAACAATATATATATGTATATTGTTACATATATATGTAACAATATATATATAGAGGTCAGTCGTGGCGCAGGGGTACAAAGTGTAACTAACTATAAAATCAACTGGTTGTGCGTTCGATCCCCACTCGAAGAAATAAAATATGTACTTAAATTTATATTTTAATTTCTTCGCTCTGGTGTCGAGGCAAAGCGCGGCGTTGAATTCCGTCACTCAACACGCAATGCCTTCATAATTTGGCGGAAAGTGATACACGTTCTCACACGGAGTGCCTTAATACTAGTTTCCCTCTGTCTACTCTGCTATGTGCGGGATAGAGCGTGAAGTTGATGAGTGGATGAATATACGTATATACATATAGATATTCTGTCGTAAGTCGGTCGGTGAATCGTTCTCAATTGGCTAACGATCGACTTTGCAATCAGAACGGATTGATCAGTTATCAGATAATAGGACCCCAATTGACTCGCACGGTGCTCTCGCGTGATTCTTTGTTTACTATTGGAATTATAGTTTGGAGTTAAATGTCTTATATATCTTTATAATAGCTACTTATGTATATAAGAGGTTGTAGCGTAGTGGGATGAAATGGTCGTAGGTTCATTCCTAATTAGAAGAAATGCATAGACAAAGCGCGGAGTTGAGTTCCGTTACTCAATATTACACAGCTCATAAGTTTGATGAAAAGTGAGAAACGTAGTGACATTACTCTCGGTTCTCTATATAGCCTGCTAAGCGAGAAAAATCACAATAAACATTTGTTTTAGTTTCACGCTGTATATCACACATAGCGGGGTAGGCAAAGTAACCCGGGAACCTAGTGGTAAGACACTCCGTTCCCGTGTAAATATTAAATATTCCATTTCCACGAGTGAGAATCGAACCAATGACTCCTTTACAGACGCACGCCACGAATTGCTTGACAATAAACATACAAATATTAAACATTGCGATAATTGAAACGGTATTTGCAAGTCGAAACGACAAGCGGAATGCCTTTTAAATTCCAAATTCTAAAGAAAAGAACCAATAAGGGATGAATTTACGCAAATCGGAGGGGAGGATGGCTCACTTAGCGATCGAACGTGATCAGTTTACGAAAAAAACGTCTTAAGTAGGTACCAGGTAGGTACCTGTAACCCTCTTGTAAACATTGCGATCGAGAAAAGTTGCCCTCTTTGAGACTTGCTTGACTCTTGTTCAAGAAATCGGGTATTCCCCAACTTTTATTGTTTTGTATTGTCTATGGGATGCGGTTTGTTTGCTTTTTTTATTGCGCTTTGTATAAGTTGTGAATTATACGGCCTATGAAATTGTTTGTGTGGATTTTTTTTGTAAAACATATTATTATGTTGTTATTTTCACTAATTTATCTTTTTTTGGGTTAAAGTTAAGAATTGTTGGTGATACACCATTCTGTTCTTAATTTTCACCTAAATGTGTTATATGGCGGAACTTAATTATGAAGCTTAAGATTTGTATTTAAATATTAGAAAAAAAAAAGTATAAAAATATCTGTCAAAATATCTTTATCTATAGTTACTGCAAGCACTAACAAACATTTTAACTAAATGATTTTATATGATAATTAAATATGATATTGATGTTAAGACAACTGTTATGAATATCGATATCATATAATCGATTGTCAATTACAATTATATTCGCACTTTCGAAGCGAAACATGCCAAAGCGATACATCGTTAAAACAAAAAAAAATAACAACAAATCGAACGGCAACAGAGAGACAATTTTTTAACTTCTACTACTCCCCAGATGAGTTTAGAATTTGGAACAAAAAAATAAATAAAAAATTTAGAACAAAACGATACCGTACAAACCCCCAGTAACTTTGTGCGAAAATTAATTATTAATTTGTTACCATTGGCCGCGTCGCCGGGGGAGGCACACGTTCTATTCTTTTTGACTTTTTTCTGTCAATTTATTTTTTAACGCTTCAATAATGACAGAGTATTTTTTTTTTCAAACTTGTAATAACCGTTGCTTTGTGTTTCAATTTAAAGTGTTTTTTTAACACATTGGCCTCCAAATTCTGTTTAGTTAACAAAAATAACAATAACCGCTAAATAGATTTAATCTGTGCATTAAATCAGGGAACTACCCTTTTTTGATAGAAATGGGGAATTCCCACTATAAAACTTAACTCGTTAAACACATTTTTATCATGATATAGCTTAATAAATATATTCGATACGACATTTTTTTTCCTTTTATGTTAAATTATAACATAAAAGATTTCCAAACCAACTGTTCCTTATTCGTGTTATTTTCACTTAAAGACAAAAATTGTCAAAGGGAACGTGGCGCTCGTCCCGCCGGGATCGTAACTTCAAAGGATGATAGTAGAGCAACTTTATTGACTTGTGATCCCAATTCTGTTACTGGTTTAGAGGAAATCCTATAAATTATGATATATGTTCGTTTTTCTTGTGTCTGTCGTTTTGTTTCGTTTGTACGGAATAGCTGTTGTTGGATACATTTTGTTGGACATTGTGTTTTTCAAATGTGAGTACGTTTTTTTAACTAAATTTAACTTTAAATGTCAAATAACATTAATTTATAAGGCGTCCGATTGTAATCGCCACGGTTGTGGGTTCTATTCCTGCGTGGGGAACTGGAGTACTTGTTTGATATTTGATTTTCTCGCTCTCGTAACGAAGCAAAACTGAGTAGAGTTTTACCAATCACCATTTTGGCGGAAAGTGGGGAACGAAGTGTTTTAACAAAAAGTTATCAAGTTCCCTCTGGTTACCTTGTTATGTGCGTGATAAGGCGTGAAACTAAAAAAAATAAATTAAGGAAATCTTAGTTTACTTAAGCCCTTCAAAAGGGACTAATTGCAAATTTATTCAAATGAAAAATATAATTTTGTAGTAAGTAACCCAAAAATCAACTCACACTAGCTTCTTATAATTCGATTCGACTTAATTACCTGAAAATAAAATAAAAATGATTAACCACTCCACATATAAATGAACAATTGTATTAGTCATACATGCGGGTGTTGCCATAAAATAAAAACTTCTTATAGCAACACTAACAACACTTTATGGTTTTAGAATTATTTTATAACGTCACATAAAATTTCAATTTAATGTTAAAATTTTTGAATTGTTTTCGGCTTTAATTCGTTATGTCAATGCAATGGCAATAAATTAAAAAAAATATAACGTAGTAACCTAAATTTTGTGCGTGTAAGTTAGCTTTGTGCGTTTGAATAATCACCCTAAAATAAAGGGCACGAATTAAAATTTTAAAATTTTGAGTTTGTTTTTCTATTTTAGTGGCACGCTGTATACAACCAGAGTAGCCAGAGAGACTCTAGTACTAAAACTTAAGAACATAAGACATTTACAACTTTTCGCCGAATCTTCGAGACATTACGTATTAAATCAACACCACGTTTTGTCTTGTTAACAGACACGAGGACATCAAAATAATTAATTTCTCCGAGTGCAAATCGAATCCACTACCTTTGCGTTTATAATCTAACGTTACCCCACTGTGTCACGACAGCTTTTATTTCTATCAAACACGAAGAAATCTACCTGAGCTTTAAAAATGAAACAAAGTTTTAATTGCCGAGATAGAAACTGTCTTATGAACTGATGACATTAATAAAAAGATTTTATTCCTCTATAAATTACTGTAAAAAAAGGAAATGAATAAAATAGTTTAGTTGACCACGATCAATACCAAACTTTTTACTACTATTTTACGACACGCTTATGGGCTGCCGAAAAAGTCTAATTTGACTTCATTATGGGATTAGGTAATATTTTTTTTCACGTGTATCCCGCAGAAAGTGTTAAGATCCTCCGTTCTCCACGTATCACCCAATGCACTGCCATTAAACACGCATTAAAATCTAGGTAAATTTTGCGTATTTAATGGCAGTACTCAACGCCGTGCTTTGTCTTGCTAATGGAGCGAGGAAATTAAAATAAATTCATTAATTACTGAGAGCAAGTGAGACTCAAACTCACAACTATCTTACTTACAGTCAGAGGCTGTTTCACTGCGCTAGAATAGCCTCAAAAGATTTTTTTTTGTTGACTTGAATGAAAATAACTAAAATTTTTGTATGATGTGACACTATTTAAATGTACGAGGTAATGACAACAGGTACTATAGGATGGCTATAGGAGGAGAATAAGCTTTGGTCGTCCTCAATAAATGGATCATCCAAAACAAAAAGAATTTATCAATTCGATTCAGTACTTCCTGAGATTACCGCTTTCAACCAAACAAACAATTTAACTTTATAATGCTAAGTGTAGATATTATTATCTTTATCTAAAATCCTATACATATAAATAAATAAAGGAAATAATGAAATGTTTCACAAAGCAATTGCAGTCGTCACCACGTGGGCGGTCGCGCAGTCAATATCCGCGTGACGCGGGATATGCGCAATTTTATTTGTTATTAATATCTCCATTCAATTGAGACTGTAGTGGCGTAGTGGTTGAGTGAAGGGGATCGTGGGTTTGTTGTTTAGGGCAATTGCTTGCAATGCAAGTATATTTTTTTTGTGTATTACAGGATCCCTGTAATACACAAAAAAGCCTGTAGCATGGTAGGTAAAAGGAACCTTGAGTTAAGACATTTCCGCTGAAAACAGAACGGAGTAGGGAATGAAAGTAATTAAAATATTTATTACTTAACGCTAGACTTGCTTTAAGTTTTGTCACCTAAAACTCTAAAGTTGGCAAAAAATTTAAAACATATTAATTATACAACTTTTTCTTTTATATTAAATTACTAAACAAAACTTTCCTGCTGTCAACATTTATGCCCAATAATTTGGTACAACTTTACCGAACGTACACACATCTGTCAAAAATGACATGTCAACCATTTGTACAGATGACATATACATAATGGCCGACCGTACGTATTTAATCGTATGCAATATCGTATAATACTAAACTAAAGCACTAGCTCTAAAACAATGGCGAAAAAAAAATTAAAATGTCAATAAACAGGAGCCGGATTAAAAAACTACCCCATTTTGAATCGATCCTTTCACACTTCACACAATCGGTCGCGACGGTTGATTTCCGTTCTTAATTCAAATAGGCGTCTTTTAGTTTTTTTTTTAATTTGATTTTTTTTTCAATTTCGGTAAGGCAAAGGAACTCGATCGTTAATTCAAATATAGTAGTCTCGAATTACGATTATAGATTCATTCGATAAGTGACCTCGTTTGGAAAGGATATCGCTTATTTATCGATCGGGAATTGAATGATCTAATCAAATTGAAATGAAAACAATTTTGAGGATTCCGTGTCTATTCATCGAGGGAGGGACTTTTTGTTTATGGTTCTTAACCTTGGGATAGGAACTATAATATTTTTTTAAAGCATCCTAGTGTTAACTACTTCTTTTACCACTTTTCGCTTATTTTTCAAAATATTGCGTGTTCTGTTGCGGAAATCAATGCCGCGCTTTGTACTTTGTAACAGCGGGCAAAAGAAAATAGAGAAAACAGAGTGGGGATCGAAACGGCGCTTTTACAATAAGATAAATAGATGCCTTTCCACTGTGTCACAACGACCGCTGTTACATTAAATAATCTTGAATTAGAATATAAGAACACATGTATCTTCTACATAAATATTAAAAAACAACCACGCAGCAATAAAACAGTACTTCCAACAGCGTTCAACACCGAAAACTGTATCAAAACCGAGTGTGACATGAGATTTGGATAAAAAAAACCTATTAAAGAGCCGTGGCAATAAACACGAAGGAAGGTAATAAAAAATCGGCCGCTGTCTCAGCTGTCGCTATTTCCGAACTCATTTCGTTTTTAAAATCGAAGTCCATCGAACTGTTAGTTAGTCGGATTTACAACGCATCGTGGAATATTGCACCTGTGCTGTATGAATTTTGTGTTTTTTTTTCTCTCTCTTTTTTTTAATAAAATATTTTATATTTTTTATATTTTTGTTACTATAGTAATGTTGGTGACGTGATCGTTGTAGGTTCAATAAAAAGCTGTATAAGTACCTATAGAATAGAGATTTCACGATAATAGATTAATCACATTATAAGAATTAATCAAGATTTAGGATGATTATATTAAAAAAAAACAAAAGAACGCAGATGTAGTCAGAACAGCCTAAAAAGAATGGCTCTTACATGTTGTTACCTAATAATAAAAGAGATCTTCCAATTATTTAGATTTTTTATTAAATCACTATAATAGCTTCACGCTGTATCTCGCGTATAGACAGATAAGCATACAGAAGCTAGTGTTAATACAATATTAGAGATATGTCATGTTGAGTGGGGGAATTCAAAACGGGGAAATGTAAACAATTTAATCCCCTAAAGGGGAATCGAACCCACGACTCGCGTACTATCTATCGTATCTTTACAAAGAATCTTTACAAAAAAAACATATAAAACAAGGAAAATGTGTAAAAAAATAAACAATTCTCATATATTTCATCGATACATATTTTTCTAAATATAAAACCAATGGAGTCGCTACGCCAACTATTTTCTGACAATATAGTATCTACTTATATATTTCAAATGACTGCGTTTTTTTAATATTTCTTTTAAAGTTTATACTTTATAGTAGTTAATGGGCGGAGCGTGCCAAGTGGGTGAGTGTCAATGGAACAATAATTTATTATTATTTCTTTCATTGTTTTTGAAAAGCCGACGTTTAAAATATGAATGACAGGCGAAAGATGAAATGTGTATTTTTAGCTGATATATTTTTATTTTTCTTTTACTGTTTTTATGTGAAAAATGGAGTGTCTTAACACTAGGTTACCAATGCCTAATCTACTGTGAAGGAGGAGCGTGAAGCTGCTTATTTCTTTACTTCTTTTTGTTGCTTCTAGTGAACCGAATACAATAGATTGATGAAAGGGAACTTAGTGTTAAGAAACTACTTTAATCACTTTCCGCCAAATTTTTCGAGACATTGTGTGAGACATTCGAGATAATAAAATAAAGAATTCCCACGAGAGGGAGTCGCATCCATATCAGTAGTGCAGTGCCACTTTTCAACGACGTCCTCTACATGTAACCAAGCAACTACTAAAATTAATTAAATTTTAATAATTTCACTAATTCAGTCCATTTCGTGGCAACCGTACACAAGTGTCACTAGTGTCACAAGTGTCACCGATACAAATCCCGTCGCTCAGATATGTCAAAGGCATCGAGTCGGAATTAAAACGTCACTCTCAAGTCACCTGAAGATAAAGTCAGGATACGTTGATATAGAAATAATTGCTTGCGAAATATTAACGAATACTTTAATTGGTGTTAAGAATGTTTGTCAAAATTTTTTTCTTTATAATAACTGTGCTTTTCAAGAAATATTGAAACGTTATTTATGTGTTTTCACGCTGTATTCTGAGTATAGCAAGGTAGGAAGGGGGGAATTTGTATTGAGCGGAACCCAACGCCGAAACACATATGTTAGTATTTGATTTCAGTATGCGTATTGCCTTCGCCGATAAATGGACTATGCAACACAAAGAAAATTAACAACAAATAGAACCAATAGTTGCAGAGATTAGTGTGATCAACTAATAAACAAATTCTTTAATATTAGTATAGATGTAGGTATAGGTACATATATATCGGGTAGATACTAAAACACCGACATTTTCCTTTCAATTCGATTGAGATCTCTCCTATAAATTCATATCACACTAAAATTTCGTAACGACAATCATTAACTGACAAACATCGTAAAGTGGACGCGAAATAGAACGCATTCTCCCGGTTTAAATTTAAATTTCGAACGAGCGACATATTTTTAAAAGTTCGAACAGCGACACTTAAAACTAATCGCTGTTTTCGATTCTAGAACGTCTTTTGAAAGAGTTCGAATGTGCGTTCTAATTTTGAAATGTTTTCGATATAACGGCTGCTGAGACATGTCAATGGCGGGGAAAAACGGATTGTATTTTTTTATTATTATTATAACAGTATCGTTGCATAAGATTTGTGTTGTTGTGCTTAATGAGGGCATTTTATCAATAGTGTATTTTTAAGTGTTGCATTTGTATTGTGTTATTTACTTCTATTTTTTATTAAATATATCTAAATCAAAGTGCACCTTAAAATAAACTTTTTGTATTTTTTAAAGTTTTCAGCTTCATGCTGTATCCCGCACACAGCAGGGTAGGCAGGGGGACCTTGTGTTAAGACACTCCGTTCGCCACTTTAAGGAACTCAACGCCGCAAAAGTTTTAAAGTTTTATTATTTCTTAAACTTATTTTTTAATTTTTTGATGCTCTCTTGGTGCGTCGAGAAATGTTATATTATACATAACGGCTGTGGGTTCAATTCCTACATTATGAACAATCAAACATGTAATATTATCAGAATTTTATTGACTTAATATACTTGTAAACTTATATGCAAAATTTCTTATTGCATAAAAAAATACTGGCATATTTTCTGAATCACGATTTTATTGTATTGTCAACAATACAAATCACAGTATAATTTAAAATCATTTCACATAAATACCTATATAATATATTTCATAGTTTCGTATAAATCGCGTATTTTTAAAATGTGATAAAATCTTGTGAGCTCGCAAATTGTAGGTGTTAATGGGCCGATTATCGTCGTTCGGAATTTTCATTAACGCGCTCGAGTGTCATTTAGGTTTTTTATTAATACCGTTGATCAACAATACGTGCAGCTTGCACTCTTTTCGTGAACATTCGGTTGAAAAAACCGACTTAAATGTCAATGTGAAGATTCTATAATAGCATAAGTTTTAGGGATAACTTAGTGATAAGACACAACGTTCTCCTCTTGCCACTCGAATTCGACATATTGAGTATGATGATATTGATTATAATGTATTTTTTAGCTTCACTTTGTAATGTACTAGTAGCAGCAGAGGGAAGCTGGGATCTTAGTGTTAAGTTCTTATAATGTATAGACTCTATTACAAGTATCTGATTTAATTGTCGCAAATTCTAAGCCTCTAAACTCATAATTACGATAGAAGACTAACTTCCCATACTAATATAATCTTCTTAATTTATATTTAATAATATTGTAAAAATATTTCATATTATTAACGAAATCGATTTTGTATTTTCATACACTTAAAATAAAGTTTATTTTCGAGTGGCCATTCCGTTACATTCTGTAGACATCTTTCCCACCGTTCCGTTGAACTTTGTCACTCGTACAAACTTTTGTTTTGAAATTTAGTTCACTTGGCAACTTTAAAGGGATTTAGAACTAAGCTGTAGTGTTGTTACTTAATATTTATTCGCATGTTATTAACATCGATTTATATAACTATTATTCGTTATAAAAATCACTAATTTTCCCTACGTCTTGATAGGTCAAATGTAAATAACTAAATATATATGAACTGAGTGCGTGAGGTGACTCGGAACACAGATATGATAAAATAGATTAACAAACACAAATACGGCAGAAAATGGGACGAGAACGGAAGTGTCCTAAAGAGAACGGAGAGTCTCAAGGCTAGGTCCTTAGGTTACCTCTGCCTACTCTGCTATCTAAGTAACTGAAAAAAAATGTAAATGTTTTTTTGCTAAATACTAATATATTAATAGCGTTTACTTAAATAAATAACAATATATCAGTTTATTTCCAACCTAAAGACGTTACCAATTAACCTTTCCGACGCAACATCAGTTAGTGATGCCATCGTAAATCACTCACGTCGCGATGTATCGATGCATTGGATACTCGATTAATTGTGTTAATTGGAAATCGATTTAATTGGCACTGAAAAATATTCGTACATCCATTATGTTGTTTCAACAAATTTATTAAAAATATTACTGTTCTGTAAATAATTACATTTTTAAAAGTTTTTGCTTAATTATTCTGCAAAAAACAATATAGAGAGAATCAAATAAAAAATCTTTCGTTTTATAAAGTAAAATTTCAAAACATTACCGGTTGAGTGGCGTAAGTTAACGCCGTGCTTTGTGCTTACGTAACCTCTGGAAGTATCGTTTGACAAAATATATTAACACAATGGTTAAGTAAATACAAATAATGATCGTAGCTTGAGGCAAAGTGATTGTTTTTTTGATCGTGGTGAGGCGACGAAGGTTCGCATTGTGCGTCTAATGATGGCGGTATTGAACGCTAATGATTTTTTTCACCTTCGACCATTTGTCATACATTATTTTTTGGCGGTTACAATTTTATTCATCATTTACTATTGTTTGAGGCCAGTCGTGGCGCAGGGGCACAAAGTGTGCCTATAAATGAACTGGTTGTGGGTTCGATCCCCATTCGAGAAGATGAAATATTTATTTACATTTATATGTATTTTCATTTCTTCGCTCTGGTGTCGAGTGAAATAAAAAAAAAAAATTGGATGAAACTTGAGTTAGCTTGAGTTAACACCTAACACGCAGTAGTTCCAAAATATGACACAATGTCTTAGCACTGGGCTCCTAGGTTCCCTCTGCCTACCCTGCTGTGTGCGGGATACAGCGTGAAGCTGATTTTTATTTAGTATTGTTATTGTACACGAAAAAACCGCTAAGACATTGCTTTAAATAATATGTCAAATTGTATTTTATTTGTAAAGGCAAATAAAGCAGCTGAACGTTTTATTTTGGCATAATAGTGACAGTTTGTTTTATTTCATGCCTTATTCCGTACATAGCAGGGTAAGCAAAGGGAACCTAGGAGCCCAGTGCTAGGACATTGTGTCATATTTTGGAACTATTGCGTGTTAACTCAAGCGCCACGCCTGGCCTCATTTCATCCAATTATTTAAATAATCAAAATACATTGTAAATATATAATCTACACTAACTTCGAGTTTGTCTCACAGTTTCAGTTTAAAGGTCAAACAGAAATCCGGCCGAGAAACTGTCGAACTAGTTTGCTACTGTCAAAAATGAAATTTTTAATCTATTGTCTTAGTCGTTTATTCAAATATGATGGTACATATACTGGGTAGTAAATACGAATATATTCTTTATAATAAAGTCAGAAGAGCCAAATTGCCGTGACACTATCATAAGCCATAATCGGTGTTACAGCTGAAGTTCTCAAGGCAATAATCATAAAGGCAATAATCACAATTCAACAAAAATGTTCTCCAACGCACGTTCGTGTCTCGAGGCGTTGCCTATACCTAATAACTACAATGATCGGGCCGATTGTGAAAAATATCATTAAAAAACCATCAGCGCTTGATGATTCGACTGTACCAGAGTCATCAACTACAATCGATTTTATTTTTTTCTTTATTAAATTATCGAGTGAGAGGTACATACATATTTTGAACGGTCTATTATCTAAATCGATTCGAACTTCGAATGACGTTTAAGTGACAGATGACATCAGACATCGGAGTGAGTAGTGATCTGTTCTAAGTATAATAATTTTTCTTCAACAAACCTTTTCTTTTATATATTTTAGATTCGAGATGACATTGGTGAAGAAGAATTAGTAAAGAAGTCGGACTCACAATCAGAATTGTCGTTTATTCTCGTAGGTTTCACTTTAAATTCTTGTGGAATGATTGAAACAATTTATTAGTATGAGCGTTCGTTATGGCTCCAGCTACAAATGGGTCGAGTAGTTGGGTAATGATCCGGATAAAGTATCGATAGGGCACGCCCACTTATAGACGTAGTGGGTGGAGCGAAAATCGAATTAGTAAGGTCGATACATCGATTAGTCGCGATGTAAAAAACACGATTAGCTCCGAAATCATCGACAGCAGAAAAAAAAGTAACAACCGTCGTTAATGGCGGTTTTTGTTCGGAATTCAAAGATTTGAATTCGTAATTTCAACCGCAAGGCGTTCGAATCATTTGTCAGTGACAATTTTTTGGTTGCAATCGATTTTTAAATACAGGTTAAGGCTTTTTGTTGAAGTGGTCGTGGGTTCGTTTTGTAGATGGTTAGTCGTTTTTTTGCAACGAAAATAAATGTTTGTTCTAATATTTTTCTTTTCCAAGAAACAAAATACTGTTTATAATTAAAATAACTTTTTAATAAGAGTAATAAAATTTCCTGTAGTCAAATAGAAAGCTAAGCAAAAAGGTGATACGCTATCCTGATGGCGAAGCATGGGAAAGTTGCGACTTTTTTGCCAAAACCCTCCCGAATAGTGAACATTCCATACCAAAGCTGTGGGAACTGCCGATGGTATTTGTAGCGATTCCGATACTGATTCGATGTATCGAGTCGATTAAAGGCTAACCCTAATTAATTTATTACATTCTTTTATTATAATGACGTTTTTACAAGTAAGTGTTTATAGATTTCAATATTTTTAACCATATATTGCGAGATTTTTAGCTTTACGATGATTGACTAGCGCTTGTTCAGTGGCGGAATTCAACGCCGTGCTTTACTTTGCTACCATAGCGAGGAAATGAAAAAAAATAATTTCCCTGAGTGGGAATTGAACCCACAATCGTTTCGATTACAGTCGCGATGATATCAAAAGTAAAGTATTACAGATATTAAAATAAGTACTAACATATTCTACTGTAACATAAATACCCCTATAAAATAAAAGGCAATACAATTAATAATATACATTGAGTATTATAAAACGATCGAACTCATTGGCGAAGGCGGTTTATAATATAAATGAAAGATCGACCGCCGTTTATAGACGTTAATTGTTAGTTTTATTAATGAAGGGTTCGTCCCTGCTCGTTTATATTTTGTCCTTTAAACTATACTAGCGTGTTCCTATAGCTTCTCTCTTGGTCAAACGAAAAAGAGATAAATAAAGAATTTGGTTGGAGGCCAGTCGTAGCGCAGCGGCACGAAGTGTGACTGTAAAACCGACTGGTTGTGAGTTCGATCCCCACTCGAGGAGATGAAATATTTACTTAAATTTATATTTCCATTTCTTCGCTCTGGTGTCGAGGCTAAGCGCGGCGTTGAGTTCTGCCACTCAACACGCAATGCCTCCAGAATTCGGCAGAAAGTGTGGAACGGGGTGTCTCAACACTAGGTTTCTTCTGCCTACCCTGCTGTGTGCGGGATACAGCGTGAAGCTTATTTTTATTTAAAAGAATTTGGTCGATTACAGTCGTGGCGTAAAAAGCAGAAGTAAAAATGTGTGAGTGTAAAAATGACAAATTGTGAGTTCGAATCTCACTTAAGAAAATTAAATATTTGTTATGGGAAGCGGAAGTGTTTTAATGGGAACGGAGTGTCCTAAGACTAGGTTCCCTGGTTCCCTTTGCCCACCTTAGTATATAGCGTGAAGTTAACAAAGCCAGTAAGTATGACCGTAGGTACAATGGGTAACCCATTCTACCTGAAACGATCATTCTGATGTGGTAGCCTTCATCGATAAATGGACTATCCAACATAAATAAATATTGCTACCGAACTCGCAATAACCCCAGGTCCCCTCTGCCTGCGTAAGCAGATTCACGCGGTATCCCGCATATAGTAGAGTTGCTATATGTGGGATACAATATGAAACTATAAAAAAGCAAATTAATTATTTAATTGCACAAAAAAAAATCGAATGAGGGAGATACTTCCACAGGTACTATTGAGGCCTGATGCTGTTTTAAGCACCGTCATCTACATCTATTAAATAATGTAGAGCATAATTTACATAGCATTCAACGATTTTTTTTCGTTTTCCGCTTTAAGTCTAATTACAAGACGTTACTGATGAGTGGCGGAACTCAACGCCGCGCTTTATCTCACCAGAGGGGAAGAAGTGAGAATCGAACCTATAACCAACGTGCTCCATTATTATTCCACTTCATTTACGATACCAAACTACATTTGTATACTATAAATGTCCTTATTTAGATAGTTATCTTAGTTCAGTGAAACTTTTTTCCATTTCATCAATAAGTCTTCGATATCCCGTTAATGATTACCGCGAAGTTAACTGAGTGCTGGCGATGTATGTAGAATAGGTTGGACGGTTAAATAATAGATATCTTCAGATTTATCCTTAGATAGACAGGCATGTATCTTAAGATACACTGTCTTAATAGATTATGTTTTTTCTTTTCTTTTTACATCAGTAATATTTTTTTCTTCACTGAATATTATACATATAAATAGAAGTTATTTGGAATTAAATATGCGATCTTTCTTTTAATAGCCAGGACAACTAATCACTAAATTGTCAGAGGCATAAATAGAAAATAAAGCATTACGAGTAAGACAAAATGCGGAGTTGAGTTTAGCTACTCAATACGCAACGTCTCAAAAATTCTGCAAAACGTAGAGAGCGAAGAGTCTTAACATTGGTTTCTCTCTGCCTACCCCGCCGAAGTATAAGATACAGACAAAAGTGAAGCTATAAACAATATTGCTTTATAGTTAAAACATAATTTTCTATAAAAAAAAATACCGTAGAATAAAACGTCCACCCAATCGATAACTACAATTCGCCTCACGGTATATGTAAATTCGAATTTAAATATGTTTTTTAATCAATATAAGGCTTAGTTTTGCTAAAACAATACTATCTCGGTGCATACAAATGCAACGGAGGTACCCAGGAGGTACCTATATCAGGAGGACGCATCGGGTGCATTGGACGTGAATGAATATTTATTTCAAGAGATTTTAAGCCATTGTTCATATTCCTATACTATCTTATGATAGTATTATAGAATGGCGAAATCGAATGACAGGTTAAATTAAAGATTTTTATTGTTTTTGTTGAGTTTCGCCTTTTTGTTGGGATTTTTTCTTGTTGTATTGAATTAATTGATTGTATCACTTAAGACGTAATGACTCCAGAATTCAGCAGAATGTGAGGAACGGAATTGTCCTAATGGGAAAAGTATGTGTTAATACTAGGTTCCCAGGTTCCCTCTGCCTGCTATGTGCGATTTTATAAACATCGATTTTTTCAATCGATTTAATACTTTCCTCCTGCCTACAGGCAGCTATTCAAAAATGTTAATTACATACAATCAGCGCGAGTAAATTTAAAAGTTAAAATATATTTAAATACCAACAACTCAATCGAAGTTTACTAAGAACTGAGAGACATAAATCTAGAATTCTAAAGTAGTTTTAATTACAACATTAGTTCTATTAGTATTTTCTGATCAATCGGAATTGGCAACTATCACCGTTGAGCCCGTCGTGGCGCAGTGGTACCGAAGGACTTGCTCCATAGTAAAAATGCAAAAAAGTCTATATATAAATTATTTTCATTACTTATCTCTAGTGAACTAGACGCGGTGTTGAGTTACGCCAGTCAATTAAGACAAAAAGCGTCGTTTCTTTTCCGGAAAAAGTTTCTCCTATGCAATATTTATTTATTTTATTATTTTCATTACCCCTAGTAAATAAAGCGCGGTGTTGATTGACGCCAGTCAACAACAAAAACGAGCAAAAATCATCAACTTTTTTTCTTTTTTCGAAAGATCTTTTTTATGCAATATTTGAACCTAGGCCAGGTTAAAGAGGCGCAAAACAAACAGAAAAACACCGTTATCTCAGTACTTAATACTGCACTTGTGTCACTGAATGGCATCGAGATTGCAATTTAACGCAATTATTTGAGTTCAGTATTTAATGACGTAATTGCACATCTGAAATCAATGGTGGTCATAGATCAGCGATAATCAGAACTGCTATCTGGTTTAATTGATACCAAAGGTCTGCACGCGTGCGCTTGGGATATAATCGTTGTTTGTATGAAATTGATTTGAATAGTTTTGTTGACAGGTTTGGTGGTCTTGCTTTGTCTATTAATAATAATAATAATTATTATTAATAGACAAATTAAAAAAAATGATGTATAATATATATATTTTTTCTGTTGTTTTGTATTTTTTTTATTACTGTCTTATTTATGTACAATTAATAATTATTAATATAAGTGGTTTTTAAATTCATCTCAACGTCAGTAAAAAATTTAAGAGAAGTTTTTATAAGTACTGTAGCGCCATCTAGTAGACAATAACTTAAAATATCAGGAGTGTAAAAATAGTTTCTTTTATGCTTCCGTTCTTACTTTCCTCTTATTTTTCAAGGCATCGCGAGGAGTTAAGTGGGGGAACTCGACGTCGCGCTTTGCTTCGTTACCAAAACAAAGAAATTAAGTTATTAAATATTAGATTTTCTTTAATGGGAATTGAACCTACAACCTGTCACGTTTGCAACCGCTTGTGGCCCTGCTCCACGACTGACCTCCAATACACATATAAACTAATGCTTACATAAGTGAATGTAAATCTTATCTTCGTATGAACCTTGAAAAATTCATTCTTAGCGATTAAAATGCTGAGTTCCTCTTGTACATTGTTACGCAACATCCTGTACATCTCTATTGAGGTTGGTTAGATTTATATCTGTGTATCTATTTTATAACATAGATTAGTTACTTATTGGATATGATATAGAGTGATTTTGATGTTTAATGTTTATTGTACATATTTTCCTTTCAATTAGGAAAAAAAATGTAAAATATTGTTCTATATTATGTTTATTTTACTAACTAACTTGAATACAGATTTCTCTTTAAATATTACATAAAAATAAATTGCTTTGGTAACAAGACAAAGCTCAGTATTGAGTTCAGCTATCCCAAGCCACCCAACGTCTCAACAATTTGGCAATGACTGGGTAACGAAGTGATCAAACACTAACCTCCTTCTACCTACCCTGCTACAACTGAAATACAGCATAAAGACAAAAAAAAGAAATATAATAATAATAATTCCAAAGTACCCTCCATCCCACACACATCTAGGATAAGATTATCATTTCAAAGTCAATCAGATATTTGCATAACGATTGTAACTACAATAGATTGTACAACGATAATTGTTTCGAGGCTCCGTTATGTTTGGGCGCAGGTTAATTGCGGTACTAATGTATAACTATTAATTGATTTTGCGGGTAGGTACTGGGTATATACAGCTTTTTGTACCTACCCATAATGGGTAATGGTCGGCTATTATGTTTAACGATAGGAGATAATGTTTCTTAGTTGGTTTGCTATCGGTGTTGTGATTAGCTTTTTAGTTTAAACTGCTTTTTTTTTGTAGTTTTGATTTTGTAAACTTAAATTTGGTTGCGTTTCTGAAACTATGTTTTGTTTAATCTTTGATATTTATGCATCTTGAAGGTAATTGAAATAGACAGAACTTGGAACATGACCTCATTCTCTTTTTTAACTAAAATTTAATATCAACCTGTCTTGACTTCATTTGGATAATTGCCTTCCGCAGAAATTGTACCCTTAAGCTTCGTATACAATCAGACACTTCCAGACTTTGCCAATATGGTATTCATATCATCAAAAAAAATCTGTTTTCCGCTTTCTCCTGTATATCCAGAGGGAACCTATCCATCTTTAAATATATTAATATTATAACATAAAAAATTATAATATAATTACCTGTTGCCAAAACTGCGCTAGGAGATATATCCTTTCCTTTTTAAAGAGCCAATCCATTGAGTGCATAGCTTGCACCTCCGCTTCCGGTGCGGCGGGCAGGCTTGCCGCGCCTGTTGGGTGCATTCGGACCGCCCCGCCCTCTAACGCATGATGCATATGCCACAGCCTAACCTCGAACCCCACATAACCTTCCAACTACTGTACCACTAGCGTTCAAGTTAAACTTGCGTGTTCTTTTAGCTTTTTCTGAAACAAAAAGAAAAAAGTATTAGAGGATCAATAGTATTGTGTTTCAGACAATCGGTTGGGGTGTTCGTGTTGAAACTAATTTGCTTGTTCGATGCTCAGTTTTGATACCGATGACTGTGAAAAAAGGAGGAAAATTGACAGTACGGTGTAAAGAAGTAGGTAGGTAGGTGGGGAGTCCGTTCGCGAGACTTTGATGGCCTTAATCGTGTTTTTGCCTGTTCACTTTTGGGTGTTTTTTTGTTGTTTCTTTATTTTTTCTGTAGATTTTTTGGTATGATATTGAGAATTTGAATGTAGCGTGCGACTGGTCAACGTGTCAGGTTGTGGGTTCGATTCTTACTCGATAAAATGAAATAATTAATAATTTCGTTTCTTCCTTCTGATACGGAATTGCCGGAAAGTGGGAAACGGAAGTGTCTTAATAAGAACGTGTCACCCTAGTAAAAGTGTCACCCTAGGTTCCGGTCAGAGGGAACCCGAGAATATTCCCTTATGTGGGGATAAAGTGTGAAGCTAAAAAAAGTTAAGTATAATACAAGATACTAATCAAATTATAATTTAAATATTCCCCGTGACCCCAAATTTCACGAAGGCGGTGCCGAAAAAACAACTTATCGCCACCTTCAACAAAGAGTTGTAAAAACGTCGCTTGTAAATTTAAAACTTGGTCAGTCATGCTAAGTCAAGGTATAGCCTGAAGGTTTATATTGGTCGTCATGAAAAGCTTATTTGAATAATTAATTGATTTTTTTTCTATAATAAATAGTGTTTAAAGTGCGGCGTTAAGTTTCGCCTTTTATCACGTAATGTAGGTATACTTCAGATGGAATGTAGAAAACGAGTGTCTTGTAATTAGGCACAATCTATCTATACGATATGCGTGAAAAAATGCGTGAAGCTCCTCAAAATATATAAATACCTACATAGCGTTTAACTTTAAGCGCAATGATTCTGGATTCGATTTCCACTTGGAGGAATCATTTTTCTAATATCCTCGCTCGGGTGACAAGAGCAAGCGTAGAATTCAGTTCCGCAGAACACACAATACCTCGAAATTTGGGGGTAGCGTGGGGAACGAAGTGTATCAAAAGTAGTTTCCCTCTCTTAATCTTGTCATATGCGGGATACAGCGTGAACTTACAAAACAAACTTTTTAAATATAGTATACGAATGATTTTTTCGTAATTTTTTTAACGCCAAATCTTGTGTTTTACGCCCAAGGGTGACTACAAGGGCTGGAACGGTGAATTACTGGAGTGTCAATCAATAAACATGATAAGTGCGAGTCTACTGCGATATGCAAACAAGTGTATAAACACGAAACGGTATTACATTAGATACTATCGACTGATGGTCAGTGGTTGTTTGTATAAATCATGTAGCTCTCTTTAAAATTTGTTTTAAAGAGAATTTGTGGTTAGTCATGGCGCAGTGGCAACTGTGATTGTAAACAGACAGGTTGTCGGTTCGATTTTCACTCGAGGAAATGATATTATACATATTTTCATTTCTCTGATCCCGATCAATACTCAATGCAAAAGAAAGGAACGGAGTGTCGCCGAGGTTAGGTTCCCTCTGCCTATCCTGTTATGTGTGGGATACAATGTGAAGAAAAAAGTCACGTTTTTCCCACATAGTAGCGAAAACACTGAGAACCTAATGTCAAAACATTTCGTTCTCCTTTTCCCAATCGAATACGAGAAACAACCACGAAGGCACCCTCAAAAAACTTATAAAAATTTACATACTAAATTACTATGCAACACAATATTATATAAGATCAATCATAAAACTTAGGGCTTAGAGGCCGGTCGTGGCGCAGCGTCACGAAGTGTGACTGTAAAACCGACTGGTTGTAGGTTCGATTCCCACTCGAGGAGATGAAATATTTACTTAAATTTATATTTCCATTTCTTCGCTCTTGTGTCGAGGTTAAGCGCGGCGTTGAATTCTGCCACTCAACACGCAATGCCTCCAGAATTCAGCAGAAAGTGGGGAACGGAGTGTCTTACACTAGGTTCCCTCTCTCTACCCTGCTGTGTGCGGGATACAGCGTGAAGCTGATTTGATTTTTTTTATCAATCATAAAATTTTACTTCTCCATACAACATTTATATATATATGCATATATAAATACATTAATAACATAAAAGAAATGAGTCATTTATATAAAAATAATTCCCACTTCACTTTACGTCAGTTATTTGTTATTAGTTAATATTCATTAGGGAGGCCAGATGTGTAGATAAGGCTCGGGTCACACAAGGCTTATTAACGCATTGATACTTGCTACCTTAAGGCCAGTCGTAGCGCAGGGGCAAAAAATGTGACTGTGAACGCGACTGGTTGTGGGTTCGATCTCCACTCGAGGAAATTAAGTATTTATTTGAATTTATATTTTCATTTCTTCGCTCTGGTGTCGAGGCGTTGAGTTTCGCCATTCATGACGCATGCCCACAATGGAAATGGTGAATGGGGTGTCTTAACACTAGGTTCCCTCTGCCTCCAGTTGGCATACAGTGAAGCTGGTTTATTTTTAGATACTACCAAGTAGTTTTAATGCTAGTTTGTTATTTTTATTGTACCCAATTCTGAAGGGTTTGCGTGTTAGGTGGCGAAACTCACCACCAGAGCGAAGCGTAATGAAAATATTAAATATTCCAGTTCCTCGAGTGGGAATCGAACCCCTAACCTATCGCGTGCCACCACCACTCCGACAGGAGTGTACCACTAAGAAGAAATAAGATTTTGTAAATAATTTTCTTTATATCACAAGCGAAGCCAGACACAAAAGCTAGTGAAGAAACTTTTACATTCATACAAACCATTTAAAGCAAGACAATACAAAAATCGAAACGTCTTGGGGAAAGTCAACAATGCTACCAATAACTTTGTTCAGTTTAATACAAGCTTAATGTATATGTCAATAAGATATATTTTCATTTGTTTCAAATATATAACGATATGCAACCGTAAGTTTGTCATCGATAGCGATCGGCAAGGCGTTGTGTAGGGTGAACATATTGAATATTGAATTAATATATTTTTAACTGTTTTGTTTATGTAGACAGTGAGAAAGAGAGTAAAATGGAAAATTTTCTCTTTTCTGTAAGATTTTCAAGAAATTTCTTAGCTTAGTTTCACGCCATATCTCACACGTAACAGGGCTGGCAAAGTGCAAATTTGCCATGTTCCATTGCCTAGCGTTGTGACACTACATTTCCCATTTTCAGCCGAATTCTTCAGGCATTGGGTGTTGACTTAACGCCCCGCTTTAGCGAGGATATGAAAATATCATATATATAATTTCTCCGAAGAGTAATTGAACCCACAACCGTCGTACGCTTGAGTCCCTGCGCCACGACGGCCACAAACCTAACCCTACTTACATGCCAAATGTCAACTTTCTAAGTTCAGTAGATTTTTGTTTGTTTTTACGTTGAGGGATTATTTGGTGATATTGGAGAACAGAATGCAATAGGTACTCTCTGCCTATTCTTCTAGATTTTAAAGATGGACGACGAAAAAAAGTTAATCATAGCACATTTTTAAAAATTGGACTTTTCAAACACTTTACAGTATTCTGTAATTTAAAAGAAGGAACATAGAAAAGAAACTAAAAAAACATTAAAGCATATTAATTTTATACATATTTTAATACGGTACATCACTTTTTTATGATATAAAAAAAAAACTATTTGTCCAAAAATTATGTCTTCAGAAATATTTTGAAGTGGTAACCCAAATCGCGTGCGTGCCCCAACTACTACAATTCTTTAACAACTATATTCTGTTCAATTTGTCCAAAATATGTAAAAAAATACAAATACTTTAAATAAAATGTACTGGGACTTTGATATAAAGTGGTAGAAAATTAAAAGCTCAAAATCATAAAGCTTCTTACAGAAATAAAATTGGTTACGTTGAGTTCCGTCACTCAGCACGCAAAGTCTCCAGAATATGTATTGGTGGGAACGGAGTGTAATTACATTAGGTTCCCAGGTTCCCTCTGCTTACACTGTCATGTAGCAGAGCTTTTAAATACTTATTAATACCTATGATATTGACGTTAGATTATATAGAAACAAAATATTTTTTTAACTTTACACTGTAGTCCATACTTATAGTATTCGAGACATTGAGGTTTAGAACTCAACGTCGAGCTAGATTTTGCCATCAAAGCGAAAGAACGAAAAATTCATTCCCTCGATGAAAATCGAACCCACAACCATCCCGTTCACACTTTAACACCTATTTCCGTTACAATTAAAAAAAACCAATGGATTTTATCACTCCATTCTCGACTCGACTTTCCAATCTATTTGAATACTTCCGATAATTTTATTATACAATAAAGATAAAAAGAGACAGGTGCTTGTAACAGAACTGTGGAGCCGCAAACACTTTTATTGGTGTCGTAAATAAGTTCGTCATATAACTTAAATTTAACATGATATAGCGATCATCGCATGCGTAACTTAAAAATAAATATATCTGTACGTCAACACGCAATGTCTCGAAAATTGGGCGGAAAGTGGGGAAGGAGTGTCGTAAAATTAGGTTCCCAGGTTTTCTATGCCTACCCGGTTCTATGCGTTTTCTATTGTATTTGCTATTTTAGACATTTAAAACCACAACAATCTTCTCAGATCTTTTAATTTTTAACAGCTTAGAACCTTAAGATTCTTAAGAAAATTACAATTCTTTATAGTTTATAATACAATCAATCGATCAATCAGCTTCACGCTGTATCCCGCTCATAGTAGGGTAGGCAGAAGGAACCTAGTGCTCTTAGCACTTCGTTCTCCACTTTCCGCCGAATTCTGGAGGCATTGCGTGTTGAGTGGTGAAACTCAACGCCGCGTCCTACCTCGGCACCAGAGAGAAGAAATAGAAATATAAATTTAGATACATATTTCATCTCCTCGAGTGGGGATCGAACCCACAACCAGTGGAATTTACAGTCACACTTTGTGCCCCCTGCGCCACAACTTGACCTCAAGTTACAATACAAGTAATATTTTATCATTTATTCTCTAGAACTGTATTATAAAATGTTCATTTCTTACAAATGCCACCAATAGTTTAACTATTAGTTTATACAAACCGATATTTCCATTAAAAAGATAATCAAAAACAGTCTCTATACCAAAAGTAATAAAATAGAAAATCCCTCCATATTGAATTTCGCATCTATCTATATCTTAAGTTTGTTTTTGTTCAAGCAAATGGTAGTAAAATCTATCGTGCATTTCTGTTTCGTGACAGAAACTTGGCGAACTCCCTTTCAATCGATGCCTTTTAGTTCGACGTTTCTTTTACGGCCCATATTATTTCTGGGCCCTAATTATTTATTTTCATGCAACAACTTAGGGATATTTTATGTCACTTCTGTTTTAATGGGTGATATAGATTTGAAATGTGGGGCTTTATTTTTCAATTTTTGTATATTTGTATATATGTTTGTATATTTTATATATATGATATACAGAGAGAAGAGAGAACATAGTATTAAGACACTCTGTACTCCACATACTGACCAATTTTCGATATTTTGTTTGTTGAGTGGTGTAACTCAACGTCTTCCCTTTTTTTCACTAGAATTCATTTTCCTGAATTGAAATCTAGCCCACAAAACCACCCTGCTTACAGTTAGACTACTATTAGAAATTTGTTAAAAAGATTTCGGTCACCTGTCAAAAGATTGCTAATGCCTCTAAAATACAAAAACAAATAAGAACGGAGTGTCCATCACTAGTCTCTCCATTTCACCTTCCCGTTACTATTACACTGACCTTCCACGATAGTAACCTATTCGGACAAAATGGATACCTTTTACCAAATATTAGTCGTATTCTATGGTTTATTTGCAACTTTTGTTCTTATTGCACATGCGGTTTCTCGTTTGCCCTTTCAACTGCACTCGACGTTCGGCGATTCGATTATTTCATTGCACTCTGATTGATGGATTTTGTTCAACCTCTTTGTTTGTCGGAGCTTTCCCAACGTGCGCTAAGTCCGTACACAAATGTGTATACGTGTGCTTTTTGTGTCTTTTGTGTAAATGGTGTTTGTTACTGTTTTTGAGACTTGTTTTTCTATTTTTATCTTTTTTTATTCTATTTTTTTTTCAGTTTTACGCTGTATTCCACACATAAGCACAGTAAGCAGAGGGTGAATGGAAACCTAGTGTTAAGAAACTCCATTTCTATTAATACAATTCCGTTCCCCATTTTCCGTCAAACTCAAAAATATTGCTTGTTGAGTGTTGGAAGTAAACGCTGCGCTTAGCCTCGAAACCAGAGCAAAAAAAATTTATTTCTGCGAGTGGGCATCAAATCAACAACCTATCTCGGTTACTCTCACACGCCTGTCCCCTGCGACGACTCTCCTCCTCTTTAACTTGTTGACCCAAAAAATGAATACTTACATCAATATCAAATACCATGTTATCAGCCATTAATATGTATATTCGACCAATTTGACAATATCAATTTTATTGTGCAATAAAGACGACACTGTTTCTAATGACCACGTGTCACGATAGAAACGATTATCGACAATTGATTCGTGACATCGCATGTTCGCTTTATTTATTAGCTGACAGGTTGTTTTTTTTTTTCTTTTTTTTTTGTGTGTGTTTTTTTTATATTATTTCATTTTGATATGGTCAGGCTGTTGTGTTTTTTATTAGGTTATAGGATTACGTCTAAGAGTTAAAGGTACTCAATTTTTTAGAGAATATTCTCTTTTCTCATTTTTTTTCAATAATTTTGAAACTTAATTTTCAGCACGTGCTTACCCAATTCATATTATTGTTGTCAAATGAAAAGGACTATTGAGAAATTTAAACCACAACAAATCAATCTATAATATATAAAATTATTTTGTTACTGAGTGACTGAAAGACAACGGACAGACGAAACTACGCGTCGTAGAACCCTAAAGTTTGGAATGTAAGTTACAAGATACCTGGAGGAGCTCGAACAGTGGATTTGTCGATATAATAAAAAAATGGGAAAAAACAGGATTTGATATTATCAGCTCACGAAAACGAAGTTACTACTAGTTACTAGTACAATCAATAATTTTAAAGCCACGGTCACTAATCCTATTCTGGTAAAAAATTGTTAATGAATTATATACTCTACATACATATAATTATTATAATATATTCGATCATTATTCAAAGACAGGTGTATCTTGGTTTCCCTTATTACAATTAAAGAGATAGTCCCCTCGATAAGATGTGTTACAGAACACTATATGTGGGTCAATTTTGACATTTGAATAATTAAATTTGGGTGACGGTTTGACCATTTTAACCGCCAAAATATAAATACATACCTTTTTTTCTTTAGATTTATGTTTCACATAGCTAGGTAAGCGAAGGACCTAGGGAGCCTAGTGGTAAGACCCCGGTCCCATTAAAACACTTCCATACGTTCACGTTTCACAACGTTCCATATTTACCATCGAATTCTGGAGGCGCAGCGTGTTGAGTTGCGGAATTCAACGCCTCGTCTTGTCTCATTACCCGAACGAGTTACAATAAGATTAAATATTCCTCGAGTGGGAATTAAAACCCACAACTAATCGCTCTTATAGTAGCACGCCCGTTCCTTACGCCACGACTGGCTCAAATCAAATATACCCCAAATAAGAATCAAACCTACAACCTTCATTCATCATCAACAACTCAATAACAACGATTTCCCTGCCAATAATTTAAATTGGACTTTCTAAAATTCTTTAGTTCTATTTTTATTCATTATACCGCTTATATAAATTACGACCCCTTTTAACTTGAATATGGCTTTGACATAATTCTTTTTAGTAACGGGAAGGCCAAAAAGAATGTAAGTAAACACGTGTATTCTATTTTATTAATGTTATTAACGCTTAACGACTATAAATGACTATTTTTGGACTGTAAATGTACTTCACAGATGTTTTTTTTTTAAGTTTTAATTTATCTTTAACCTGTGACTTCGCTCTAGTCTGAAGTTACTTTTACAGTTAAATAGGATCGAATCGAAGCGATAAATGTGCTAGATTATGTAAATTTTTGTTTTCAATGGAAACTGTAGTTCCTTAGATTAGCGCGTGGAACCAAACAAACTCTTAAATTTTATGATATTTGTATAGAAATGTAGAGATGGTATGGTTCTTTGATTATGGCGTTCCGAGCGTGCCAGTTGAACACATATCACTTCGCCAGTGTCACGTTGTGTGGAGAAAGAGATATAGATTATTTAGACATCGCTCATCAAGTCAAAGTGGCTTGACACTCTGTTATTTGAAAAGATTTCTCATTTTGTTGTAAATTATTTTACATTTTTTTTGTTGCCATTATCGTATTAATGTTGAATTACATATTTTTTTAGGCATCGACAATACATTAGAAATTTTAAATATTTAATATAATACAAACGTATTGAAACTATAGAAAACTAACTAAAACACGAATCTTACAGGACTGACAAAAACGCTACGTCACTTTAACTATATTAATAACTTCATAAAACAGAAACTCACTTCCTCTATAACAATAAATATATCAATGAGCTCTCCTAGGAATAATTAGACTATTTATTATTCATTAGGGACGTAACCGCGTGAGATGACATAATGATAGTACAAAAAAAAACGGTAAAAAATATCTTTGGATAGACAAAAAAGCTATTTTTTATGGCGACAGTCCCACCTTGTAGGGCTGGTGTAGATTGGTATCGTTTTTATATTTTATACTTCTATAGTATTTTATACGTTGACCTAGTAGGGTGTTTCCCTGAATAAAACATATATCATATTTTATCTTTACCTATATCTTTGTATTTATTGTAAAATTGGGCAATTTTGAATAATGAATTGCCCAGACAGTTAAATTGCTAATTTTAATCTAATTTTATATGTATTTTAACGGAATCGACTTAACGTTTTTTTTGTACTTGTTATCTGTAATAATCTCTCATATTATGGGCTAGTAGTAGGGCTTAGTAAATCGAATGACAAATTGCTTCCATTCACTTTTCGTTTAGCAAAGTCAATGAAGCAAAATTCGTCTTTTTTTTTCTTTGCTGGTTTACTCCAAGTAGGCAACTAAAGCTTCCCGTAGGTAATATTTTTTTGGGCCTCTTTAACAATAATCGGTATATTTCAGTCAATTTACATAAAATCTTAATGATTTACACACCTTAACGTTCTTCATGAATTGTTCTATCTATTGGTGAAAACCGCATGAAAATCTATGCAGTAGTTTTCGAGCTTATCATGAACAGACATACAATTTTGTTTTATAATATATAGTTATAGTAATTGATGTGAATTATGCTTCTTTTTTTTCATTATCCACTTCTGAAATCGAACCCACGACTATCTCCAAATACGACAGTGTCACGAGAAAAGAAACAAATAAAATCACAATATATTAAACATATTTGAAGCATACTATTACCCTCACAAATAACATAAAAAATCCAATAGAGATTCCTCAGCATCACTATATGGGAGTATCTAAAGACATATTCAGAACGCGTTCCCGAGGGGAGGCATGTCAGAAAGAATTATGATATTTCAATGTTTCTTACATTATAGATTTAGTTTGACAGTAGTGTGGGGATAATGAACTCGCGCTATTATTTTTAAAATTTGTTTTTTTTAGGTTCCCACAGATAGCAGGATAGGCGGAGGGAGCCTAGTGTTAAGATAATCCGTTTCACCACACACTGTTAAATTTTCGAGACATTGCGTATTGAGTAGCGGAGCTCAACGCCGCACTTTATCTTGTCAGAAAGACGATAGAATACACAACCTTCGCGTTTGTAGTCAAAAACCTTCTCACTTTGCCTTGAGATGATCTCATTCAAATTTATTAATTAAATTTAATCGATAGAGAAAGAATCTTGTAACAAGCTATTTTTAAGTTAGAGACATTGTGTGCTAGTTCACGGAATTGAATGCTGCATATTATTTAATTAAATCAATAAAAAAACCTATATTATCGATACCTTTATTTTTCCGAACGGGGGTTGGAACCCCCATGGGATCACTATTGCCTCCACAATCTTTAATAATAACTATGATAGTTATTATTAAATATATTTTTTATCAGCTTCACGCTGTATCCCGCACACAGCAGGGTAGGCAGAGGGAACCTAGTGTTAAGACACTCCGTTCCCCACTTTCTGCCGAATTCTGGAGGCATTGCGTGTTGAGTGGCGGAACTCAACGCCGCGCTTAGCCTCGACACCAGAGCGAAGAAATGAAAATATAAATTCAAGTAAATATTTCATCTCCTCGAGTGGGGATCGAACCCACAACCAGTCGGTTTTACAGTCACACTTCGTGCCGCTGCGCCACGACTGGCCTCACATTATTAAATATCATCTAAAAAAAAAGGAATATTCCAAAACAATTCCAATCTACCCTACATACATACAAAACAAACAAACAACATTACAGTATTACATCGTCCGCATATCGTAAATCATATTAATGTAATGCACATCTAGATCCAAATTTAAATGGAACAAAGTATCTGTGGCATCATTAAGAAACATCACCTGTTCGTTTAGAGTGTGGGGACATCTTGTTTTATTGATATTATAGCTGTATAGATATTTCCTTTTTTTTTGTTTTATCTGTAGTCATGGTGGTTGTGGGTTCGATTTTCATTTGAGGGAATGTGTTATTTTTATTTCATCGCGCTGATCTGGTAAGAAAACAAAGGTTTCCGCCATTCAATATGTAATGTTTCGAAAATTGGGTGGTGCGTGGGGAATAGAGTGTCTCATCACTAAGTTTACTAAGTTTCCTCTGTTTCTATATACGAGGTAAAGTATGGTGTTGTTTTATTTAAGACGGAAGTATTCAACATTAGGGAAAGTACAATCCTGTCAAAATTGGGATGATTTTTTAGCAGATTTAGCATGTAGAGCAGCGGAACTGTATTTCTTTTTTTTTAGGCTTCACGCTGTATTCCGCAGATAGCAGGATAGACATATTTCTAATAATAATCTAGTGTTAAGATACTCGATTGTTTCATTTCCGTCCAATTTTCTAGATTCGAAATCGGAACCTTTAAATGTAATATATTAACTATAATAGTAACTTTTACATATATGAAGAGAAGATCTCTTACTAAAAATAATAAACATATATAACAACGTACGTATAGCTAGTATAATTTAATAAACGACTTAATATACTTAAAATAAATTCAACATCAGAACTATCTAATAACTCACGTGTCACCTGCCAATTGCTTGATGGGCTGCCAGCTCGAAATGTCATCGCGTGGTCGTGGATACGAAGTAGGTATATTGTATTTGTGTGTATGTAGGTGTATGAGGATATTTATATTTTGTATTGGGAATTGGAGAATCAGTGTTTTCGATGTTTTTACTAGTTCATAATCTTTTGGGAAAATTCTGGTGATGTTGAGGTTAATATGCAAGGAGAACGAAATGTCTTCACGCTTGGTTCCCGTTCTATTCTGAAAGCTACGTATAACATTATCATATTTCCAACATATTATTGTACTCCACTTTCTCCAGTATCCGAGACATCGCATGTTGACGGGTGGAACTTAACGCCGTCTCTCTCCTACCTGACGATGTCCTATAGCGCCACCATACATCGTGAGTTCATTCAATTTAAAATCCGTAGTAAATATTAATAGTTCGCACGTACAATTGTATAAGACACGGAGTAATTAACTTCAATAAAAAACCTTCAACTAGATAAAGCGATAAACAAATAATCGATTCATTCGATAAAAGGTCAATGAAGAACAGAATCGATAAACTCAATAAAGCTAACCCGTTGATAAAACTATTAATAAATAAATAAAAAAAACAACCGCCATTGATCTCACGCGGGAAGCACATGTGACATCAGAGAGGGATGCAGCTATACGTGCGAAAGGGATGGCGACATTGTTTTTTTTTCAGTCGCACCGATTTTGCCACATGGTTCTGGTTATTCGGTTATTTGTTTATAATCGGTACCTTTTGTAAGAATTTGTTTGTTTAATTGTTGATTATTGTATTCGAATTACAATACAGTATTGTAATCGATTTTTTATCGATATTTTAGATATCTACCTATAAATTTCAACCTTTTTTGTTTTCAATAAAGCTCTAATTATTTTGTAATATTTATTTATTATAGTAAATAATTATTATAATTTACTTAACTTCTATAAAAATGTATTTTAGTTAAAATGTTATAAACTGAAAAAATCAATTATTAATAAGACACTAAAAAATCATATGGTATATTAACTTATTAACACCCATGTACAGTTACTTGTGGCTGTCTGTGCAATGATTATGGGTTCGAAACCCATTCTTTCTATATACCTAAAACATTATCTTCATCCCGATTTGTTAAAACCCGGCGTTAAGCTCAATCACTTCTTGCATAACATTTCTATTTAAGCCTAAACTACACTACTACAGACACTAATTACCAAAATTTCTTATAGCTTCATACTGTATCCCGCATACGCAGATTATGCAGATTTAACATAGAGCGAAGACTAACTCCCTAGTGGGAATGCATCACACAACCGCATAGTGTCTTAACACTACGTTGAAATACAGTTATCACCAAGACAGACAACTACTCCCATATGATATTACGCCAGTATCGGACATGTAACATTACTCCATTAATTGATACCGTAGAATTGTTTACTTTGCGATATAGCTACACGTGGCCCAAGTTATAGGCGTGAGCAGAAATATATAATAATTTAATTATTTGTATTGCTAATTTAATTAATTTTATTGTTTTGGTATTTGTTTTGTAGTGCCCCACTTTTAGGTTCTGTTAATATTATAATAATAAAAAAAAGGTTATCAAAGAAAAAAATATTTATAGCTCAACAACAGGTATCAACTTTTGTTATATAGGTAGATGGAGATTCCTAGTACATGTCAGTTGTGGGTTCGATATCTAGCCGGAGCAATGAGCTACCTTGCAGTTAGCAAGAAAAAAAAACAATCAAAATAATAACTAACTTTCTATAAGATGAATCTGTAATTATTTAGTAAAATTAGACTTTTAGCACATTAGTTAGACTATATTGCAATCCGCTACCGCTCATGCAATACACTGGTCACGTAAAACCCACCTTACCACATACCCCATAAGGGACCCTAAGACTTTCCCATAGAACCTATAATGCTATGACAACACCGTGAGAAACTATTCGACGCGAATGATAAGTTTGTAATACGAAACTAAATATATTATAAATATTTTTTCTATATGTAGATACTAGCTTTTGCCTCTCGCGTCGTCTTAACTGACCACAGGTACACTGGGTCAGTTTTAAAGAAACGATTAACTCGATGCCTTTCTCGATAAATGGGCTATCCAAAACAAAAAAAAATATTTAAATTCGAACCAAGAGTTTCTGAGATATGAGCGTTCAACCAAACAAATACTCCAACCGTATAACATTAGTAAGTAATTTTGTTTTTTTTTTTGCTTCAAAGAAACCGCTTTCTTTATTTATTTACTATAGCAATATTTTTATATGTGCCGACGGAAAATTTCTGTATATTAGACTGTCATCATAACTTAACACCGTTCAATTTGTATGCAATTTTTATTAATGGAATGACTGCATAATGTAAAAATAGATTTTTAAAAGAATTTGTTTTTGAATTGACACGTGACTTTTAAAGTCGGCTTCCTTTCATGTTATCTTCATTATTTTAGATAGTGACTAGTGACTGATTTGAGGTTGTCGTGGTACAGCATCATAGTATCTGACTGTAAATACGATGAATGTGGGTTCGATTCTCACTCTTGGTAATAAATTATCTTCGTTTCCTCGCTCTGGTAATCCGACGAAGCGCGGCGTCGATTTCCAACACTCCACACGCAATGTAAGTGAAAAAATTGGGCAGTCCGTGGGGCACGAAATGTCTTAACACTATTTTCCCTCTGTTTTCTGCTATATGCGAGATACAGTGTATAAGCCAAAACAAATCAACTTTAGTTGTAAATTTTAATAATTTCGAAATTTCAAATTCTTCATATACTTCACCTTTACTCAACTCAGCTATAATTTATGATATATACACATATCACTTCATTCTCCTTTATCCAGACATTGCTTGCTAATTGAATTCTATTGAGTACAAAAAATAATCATTTTTTTATATAAAAAATCCCCTTAACGGATTGAACCCTCTACCATCTTTAAATCACTAATAAACCAAACCAAGCTAATATTCTCTTATCAGTAAAAAAGCTCTCAAATATCTATACATATAACGTATATATATATACCTTCATAGATTCCCACAGGAAAGTAAGATTGTGATTCTCGGTACTATTGTAACAATAACATATATCGATAGAGCATCCGGTCACCCGAGATGTGCACTTGGCTTAAGTAAGATAAATAAACAAAACTATAGGTGGTTATTATATGTTTATATATTTTTTAATTTTGTTTTTGGAGGGTTCATAGGAAGAATGTAGTGTCTAGATACTTTTCCATTTTCTGGTCAAATTCTAGACATTTTGTGTTGAGTGGTGGAGCTCAACGCCGCGCTTTGTTTTACTAGATAGGGAAAATAAAATAATAAATATAATTCATAGCCCTAATTGGAAATTGAACTCATAGCCATCGAATTTGTATATATTTTCCTACTGTGCCACGATGACTTCATAAATAAACAGTTTATTAATATTAAGTGTCTCTATGTAGAGAAAATATAAAACTTAGTGGCTGATTTCTCCGTAATTTCGATGTTCACTTGATTGTTAGTAGCATCGCTACAGTGTACCTATTATTAGTGTGTTAATGAATAACACGCAAAAGTTTCAACAAGCCATCGTTTAGATCTACAATTTTAGAAGTTTACCAAAACTTTATTTCAAGTTTAACTTTGGTGTAAATTTTTTTTAATAGACCTCATATTATAACTTAAACTGGCCAATTAGTATTATAGCAAGTGATTCAGGCTGTTAACCTAGAGGTTATGGGTTCGATTTCTCATCCATTTTTTTTTATTGAACAATGATCTATGAGTGAGTGTGTAGCGATACACACGTGGCACCACAAATGCGACGGTTGTTGGTTCGATTCTCAGCCGAGGGAATGATATATTTAATAACGTCGAGTTTTACGATCCAACAGGCTATGTCACGAAAAATCAGCTAAATACGGGGAACGGAGTGCAGAAAAAAAAACGTGAAGCTGCTTTCTTTTCTTGAAAAACAAAATCCTTCTTCATCAAAGTCGGTTATATCGCCACCATATAATTAAATATTTCATCAACCGTCCAAAATACCACCATAGTGCTTTGTACTTTGATATAAACAAATAAATATCATATCTAGAATACTTCCCTCTGTGGAATTCAACGATTGTTGATAGAGTACCCCAAGCACCCTTACGGGTTTGATGTTTCGAATACTCGCCTATATTTTGGTAAGGAGGGTCGAAAAGTACTAAAGTCACTATGATTTTCCTAGTGTTGATGACTAAAGTAGTGACTTTATATTATTTAATATAGTTGTATAAAATTATAAGAAAACTATACATTCCCATATAACGAAAAAAATAATAATAATTTCCGTCGAAATTTCGAGACATTGCGTGTTTAGTGTCGGAATTCAACGCCTACTACCTGTGCCAAGAAATGAAAATATTAAAAAAATCACTTCCTTGAGTGAGATTCGAAGCCACAACCGTCACGTTTCCACACACACACTGTCTTACTGCACCACGATGATCTTTATATGAATAATTATATAAATAAATTGAAATTAAAGCTAAGTGTTAGGTCATTGACCTTTAAAATATTTTCTAATCTTTTACCTCTTATAATATAAGAGATGACTTTTGGAAACAAAATAATAAATCAATCGTGGATTTATATTAGATCAATGCTACTTAAGTAGTGTCTGCCATATAATTTTTATTGCTTAATAAAAACCAACATTTTAATAATTTTATATACTGTTATTAGCTTCACGCTGTATCCCGTTTAAGCCCTACTTTAGACAGGATACAACTTGAAGGTATAGGAAACTGATAACAAGTGGCGGAACTGAACACCGCGTTTCATCTTGTTACTAGAGCGTGGACCTACATAAAAATAATTAATTCCACCCAATTGAGAATCGAACCCACAACGGTCGTGTATAAGCTAGGCCGCTGCACCACGACGGCTTCTTAATTTTATTATAATTTTAATAAATATCAAAACATTAAGAACTAATAAAAACAGCACGCCTATGTTTCAAGATGGATATTTGCAAATATTTATAAATTATTTTCAAACCATACTCATAAAATATATTATAATATGGTTAATGAACTATATTAAACTATTATTAATCGATCGAAAAATTATTTAAAAAAAAAACATAATTTGTTCATTTTTAAAATAAAACTAAGATCATACATATTTTTTTAAATTTTAAATGACAAATACTATAACTGTGCTCTATACTCTGCAAATATTTTTATCTGTACTAAATAAAAATTTAAAAAAAATAAGATAAAAACCGATCACGACACTTAAGTCTTACCTTTAATAGCATCTTTAATTTTTTTATCGGTTTATTAGTGTTGTGTCTACGCATAACGATTTAATAAAATCTATAAAATGGTTGACATTATAAATAAATTCAAAATCAGTAATAAATTAAATAATGTATTGGAATTTCGAACGTTAAATAAAATTGTATGTGACAGAATAACGAATTGACATAGATAAGGACATTTTTAGTGTTTTCGTAATATCGAATTTCAATTTGAAGTTGATATCATTTTTTGACGAACCGATACAAATATTAAAACGATTGATTTACAATACATTTGTTAAATATATTTTTATTTTTATAATTAATAAATTATAATTTCTACTTCACGCTGTATCCCGCACACTGCAGGGTAGACATAGGAACCTAGTGTTAAGACACTCCGTTCCCCATTTTCTGCCGAATTCTGGAGGCATTGCGTGTTGAGTGGCAGAACTCAACGCCGCGCTTGTCCTCGACACCAGAGCGAAGAAATGGAAATATAAATTTAAGTAAATATTTCATCTCCTCGAGTGAGGATTGAACCCATAACCAGTCGGTTTTACATTCACACTTGGTGCCCCTGCGCCACGACTGGTCTCATATATTATACATTTATATAAAATATAAGAAAACAAGTTGCTTAAACAATGCCAATTGGACTGCTCTTATAAAATGTTTTGTCTAAGAACATTCTAGAAACTAAATGTAGGTACAACACTTAAAGATAAAAAGCTACAAAATAAAAACAAAATATTGGCTATAGTTAATAAAAATCCTGAATAAATAATATTTTGGAATAAAATTAGATTTTTGTGCTATCAGAATCTAATTATATCGATTATAGAGTTTTTTCTTTCGATTTGGATATTTACACGGTTTTCGTGTATAAGAAATAGTAAATCGAGTAAGAAATTAAACTTGTATTGACTATTATTTATTTATCTAGGGTACATTTTCGTAACATTATAGCCAATTATTGATACCAATTGTAAAACTCTTGTCAAAATAAGCCTAGTGATTTTAGTTAATTTTAGTTTCTAATTTTCTAAAAAAAATTTTTTTCCTTCCAAAGTGTTGAATAACACATAAAATCCTAGATATCCTAGACAATCTATCGATATAAGATTGAACCCACTACCATCGTCTTATACCATTATATCATATTAGTTAATATAACAACAAACTAATAGTCTGTCCATATAATCCACATATGGTATGTTAACATAAATATAACAACAATCATATTAACACATGCTACTAATCGATTTACCACATCCTATGAACTTCCGCAATGATGATATCAGAATCGAGTACTATCTATATTTAATGTGAAATTAAGATCATTTTTGTTATTTTTTATCTGTATTTTAATAATAAATAAGTATAAGATATATTTTTAAGGTAATAATAATTTCCGCGGTAAAGTTTTATATAGAACCTATACAGATAGGTTCTATATAAAACTTTACCGTTACAGATCGACAGACAACGATGAAACTACGGAAGAAAGTTGGAATTTGGTAGTTTAGGAAAATATTAAAACAGAATTTCTTGAAATTTATACGAAAAATGCAAAAAAACGCTATTTTCCATATTAAGTATTAAAGTTCACGCAACAAAGTTGGGTGACAACCAGTTAAACGCACTTAAACAAAATTGTCGCCGAGAAAATTTATAAAATTATTTACATACAGATAATTGGGTTCGTAAAGGAAAAAAGATAAGTGCGATTCTCATAAGAAAATACTACTTTTACGATTTATTTGATCTCGTTTAACTAAAAAACAATACAAAAAGATATTTTATTTACCTAATAACATTGATATTTAACAAAATCGATTTTTCAACCATAAAGTAAATACTTATAATAAAAGAATAATATCGAAATTAAATCAGTTCTAAAATAAAATCGATTTTTATAAATTACAAAGACAACGGCCTTAAATGCCATTTCTTTTAAGGCCGTAGACGACTATAATTGACAGTATGAAAGAAAACAATTGAGGAATGTCCTAATTGCACGCCAATTCCATTAATTCATCATTATAAATTAAAAGTGGTATCATTTTTTTTATTATTTCTAATCATAGGAATATATATAATATATTTAATATATAGATGAAAGAAATATATAGATAAGAAAAATATATTTTTATGCTCACTACGATATACAATCTTATACGAATGTAATCACAAACCAATACGAATTATAAGAAAAATAACTAAATTTCTTTCGTTTGTATCACGCAATATACTAAATCGGAACATTTATTTATATAAAAAAATAACATGGAGCTATGTTAGAGAAATTTTTAGACAACATTATTGTAGCGTATTAAAGGAAACTAATACATTTATTTACGTAAGAATAATTATATTTACTAAAAAAAATATGTTGTTGCCAGATACATTTAAAAATCATTTTTTACCAATTTTACGCAAATAGTAGGATAGACCGAGACCAAGTGTTAAGACACTCCGTTCAATATTTTTATTTTCCTTGTATGTATACGGAATGATAAAAAAAAATTGATCTTCATACGAAACCATTTTGTCAAAAAAACATCTACACGAACTACTCGTAAGTCTAAATTCAGAGAAGGTTCAACAACTTGTAAGAGACTAATTAATTATTGGTACAATATTATAACCCTACTAAAATAAACTGTCTTAACATTGTACGATCACAGATTTAAAACAAGTAACAATTAATATTTTTATACTTCTATAGAATAAAAAGATTAAAAAATATATTAAACTAATTAATTTATAATCTGTTTTAAGTTTTAGTTTTTTTTTTAACACGGAAACATCTTTTGTCTTTAATAAAATTAATTGCTAGCTCTATCATATTACTATAATAATTTAAATAGTTACCTAAATAATTCTCCATACACTTTAAGTATTTACAAAGGTCGTAATTATCACATTAAAAAAGTGGGCACAAGAAACTATGAATTCTTTGAGAACATTTAAGATAATCTCCATAACGACTCGCTTTTAAAATCACAAGTTAATCTTTAATATCCTATTATAATACTTAATATAATCCCTTCTAACATTTATCTTATAAGAAAATTTTATTGAAAAAAAAAACATAATTTGTTTTGTATTAATTTATCACGAATTATTTTGTTTTTAATAATAATAATAATAATTCAAAATTTAATTTTTCCAATGCTACCAATACCATTTTTTCAATAATACCAATTTTTAAAGAAAAAACTCGAAAATGTATCGAAAACCAAAAAAGTCCATTAAAAAAAGGTAATCTCAAAAGGGGTTGAAAGGGTAAACGCAAGTAATTGACACTCATCAATCTATAGAGCAAAACGATGCCGCCGCGTTTCCAATGAGAATGTTCTAACACTTTTATTTCTATTTCTCTAAATATATATGTGTTTCTATTATAAAAGTTTTTTTGTGTTTATTATATTATCATTTAATATTAAGTTTTTTTATTTTATTTGTTTTGTTTGTTTCAATACTATGCGACTTTACGCTAAGTTTCTTGAGTCATCTTTTGCTTACATCGATTGTAGAGTTCGATTTTTTAAAAGTTTAATTCACTGCTTTGTAATAATGAGTTAATATTAATAACTTTGAAATATTAGTTCTCTTGTCCAATAGATTTGTCGAAAATCAAGAATGTCAAAAAATACACAAATTTTATGAAAATATTTTTAAGCTTCACCTTTATTGTTAATATATTATTCAAAATCATTGGCCGTAATATTTTAATCGTTATTTTGAAGAAATTAAAATATATATATGTAAGTAATTCTAATAAGACTATAGACTTTGCAACTTCTAACATATTTTAAGAAACCAAAAACATCACAAAGTAGTCCCTAAATTTTAGTACGATCACTTATAATTAAATAAGAAAAAAGAGGAATACTTACAATAAAAAACCAAAATCACTTAAAACAAATAAATAATCAGCGTCCACAAACACAGTCCACAACTCAAGTTTCACACACCGTCTCAGTAAAAAATTCCTTTACGAAAAAAAACCAAAAAACAAAAACCCAACAAACGTCAAACCACAATCCTTCACTATCAAAAAGGCGGGAAAGCACAGATAAATAATTGACAATCAAAAAATTACGAACGGCACAAAACAAAATCGAATCGATGTTCGATCGATATTATTATTATCGGTTGTCGGTGTCCGATTAGTTACGTAACGTAGCGTGGTCGCGGGCGCGCGTGGCTGCCGCGACAGACGACTGCAGTGCGATCCTTCGCTTGAGGCCCCACTACGCGCATCTGAGGCTCCTTGGCGCGGCCCCGCCCAGTGGGACGCCACTACGATGCTAAGATCACCGTCTCCGTCTCTTTCGCACGTGTGGAAATGAGATATTGACGTCTCGCTCCCACACGGCGACAGTGGGGCGCGCCAATAGGATCGGATCGAGTCGAGACGATGAATCGAGATGTGTACTTAGGTATCGCTGCACAAGTCCTTTTGTTGTAGTCGATAATAGGATGCGCTTTTTTTTTGCGCCGCAATCGGCTGCCCACTCGGACTTGGCTTGACATTTATTTGTTTACGTTTTTTTTTAGCTATCTTCTAATTTGTTCAATTTTTTTTTCTAATTTTTTTTCGAAGGTTTTGAAAATGCTAGTTGTTGTAGCTGTTGGATATAAATCTTACAGGCATCTTAGGTGTTTCAGGGAAATTAGGGGTAGAAACTTCAATAGATTTTGGAAGTAACAGCTAAAATGCATCTAAACAAATGCAACAATGAGATCACCTTGAAATAATCGAAATTGTAGAGCCGCAAAGCAAAGGGCAAGACTTAGGGCCGTCTCGCAGGGGTGGCTGAACTCGGTAGGGCGCGAATGTAGGTCAGTTTTTGTTTCGCGCCATCCGAAATTCGGTTACTAGGTTCGTTCACGCGATTGGTAACTCTCATCGATACAGCAATCTAATGAAATATCTAGATTTTTTTAAATAAATAAATAAAAACATTTTTTTTCTATAAGAAATATTTTTCTATTTCTTTTATATTTAAGTAATTGTTCTACATTGATTACTATTTATATTTATTTTGTAATGGATATACGAACACTAAAGAATATTTGCAAATGACATGAAAATTTAATTTAATAAAAAAATACCTTAATAAAATTTTTACCTATTTATTTATTAATTTTAATAATCGATTATCTAATAATAATATTTATATAAAAGATAAGCTAAATTCTAAACTAGCAGTCATCACAAGTCGCGTCTTTCCTTTTCCCGCGCTTCTCGCCACAAGATGGCGGCATGTGTCGCTTATCGTGAAATAATTATCATTTTTGATGAATTTTCTAACTTAAAAATTATATTTAAATACTTACTATATCATATATAATATATATTTTATATATTTTATCGGTTTTCAGTACCAATTTGCAAATTTAAATATTTTTTTTATATGTGATACAAGTGAATGAACCTAAGGTCCTCTTTACAAGTCAAGTGGAGTTTCGTTTCCACATAATTTTGTACTACTATTGTGTGAGTTAAATAATATTTTTGTTTTGAAATTTTTTATGGCTTTTTGTTATAATTTCTTTAGTTATTTGTTTATTATACGTGAGTTGCTTGAGCTGGTTCGCTTTGGCTTTTTAAAAAGTTACATATGATCTTTTACGAAGTTACCTTTATGTTTTTAGTAGATTAAAAAAAATCAGCTTCACGTTGTATCCCGCATAGAGCAGGGTAGGCAGAGGGAAGTTAGTGTTAAAACACTCCGTTCCTCACTTTCCGCCGAATTTTGGAGGCATTGCGTGTTGAGTGGCAGAACTCAACGCCGCGCTTTGTCTAATTAATATATTATATTATAATTATTTAATTAATTAATATAATTGTACATTTTTTTATTCTACATTTTTGTATTAGAAATCCTAGTATCAACTTTCTGCTTCGTACTTAGAGACTGTGTAAAATGGCGATAGCTTTTATTAGATCCAACAAACATATATTTTAGGTTGTTCTTAAGAGAACTACCTAAGCCTAAGCTTTACCAAGCCGTAATTTTATATCGTAATTTTATGTATTCAACACAAAAATGTATTAGAATTTTGAATTTACGTTTAAAATAGTTATTTATTCTAACTAATATAATTTTATAAACATTCGATCCGTACCATTGGATAACTCCATTCAACTTTGACTAACTATACTAAAGTATAGTTACTCAAATTGGACAACGGAGTGTCTTGCCATTAACTTTTATCTGTATACTATAATATTTTCTTTTAAGCTACCTTTTTATCAGTCATAAAATTTGAAAATGGTAATGTTTTAACAATCTTCAGGCTGGGCAAAGCACGGCGTTGAGTTTCGTCACTCAATTATCAATGCCTCCAGAACTCAGCGGAAAGTGGAGAACATAAGTGACTTAATGGGAATGAGGTGATTACACAGATTCCCATGTTCTCTCTGCCTACCGGGCTACGTGCGGGATACAACATTAAGGTAAAAAAAAATGTTTACTAACACACCTTACTACCTAGGTCATATATAAACTAAAACTTTAAGAGCATTCTCGCAATTTGGATTTGAACCAACAACCGTTAAGCCCAGTCCAGTTCTATTTTAAACACCACCATTTAATTTAGAGGCCAGTTGTGGCGCAGCGGCACAATGTGTGACTGTAAAACTGACTGGTTGTGGGTTCGATCCCCACTCGAGGAGATGAAATATTTACTTAAATTTATATTTTGCATTTCTTCGCGCTGGTGTCAAGGCAAAAGCGCGACGTTGAGTTCTGCCACTCAACACACAATGCCTCCAGAATTCGGCAGAAAGTGGGGAACGGAGTGTCTTAACACTAGCTTCCATTTGTCTACCCTGCTGTGTGCGGGATACAGCGTGAAACTGATTTAGATTTTTTATTTTCATTTAATTTAATTTATATTATAAGCATAAGAAACAAATCTAAAACAAAAGAAACATAAACTATATTACAAATTGTAATAGTAAAATGACGAAAGTTTATTTCGAGAACAAAGAAATGAATTCGTGACGATCTTCCAGTATTACTCAATAACATTGCAAAGCAACCATTGCGGTGTAAGTAAATACTAGTTTTTGTTATATTAAATCAGTTCTTGCAATATTTTAATTTTCGCACTGGTGTTGAGGTGTAGCGCGGCGTTGAGTTCCGCCACTCAACACGCAATGCTTCCGGAATTTGGCGGAAAATGGGGAGCATCTTAACACTAGGTTCTCTCTGTTTACTCTGCTGCGGGATACAGCGTGACGCTTAAAAACATAATTTCTTGAAATCTACACAGTAATATGCTCAAATTTTTAATATTTTTTTGGTCGTCACGCGGTGTTGAATTACGCCACTCAAGAAGCAATGTCTTGAATTTGGACAGAAACGGGAGGACGAAATGTCTTGATAGTTAATTTTTCTATGCAGGACAAGTAAAGCAGAAAAGAAATATATATTTTCATATCTTATTTTCGTATAAGTATATGTAATTAAAGAATTTTTACTAGATATCCTAGTGTTCTATCATTCTATTGAATACTTTACTAAAACTTGGCCGTTGTGTTAAACAGGGTTGTGGGTTCAATTCTATATTTAGGGAAATTATTATTGTATAGATATAAATTATTGTTATTTTCCGAACAAGTTTTGCTTTTTGTTTTAAGTGCTTATTAACTTCTAAATAATTAGATTAGAGAGCGCAGCGCAGGGGCATAAGCGTGTGACTGTAAGCGCGACGGTTGTGGGTTCCAATTCCTACTCGACAAAAAGTAATATGTAATATTTACATTTTCTCTGCTCTGATAACGAGTCAAAGTGCAACGCTAGGTTCCGCCACTCAACATACTATGCCTCGAAAATTCAGTTGAAATTGAGGAACGGAAGTATCTTAATGGGAACAGTGAGCCTTAACTTAACACTAGGTTTCCAGGTTCCCTCTGCCCACTCTGCTATGTTCCGGATACAGCTTGAAAATGAAAAGACAAAATTTTATAATTGTGTTTCCAACCTGTAGTTTATTTAGACATAATATTTATGTCATACCGAACGATCCGTAACCGTATATTGGAGTTATGCCTGCCTATGGGTATTTTGAATACAATACCCTCAGGCGGAATTTGAACTTGTAATTATCGCGTGCAACCAGACAGCGGTAGAGGCATGCACCTGTATCAACGACGTCATATTTACTTTTATACGTAAAAAAATTGAGTTCTGTACCCATAGGGTAAAACTATTACTAAGACTGCGCTGTCAGTCCATCTGTCACCAGGCTAGGCAGGTATCTCATGAACCATGATAGTTGGACAGTTGAAATTTTCACATATTATATATTTCTATTGACGCTATAACAAAAAAATAAATAAATATATATAAATAAAATAAAAAATTACAAAATAAAATATTTCTTTACCCATACAACAAAAGTAATTTTTTTGCCATTTTTATAGATGTATAATGATACGGAACCCTCCCTGCGAGAGTTCGACTCGCACTTGTTGATTTGAATTTGTTTGTTTTACAGCTTTTTGCTAATTCAGAATACATATAATCTCTAAGTCACTCCGTTCACTACCTTCGTTTATAGCGACACTGAGCCTGCGTTTGACTATAACGCGATGGTTGTTGGTTCAATTCCTACTTAGGGAACGATTATATTTATTTTTGTTTCCTCGCTTTAGACAAGTTGCGGCGTTGATATGTGTTTATCAACATTATTATTATGTGTTTATTATTTTTTTTTGTATACTCGAAAATTGGTGAGATAATGTGGAACAGAGTTTCTTAACACTTAGGTTCCCTGTGTATACCTGCATTACGTTGAAAAATTTAAATATTTTTTTTATTTTATTAATAAAATCTGTAAATTTATTCCAAAACACAGCTTTATAACCAATTATATTTATCATATTGATTGAAATTTAATAAAAACTACAAAAAAACGCTAGCTCACTGAGAAACCATTCCTTTACAATTCCATCACAAATCAACCGAGAAATTCAAAGTAAAGTAAAGTAAAGTAAATTCTGTAGAGCAAACTCTCGGCGTTGTAATTAATTCTATTGAAACAGAGCAGAGAGAGAAAAAAAGTGTTAAAAAATACCCCTTTTTCCAATAAAAATGTATATCTAATTAACTTTTATGGAATTTTTCCTTCATAAGGAAAGCTAATAAATCATTTGGAAATTAATAATTAATAACGACACTGAGGAATCAAGCGGAATTTGCATAAGAAGGGATGTTTTCGCCCCCGTTCGGTTGTTTTTTTTCTTTCCTTTTTTTTTATGAAACCAGCGGTCGAATGGTGTGGATATGCTTGTGTTGAAATAATTGAAAGATTTTTTATTTATCCTTTTTTATTTATTTTCTAAAAGTAAGTGTACCTATATTGGCTTAACGGAATAAATTAGTCTAAAATTTATATTCAGTTTTGTTTTTAAGAGGAAAATTTTATAAACATAAAACAAAATTGTTGGCGTCGTAGCACACTGTCACAGCGTCTGAATGCAAAGACGATGGTTGTGGGTTCCCATTCGTAACAAGGCAAAGCGTGGCGTTGGTATCCGCTACTCACGCATTTTTTCTATAATTGGTGCCTGGGGTACGGAGTGCCTTAACACTAGGTACCCTCTATCTGGCGTGCTATATACAGAAAATAAATTAAAGCTAAAAAAATATTCTTATATTGCCATATCCATATTTTATATCAAAATCCGTCAATGCCATCGAAGGGGCATATCCTATACAGCTGTCAGATACACCACTTTTTAATGTTTGCATTAACTTTTTGTTTCTATTAAATGTTGAGTCGAAGCGAAAATCGTACTTTTTATTTCTCCATGCCATAGAAAGTGTTCTTTTTGACTTCAGATGAATAAAAAATATATTAAATATAACCAAAGGAAAATTGATGATTTTTACATATATGTTATTTAATTCTAAATCTACTTTAAAGAAAAGATTTAGAGTATAATTTTTAGACAACATGAAAATTTTGAACGTAGCGGGATTTGAATCCGTGTCTCTTTGGAAACCGTCCAAGCGCTCGAACCAACTAAGCCATATGTTCTAGTGAACGTAGTGGGCGTTTTCTAAAAAAATATATATTTTTTCCTAAGTGTGAAATAACACTTTAAAAAATTTAAAAAGAGATTTAGAATTCATTTATACACGATAGAAATACATGGGAGGGGTAAAACAGGGAAATCTTTATCGTGTGCTAAAAGAGATATTATTAGAACATCATTTCATTTATAAAATGTACTTTGAAGAAGCACTACTAGAAACCGAGGCCGTCGTGGCGCAGTGGCACAAGTGTGTGTATGCAACGCGACGGTTGTGGGATCCATCAACCAGTTGAGGGAATGATGAATTATTATTTATTAATATTTTCATATCTCCGCTTTGAAGAGCCCGACGTTCAGCCAATCAACACGTATTGCCTCAAAAATTCAGCCGAAAGTGGGGAACAGAGTGTGTGATCATTAGGTTCCCTTTGCCTACCCTGCTGTGTGCAGGATATAAGGTGAGAAATTGAGTTATTTATATTTATTTATTACTAGAGATATTTAGGATTTGGTCTTGGTAGAAAGGGGAGCTCCAACAGTGAAACCTGTACTTACGTTATAACTCCGAGGCACTCCTCTCAGCTCCTCACTCGGTAACGGTGGGTATCCACATGGTGAATCAGTGGAACACTGAGGAGTTTTTTTTTCTTCAGCATACATTTTCTTTTTTTTTGCAAAGTTTCATAGAATACTTGTTTCTAAATATAATAGAATGATATTTTTTTTCTAAATTTTAGTTGTAAGTTATATTTTTTTTTATTGTTTTATGATATTTTAAATCGGAACCACCACTGTCACATTTATAGCGTCTGGCTGTCAACGCGACGAATGTGGGTTCGATTCCTTATAAGGAAAATGAATTATTTTTAATTCCTCGATGTGATAACAAAATAAAATTGCACGGAAAGTGGAGATCTGAGCATCTCAATAATAGGTTCCCTCTTCCTACCTTATAATATGCAAGATGCATTGTGGAGCTAGAAAAAAAAACCATGTCACTTCCGCCATTTCAGACTCCCTCCACGACAAAATACAAATTAAAAAAAACAAAAAAAAAACAAAACATCCATATCCGCGACAGAACTGACGTTAGTCGCGATGACGCGTCAATAAAAAAAATAATTTAAACACTGAATTAAGACGACGACTCACAATAAACTGTTTAAGCCTCATAAATTATTAATGATGAACTATATTTTTGTAACAGAAGCCGGTCGCTTTGATTGAATTGTATGGAGTGTGGGGTGGGAGGTAGCGGTGCTTTTAGATGTTGTGGGTTGAGTCGCGGAACTTAACGCCGCACTTTATCTTGTTATCGGAGCTAGGTAATGAAAATATTTCCTACTGTTAAGACAGTCCGTTACCCACTTCCCACTGAATTTTTCGCATTGCGTGTTGAATGGCGGAACTCAACACCGGGCTTTTATATTGGTGCCAGAGTGAAGAAATTAAAATATTAACAAATAACAATTCGTTCCCTCCAGGCGGGATCGAACCCACTATCGTCGCATTATAGTCACACACTTATGCCTTTACGCCGGCCTCATTCTATAAAAAAAAATATTCAGCTTCACGCTGTATCCCGCACACAGCTGGGTGGGCAGAGGGGACCTATTGTTAAAACACTCCGTTCCCCACTTTACGCCGAGTTCTGGAGGCAATATGTGTTGAGTGGCGGAACTCAACGCCGCGCTTTGCCTCGACACCAGAGCTAAGAAATAAAAATATAAATTTAAATAAATATTTCATCTCCTCGAGTGGGGATCAAACCCACAACCAGTTGCTTTTACAGTCACACTTTGTGCCTCTGCGCCAGGATAAATATAAAAATATTATAAATATAAAAAATACAAAAAATATAATATATCTTCCCTTGGACCAAATTTCTACGTAACTATAGGTACCTTTATAGTTCTCAAATCTCTCTAGAAAACGTCCTATAATAGTATTGTTATGGTTTATTTTAAAATATTTATTTAAATTTATATTTTAATTACTTTGCTCTGGTGTAAAAGGCTAAGCGCAGTGTTGAGTTCCGCCACTCAATGCCTCGAAAACTTATGCGTAAAGTAGGGAACTGAGTGTTTTAACACTCTCCCTCTGCCTACACTGCTGTATGCGGAATACAGCGTGAAGCCGATTTTTTTATGAGATGGTAAAACTTATTTTTATCGATTTTAATGCTAATGATGTGTTGGGTTTCAATGTGTAAGAATATATTAAAATAGTATTGACTAGCTAATATAACAGACATCTATCGAGGCAAGCTGTGGTATAGGGGTACAAAAGTGCGACTGTAAGCACGGCAGGTTGTGAATTCGATTCCCAGTCGGAGAATGAAATATTTAATGATTGAATGTCATCGATGTGGTAATAAAGCAAAGCGTGGTGTTGAGTAGTCCTTTAGAAACCTTTAAAATTTGTCGGAAACTTGGAAACTTAAAACTAGGTTCCCTCTGCCTACCCCGCTATAAGCGGAATGCAACGTGAAACTAAAAACAATGAAACTTACAAAAGTAAAAGTGAAAAATATGCAAAAAGACATACAAATCTATCGAACAACAACACTGTACGCCTTTTGAAGACTGTAGTTACAATTTCGGTAATGCCACCAACGTTGGTTTCATACAATTTTATTTTTTTAAATTATTGGCATGAATTTGAACCTTGTACCTATTGGAATAAAGAGGTATACGAGTTCAAATCGGATGCTGATACCAATATTCAACCCTTAGGAAAACCGCGATGTGCATGCATTTCGATAATAGGCGACAGAGTAGTTGTTATAGAAAGTTGTTTTGTATTATTTTTTTTAAAGTTCAGTAAAAAATGGATTTTGTTTTTGATAATTATTGAAGTATTTTGTTCTTTTAGAGATGAATTTATGAAAAATAGTGTTAAGTCACTGCTTGTTCTGAACTTCCTGCTTTGTCTTGACACAATACGTAACTTAACGCAGAATTATGCCCAAATATGACGTTTCTTTAATTTAGTAAGGCTAAATGCAGTGTTAAATTCCATTACTTAAACATTAAATGTTTAAGGGCCTAGGTGCTGTTTTCGCAACATGTTGAAAGCAAAGACTTAAAATCTAACTTCACTTAGGGAAAAAAAGAGAAAAATACTGTTAAGTTACTTTGTTCTCTACTTTCTGCTTACTTTAGAGTCGTTACGTAACTTAACGCAGTGCAAATATGACGTTTTATCAAAATACTCGTAGTAAGGCATTTCATTACTTAAACTTTTAAATGGAGTCTAAGCTTTATTTCTCCACATATAAAAAAAATATTTTAAATAAAAATATAACTCTGCAATATATTACTCTGTACAAATGGAGGCCATCAAAGGAAAGAAGATGTTACGATGTATTGCACTTTTCCTATACTCATCGTAATTGTTCTGTTCAGAATGGATAGCTTTTTGCGGTAACAAAAGAGGTGTTGTCTTTGACTGTCGTATATCTTTATACGTACGTAATAGTAGGTTTTTTTTGTAGTTTCACGCTATATCCCGCATTTTGAGGCATAAGTAGAGGGAACTTGGTAGCTTAGTATAGTATTAGGTTCCCAAGATCCCCCTTTATTGGTTAAAAAATATATTGTTATATATATAGATATGAGTAAAAAATATACAGGCAGAATCTACCTGCTGTTACTCCAATCTTATGAGTAAAATAAAGTTGAGTACTTTCATGCTGTATCTCGTTCGAAAGCAGGGTACGCAGAGGGAACCCGGGAACCTAGTGTTAAGACACTCTGCACCTTTTGAGACACTTTCGTTCAGTACTTTCCGCCTTGTTCTGAAGGAATTTCGAGTTGAGTAGCGGTGCTCCGGCACTTTGCCGCGTTAGCAGAGCGACGAAATGAAAATATTAAATATTTCCTCGACTGGGCATCGAACTCACAATCCATCACATTTACAGCACGCTTGTGCACCTGCGCCACGGCCTCTACTCATGTCTGTTTTTCTGTTATTTCATTTACCGGATTCAAGCATCAAAAGTAAGATAATCTCAGGCAATAAGCACATCATCACTTAGTTATAATTTTGAATAGTATCTGTTATAATTACAGGTTCAAATTCAGATTCAAAACTATGTAGCTATATAATTTTTTTTAATGTAACTTTCTACAATTAGACTAATGCAGTGTTGAACTCCGCCACTTTAAATAGCAGTATCTGTAAATTAACGAAAAAAAAATCCAAATAGTGATGTGTTTCAGGCTCAAAATACACGTACTTATACGACGTATGCTTAAAAAAAAAAAGAAAAAAAAATCTTAATGAGTCTTAATGAAGAGATTGCATTTAAAAAATAAAGAACGTCCTCAAAAGGTTGGAGTAATGAGAAAGTTGATACGGGAATTAAATAAATGCAAATTGTATGGTGAGATACACATTGTCTTATACAATAATAATATTGACGGTATTGTGGTTCAGCGACACAGCGTTTGTGCCACGGTTGTGGGTTCGATTCTAGTACGACGTAATAAGATTTTTTTTGTAATGGCGGGGAAATATTGTCCTAATTCTAAATTAATGATTATGTAAAGTAAACTATATTATTTAAGGTATATAACTATATAATTTAAGTGAAAAAACAACCCGTTACCGTTTTAAGGTCTATATTTTTTCACTGTTAACTTAATATAGATAGCGGTTTCAAATAATTCTTATATTACATTTTAATACTTTCTCAAATTCTCTTCTTTTCAACAAATTGAAACTCTCTTTCATTGATTATAAAAGTAATAGATTATTACTTACTCACTTATGACTTGAAGCCAGTCGTGGCGCAGGGGCACAAAGCTTAACAGTAAAAGCGACTGGTTGTGGTCGCTTTTCATGTTAAGCTTTGTGCTTTGTTGTGGTGTGAAGGCAAAGCGCGGCGTTGAGTTCCGCCATTCAACACGCAATGCCTCCAGAATTCGGCAAAAAGTGGGGAAAGGAGTGTCTTAATACTAGGTTCACTCTCCCTAACCTGCTGTGAGAGGGATACAGCATGAAACTGATTTACTGACCTATATGCAACAACACAGTCGAAACTACTGTACTTAGAAAGTAGATTGATTTCTCGAAAAAACAGGAAAAAATTAGATTTTCTATTTGGGGCACAAGTGGGTTCGATTCACGTTCGAGCAAATTAAATATTTAATATGTTCACTTCCATGCTCTGGTGTCGACGGAGTCATCGGAGCGGAGGGTCTTAACACTAGCCTACCCTGCTACGTGCTGCTGATTATATTTTAGTATAAGTCCATTTTCTATGAGTCCATAAAAATAAACTAAGATTATTTTAAAAAAAAACATCACTAACATCAAATCCTAAGAAAAAACGAATACCAGCTAACATTCCCTACACCACCAAACTAAAACCCAATTGGCTACATCACCACACTCTCCCCATCAGACCCCCATGCAAGTCATCTTGGCCGAGTCATTGTTTCACCACAATCAGCCATCATTAATTAATCGTCATTATTATATTCTTCAAATATACTAGAGAAATGACGACTCGGAAACAAACGAATGAAATTGTAGAGTTGAGAACTTTTAGATATGATTTATTTTTTATCTAAATAAGATTATTTTATATATTTTCTTTTAATATAGTTTTATAATTTATTTGTATTATTAAAAGATGAAATTTTGTGTCAATTACCTTCTTTGTGTCGGACAATAGGTCGCTTAAACATTAAGTTTTGCTTATCCGAGTAGATTTGATTTCTTGGACGATTATATAAAAAATATAATTTGCTTAATGCCATTTATTTCTGTTTAATAAAAATATTTAAAAAACTATATATTTACCAAATACATGTAGTATTTGGTAAATTTTAATTTATATAATAATTAAAATTATTATTTATAAACACTAGGTTCCCATGTTTTCTTTACCCACACTGCTATGTACATATATAAAAAATATATTCAGATCTGATATATAAAAAAAAATAAGTGTGCCCTGTCTACCACTCACATAACCTATAGCCCATGTGGCGTAAAACCAATTATATGTATATGATGCGGGCCCTCTGTTTAATTCACTAAATGCAACTGCAACTTGCACCCGAAATATGTATTTTTGAATATTAGTAATTGCTTAAAGAAAAAAATTAAATGTGCAATCGGTATTGTTTTTTTGTTCATATATAAATATGAAATATTTCTAAGAAAATTATAGAAAGTGATATAGGAAAATTATACAGAGAGGTAGTTAGGAGTTCTTTTTGACTGCTCTACAATGATACAATAGGAAAAGACTTTTGTATTTTAACCTAATATTTAGATACCACCGTTCTTTTAATATGCTCGGTATCGACATTACAAATAGATTTTTTCGGATACTCTCATTCAGAGTTAAACGCCGCTGTGTATATCAATCAATAAGAGAAATTACAATAATATATTTATTAAATTGAAATGAAACCAATTAATTTCCACGTCCAGATATCAAATCCATGAATATCGAGTTCACAACTGAGACTGAGACACAACCTTCACCTACTGAGTTACCCAAAAAGGAACCAAACAAAACGACACGATACCCGAAATATTATTTCAAACACAATAAAAATAGATAGTGAAACCAAAACAATACGAATCTAAACTTTCTAAAGGAACCACACAAAAAGTCAATCAGCTGTTCAAAATAACGCACCAGAGATCTAAATATAATAACTTGATTTGAATGAGAAAAGCATCTGTCTTGGGATGGGGGTGACAAACACACGTGTTCCTTTTGCTCTCGGTTTGGTTTTTTTTATGCATTTTTATATAATATGTATTGAATTCAATGCAATGTTGTATGAATCTTTTATTGTTAATGATAGTTAAGATAGTGTAGGTTTGATTTTTAGTGATAAATGTGCTATAGGTTTATAGCTAAGTGTTAAAGTCGTCGTGGTGCAGTTGAGGCGTTTGTTTGTAAGCTCGACTATTGTGGGTTTGATTCCCACTCTGGTACAGGTTTTCAGTTCAGTTCAGTTCTTAGTTTATAGCGCGCTTCGATCGTACCAGTTGAGCACCAATCACTTCGCCAATGTCAACTTGTATGGAGAACACAGTGAAAATACTGCCTTCATCTATAAAATTTAAAAAATATATAATTACAACATATACATAAACATAGCTACAGGTTTTCTCTGGTAATACAAAGCGTTGCTTTGACTTTTGTTAACCTATGCGTAATATAATAATGTGTAATTTTTTTTCTGTGAAAAGTGAAGTACGAAGTGTCTTAACACCAGACAGGTCCCTCTGCCTACCGGGCATTCGGGCTTCTATATTCTACTATATTTTTTGTTAAAAAATTTACAAAAAATATAGTAGAATATAGAAGACACAATAAAATAGAAATACACTACTTTAGTATTTAACCTATAACCAATTCACTAATCTAAAAAGGTCAAATTAAACACAGAAAAATAATTAAATTAAAATTGTGACATCTGTCACAAGCCTATGACGGCTGTCACGGTAAGTGCTTGTGTTTTTATTTATGTTCTATTCGCTAAAATAATTTTACAATAATTCATTTTTTAAAATATATAGATAGGTAAGTAAATAAAATCTAAACACATACATAAAAAAAAAATAAAAAAGCTAAATTATATACAATTTTTAATCTGTAACATTTTTTATCTGCGAACGCGAATCGCACGAAGTGTCAGAAATAATTTATTATCTATCAAAAAATAATTGTTATAATTACTTATGCAACAGTGACTGTCGCCCCTCTTGTATTTTTTTTATTATTCAAATCTTTTAATGATTTCGCCATTGTCAACGCGATCGGACGATCCGCCTGTTTACGAGTATTAATAATACTTTGTAAAATATATGGAAATAATATAGAGGACGGCGTGGTAATGGGACATCGTATGACTGTAAAACATGACGATTGTGGGTTCGATTCCGACTCGAAGTAGTTAATTACTGTATTTTTATTGCTTTGGTAAAAAACGGCGTTGAGTCTCGCCACTCAACATAACGCAGTGTCTCGAAAATTAGGCCGTAGTCAGAGAACAGAATATTTTTACACTAAGTTTTCTCTGGCTTGCTATATGCGGGATGCGGGAGCTAAACAAATATATATTTTGTAATATCACCCTTAAAATAAAAGACAAATGTGAATAGATATAAATTTTTCCTATACACTTATTCTTCACGAAATAATAAAAAATAATCACTAAGTATATTTGATTTTTTTTCAAAAAAAAAAATTAACACCATTGGGTAAATTTTTTAAATAACTCAAAATTATTAAAAACTAAAATAAAGTAATAATGTACAGCTTTTTTTTTAATTATATTATTTCGAATTATCTAAAGCTTTCCCAGTGGGGCACTTGAGATATTTTTACTGAAGTTTAAAACTTGAAGTCCCCAGTTTGTCGCTTTCATGATATGCACCAAGTAACAATACCGAGATAGTATTTTAAATAGAATTTTGCTTATTTTCAAATTAAAATTAGAGGCCGACGTGGCGCAGGGGTGTGACTATAACGCGATTATTGTGGATTCGATCCTCACTCGAGGAAATCGCTCTGCCACCAAGGCAAAAGCCCGGTATTGAGTACCGCCTCGCAACACGCCTCGCAAAAATCGGCGGATAGACGGAGTGCTTTAACATTAGATTGCCCATGCCCACCTTGCTGTATGCGGGATACAGCATGAAGAGCAATTTTTTTTTTATTTGAAAAAACTTATTTTTGCGCACAGAAATACTGTTATAACTAGCATTTTTTTTGAATGAAATCAATAAACACGTGAATCAATAACAAAAAGTATTTATATTCCAAACACAAAAAGCTGAACTCTTCCGTTAGGAACTACACAACCCTACGCTCTATGCATATTGTTACAAAAAAAAAACGGAACTGACGTTCGAATTTCGAAAGTGGAGCATTCAAAAAACGAACCATCAATTAGAGTAACTCAATACTGTCACATTAAAATGACGAACACTAATGGATTTCCAAATTTGAATTTCAAATCGAATGGTTTGAAATTGGTATAGACTATTGCAATGTTTCAATGTTTGTGTTTTTTTTGCATGTTTTATCTTTGTAGCTTTGAAAATGTTGTAAAAGCTAAATATTACTCAGCATTCGTGTCTATTTTTATTTTTATTGGTAAAAAAATAAATTGATATATGAAAATGAGATAAAAATAAACGCTGGTGAATTTTGTTTTTATACGATACAGGCAGAATCTATCTGCTGTTAATCAAAATGTATGAGTAGAATTGAGTTGAGTAGCTTCACGGTGTATCCCGCACTAAGCAATATAGGCAGAGGAAACTTAGAAAGCTAGTTAAAAGACATTCCGTTCCTATTAAGACAGTTCTGTCTCCACTTTCCGCTGACATTCTGAATGCATTGTGTGTAGTGGTGATAATCCATTCTTATATAAGATGCAAATATTTTTTAATTAAAAAAAATGTATATTACCCACCCAAAACACTATTTAGTGTTGCAATAAAAAAACCTATCGACTATTTAAGGCCTACGCCCACCACAAGCGAACATACAAACCGATCTCATTACTAACAATGCACCATATATTACGCCGTTTCCGGTGAGAAGTCGTATGTCTGTCTCTTTCTAACGTACAGGAATTGCATCTTCTGTCTCTGTCACAGCGATCACTTGAAGTATCAAGATCATTAGGAGGCGATACAGTGATTTGTATAGTATCAAGGCATTGCTCTTTACGCCAAGATTAATGCGTGTTTGTAATACTATTGTTAAAATAATTGATTTTTTTTTATGGTAACCAAGAAATGGACGACATTTTAAATGTTTTCTGTTCCTTAATTTTTGATAATGTTTAACAATTCATTTGAATTTCGAAATGTAAAAGTATTGCTTTTGTAATTATATTTTTTTTTCTGTTGTATATTATTTAGATATAGATTATTTAGCTTTCAAACCAAAGCCAAAACTGAACAACATTCAGTCAACTAATCCTAAACACATGTCCATTACTACATTTTTAATAAACGTATTCAAACGCTGAGAATATTAAAAAATATCACATTGATTCAATTTTATTAAGAACGATCCGTAAAACACAAAGTGACATCCAAATATCTGTTCTGTACAAAAACGAACAATACCCCTTTGGCTGAATGCAACCCGTTCTTATGCAAATTTCCAACCAAAATTTTGACATAATCAAAAAAGATGGATCGCTATGGAATGAATGGAACGAATTTCAAATATTTAAACAATGAATTCGATCTACATTCAATTTTTCGGTTCGATTTTTGTATATTATCTATTGTTGGTTTTGTTTGTAGTTTGTTTTTTTTTTAACAAAGTCTTTGTACTGATAAAAGCTGAGTGTATATAGGAATAGTAAGATTGTGATAGGTATTAAAATAATATTAAATTATATATGTAAGAAAAGGTAATCCAAATACTTGGATGCTCTGAGGAATTAAATATCTGTTGATATTTGTGCGTAGTTCTAAGCCTAGATTAAGTAGCTGATAAAAAAGCAGCATAATTAGACAAAATAAAATGGTAAAATATTTATTGACTTTGACTTTGACTTTTTTTGACTCATCTTTTATATTATGCGGAGTAAACGGAAAGGAATAGGGATAATATCAATTACTAGTTGTAAAACACTCCATTTTCTTTTTACTATTTTAATGAGTATATTATAATTAGAAAAATATAAATATTCAATTACATATTTATTGACTGACTTTTATTAATTTAATATACATATTAATGTTATCCAATTGTGTGTAAATAACAACAGAAACCGTAAGCTCAACTGGTTGTAGGTTCGACGATTCCTACTGCAGAAATTGAAATATTTATTTAAATGTATATTTTCATTGCTTAGCAAGGCAAGGGCGGCGTTGAGTTGCGCCACTCAACACGCAATGCTTCCAACATTCGGCGGAGAATGGAGAGCGGAGTGTCTTAACACTAGGTTCCTTCTGCCTACTCTGCTGCGCGGGATACAGGGTGAAGCTGATTTTTTTCTTACCTAAATGGTTCATTGCATTCATACATTCATTTTAACCGTTTAACATTTAAGTTTTTAAATAATTTATCAAAATAATCGACAACACCATCACAATCGGCCCGTGTAATTCGTATTGATGATTCCATATATCGATTATCTCGTTTACTACGAATCTATATATATATATATAACTATAATCCTTTATGCAACTGGAACGTGGCAAAATTAATGAATTCAATTCACCACACTCAAATGGCAACCGGAAGTTGGTCTTATTACGCGTATCTGCCTGAGGCCTTCATGACACAGTAGCAACGGCTTCGAGTCGAGTGGGTTCGGTTGTTATAATAAGATAAAACGCGGCGTTAAACTTCGCCACTCAACGCGCAATGTCTCGAAAATTGAATGGAAAGTGGAGAACGTTTGTGTTAACACTAGGTTCCTTTTTTCAGGGTGAGCAGAGGGATATTAAAGTTAAACAAAAATGTTCCCATATCTCCGCCCATATTCCGAGACATTACGTATTAATCGCGAAACTCAACGCCGTATTTATTGAACAGAGCAGGAAAAAAAAGTCAATATGATCATACCATTGAGTTGTAAAACTCACTACCATCTTACTGACTGACGGCTTCAATTCCAAAAAAAAAGAAACAAGCTATAACCAATATTCCATTTCATTATAAAAAAATACAATATAGCTTACGTTAAAAGTTACTTTGCTACTATATCCTAATAAGAAGACGGTATTATTCAAATGAATGTGAGACACTCCAAGTTCCTAAGTGGTTCTAACACGATTATCGGTTTCGAATAGCACCCCAAGGGAGTTTGTACGGGTGGTCTTTTATACATCGATATTAAATCTATAATAAAATCGATTGTATGGAGTCAATATTTATTAAGTTACACTTAAAAAAAACCAGCTTCACGCTGTATCCCGCACGCAGCAGGATAGGCAGAGGGAAACTAGTGTTTCTTAAATTAGAGAAAATGGGGAATAGAGTGTCTTCATTCCGTTCTCCATCCGGCGAATTCTGGAGGCATTGCGTGTTGACTGGCGGAACTCAACGCCACGAATCCACAACCATTCACATTTACAGTCACACTTGTGTGGGCGTCACTGGCCTCCAATTATACTTTATTTTTAATAATTTCAATATTTTTAATATTAAGTACTTAGTACCTGTATTTATATCTGTAGTGACCTAATTTGCAACTTTCGGCCGCAATATCGTTGATTTCTTTTAATTTTGAAAAAAATTATGAATTAAAAAGAAATCTAAATCTAGGTACACAAAATGCAAATATACGCTACAACAAAAATATTTGTATATCGCTCATTTGTTCCAACATACCTCACGTACTTGTTTTTTTTTAACTATCGCAGGAGACTAAATCGAAGTTTGTAAATAGTCTAAATAGTCTCTCGTTATTTATTGGCATACTAAACTTTTAGTCCTCGCTGTGTCCCCTTAAGACACTTCCGTTCCCCATTTTTCGACGGATTCTCTAGGCAGAACAGTTGGAACCCAAACCCGCGCCTTCGCCTTGATACTAGAAATATTGTATATTTAATTTTGCTTATTGGGAATCGACTCCACAACCGTCGAGTTTGCAATCCAGCTCCACGATAGCAAAAAGTGTATGGTTGCACCAAATGAGTAAAACGAAAAAACGGAGAGTCTTAACACTAGATTCTCAATACCCTAAATTACGCAAAAGAAGAAAAAAAAAGACAAAATTTGCCGTTAAAAAGTTCCCTTGTACCCATTCATTAAATAAGACCGCAAGACGTTGACGCGATCAAGCGTGAACTACACATGTCGGTAATCTCAACCGTTTGGATGAACCCTCTTTATTATGCAAAGTAGAGAAGAGAAATAATAATAAATAATATTAAAAGGCTATTTAAATACCTTGTATAGTATATATTTGATATTTGATTAGATTATATATTTAAAACTAGGTTCTCTCTGCCAAGCCGGCTGTGTGCGGGATACAGCGTGAAGCTGATTTGCTTCGTACATGTATTATATAAATTGAATTTGTGTTTTGGAACATTTTGAGGAATGTCTCGAAGATTGGACGTTTAAGCACTAGGTTCCCTCTGCCTGCTGTACCGGAAAAAGCTTCAGACTGTAGAAAATAGAAAATTTATGGCAATTGATTACGTTTTTTAAATACTAAAAAAATATGCTGTGAAAGTATAAAAATAAACTTTATAAATGTACATTTTATTATTGAGGCCAGTCGTGGCGCAGAGGCACAAGTGTTTGACTGTAAACGCGACTGGTTGTGGGTTCGATCCCCACTCGAAGAAACAAAATATTTATTTAAATTTATATTTTCATTTCTTGGCTCTGGTGTCCAGCGCGGCGTTGAATTCGGCCACTAAACACGCAATGCCTCCGGAAATCGGCGTAAAATGGAGAAAGCAGTGTCTTAACACTAGCTTCCCTTTGCTTACGCTACTGTGTGTGGGATACATAATATTATATACAGTATGAAGTCGATTTAATTATTATTATTATTATTATTATTTTATTAAAGAGGTCAGTCGTGGCGCAGAGGCACAAAGTGTGACTGTAAAATCGACTGGTTGTGGGTTCGATCCCCACTCGAGGATGTGAAATATTTATTTCCATTTATATTTTCATTTCTTCGCTCTGGTGTCGAGGCAAAGCGCGGCGCTGAGTTCCGCCACTCAACACGCAATACCTCTAAAGTTCAGCGGAAAGTAGTGAACGGAATGTCTTAACACTAGGTTCCCTCTGCCTACCCCGCTGTGTGAGGGATACAGCGTGAAGCTGATTAAACTAACTTATTTATTATTATTTAATTTTAGTGTATTATTTACAAAGACCCCTTTTCATACACAATTTGCAATCGACGTCTTCAAGTATTCGTTAGTAATTACAACACCAATTATTAGGTTCTAATGTTATTTACATTTATAATATTCATTTGTTTGATTAGTATTACTTTCTTTTTATCACGTCTTTAATATGTAGGTACTTGTACTTTTAACTATGTAATTTTGTAACTATTTAATAAAGTCCCAGGCTAGTATTTATAAGCCGTTCTCAAATCTGAGATAGATCTTGAGATGCCGTTCATTCATTGAATATAATGTATGATTAAAAGCGGCATCTCGAAATCGATCTCAGAGATGAGGGCGATTTATAAATACGGGCCTAAGTAAATGAAGTTGGCCCCCTTGTAGTGAATATATTAAGCTTAGGTGACAGTATAGTAATATGGTATCATTGAACTTATTTACTTCATCGCGATGAGGCCGGTCGTGGCGCAGCGGCACGAGGTGTGACTGTAAAACCGACTGGTTGTGGGTTCGATCCCCACTCGAGGAGATGAAATATTTACTTAAATTTATATTTCCATTTCTTCGCTCTGGTGTCGAGGTTAAGCGCGGCGTTGAGTTCTGCCACTCAACACGCAATGCCTCCAAAATTCGGCAGAAAGTGGGGAACGGGAGTGTCTTAACACTGAGTTCCCTCTGCTTACCCTGCTGTGTGCGGGATACAGCGTGAAGCAGATTTTTTTTATTTACGACATTCCGATCTCCACTCACCTCAACCATTTTTTTTTAAATGAATTTGGTACGAATACACTTCATTCACCACTTTTCTCTCAATTTCGAGACACTCTCTTTCACTCATGTAGTGAAGAAACTCACCGCCGCCCATCATCTTGCTACCACAGTGGAAAATTGAAAATAAATTACCCCGGGTGGGAATCGACTGTGCTGCTCCACGTTGCTTTTTCTTAATATTTCAAAATGGGAACGCAAAATGAAAAAAAAAAAAATGTAATTTCAGTTTGTTCCACAAGATATTTACCGAAACAGCTCGTCTAGCTCTGTTACAACAATATTTATAGTACGTAACCCGATACTATGTTTTGGAAATTTTTGCATCTGTCATCATCGAATTGAATACAACCCTCCCATAAATCTGAGCGTTCAATACAAATCAAAAATTTGCATACGCCATTTATGGTTAAAAAAATTACCATATGATTACAATTTTGATGAAACTTTTACATTTTGAACTCTAAATCTTAGCGAAATTAAGTTTAAGTTCCATTATATGTGACTTTTGTTGGAAAAACGCATCTAAATCCTAGATAAGTTTTGATACTTGAGAGTTTAAGATCAAAACGAAATATATACCCTATTTATACAGCAATAAAGTCGAAATTGAGACAGCACAAGGTGTCAACCCTGGGAAAAGCTACCCCTAATCTTTATGTTAATTTCCAAGAGAAGATTATATTTGGTATCATTTTTCAATAGATCATTAATGTTCGAAGGCAATCCTGGCGTAAGTGGCGAGGCTTTTTTCGTATTGTTGGATATATTCTCTATATTGTACTTGAACCGATTTTATGGGCATATTTAAATTTAGTTGGCATTTCAAGGGTTAATTTGCATGACTGTGATTTAAAAAGTTTATTTTTCAGTTAAATTTATTTTGGGAACGGAATTGAGGATTTATCGACAGTGTATTCTAATTTTTTTTTGTTTGGGTGAATAGGTTGTGATTGGGATTAGTGTGGACTGTTTGGTTTGTTAAGTTGATAGTTGTGAATTCTAATCTTACAGGGGGATTATTTATGTTTATAATAGGTATAAATGTTTGTTTCATTGATATTGTTAGATAATGTGTGGCGTTTGGTTCCGCCAATTAACATAATATGCCTTTAAATTGATACGAAACTTTGAACAAATGATATATTACGTGTCGAGTGGCGGAACTCAACATCACACTTTGACTCGTGACCAGAGGAAAAGAATGAAAATATTTAATATTTCATACCTTCGAATGGAAATCGAATCTACAATCTGTCGCGTTTACAGCCGCGCGCTTGTGCCACTGCGCCACGACTATCGAAACACGAAAAATCTACACTTACGGCAAAATGCAGAATATGAGAATAGATAGATATTTATTATACCTTTCTCACATAAAATGAGCGCAGAATAAATTCTCTTGATATGATGACTCAGGAGAACAACAGCAATTGTGGCATTGAGTTCCGTCTCTTAACAAGCAAATATCTTGAAAATCGAGCGGCAAGTGGGGAACGGAGTGTATCAACACTAGATTGCCTACACTGCAATATGCGTAACACAGCGTGAAATGAAAAAAAGAAAGAATATTTATATAAAAAAAAATAACATAAATCGAACCTAATACCTTCCTGTATACAGCCACAGTCACTATACCACCAATTCACCATAATACAAAACGTATTTTCAACTAATTAACTATCTAAATATGACTTCTCTATTATACACGACCCCTGGCATCGAACCCGCTATCAGGATATCATTCATCAAAGCGCCTGCATTTTTAATTAGTGATAAAAAAACATATTTGGTCACTAGCAGTGGAGCGCGACAATCTGTTTCCGATCTTTAATTTTGTGGTTCTTTCATACAGTAGTGTGGTTATGTTAGATACTAGTAGAGTTTTGTGGGTTTGCTTGTATTTTGGAATAGTTTTTGTGTATATAACAGAAAAAATATAAGTAAATTAAAAGATTATTTGATTTTAAATAAAAATTGATATGAACTGAAATATTCTAATATATAGATAGAGAACTTTGGGCAATAATAAAATATTTTATATTGTCGCTCAAATGAGGAAAACCGCCCTCTGAATTTCGCAGAAAGTGGGAAACGGAATGTCTTAACACTAGGTTCCCAGGTTCCCTCTACCTACTTTGCTATGTACGGCATACAGCGTCAAACATATATAAAAAAATACATATAGGTTCACGTTGCGTGTGTCTTGGAAATTAGGCATAGGAATCATGCGCACTCCGTTTTCCATTCCGGAACTCAACGCCACGCGTTGTCTTCTCACCAGAGCCAGAAGAGACCGATATATAAACAATAAATTCAAAGAAATCGAACCACCAACCATTACGTTTACATTAAGACGATGCCCCACAAAGTGCTATTATTTAATTTATATACTTGAATATAGTTTTAAAAATATAATCCTTACCGAGGTATCGAACCCACAACCACCGTGCTCACTCAAGCACATCCCTAGCTGCGATGTCTAGAAGATATATATATTTAAATAGGTCACTTTTCGATAATTACTTTTTTATGTCTTTTTTAAGCTTTTGCTTAAACGACATGTGGTGGAGTTAATTATTGGGGTGACTGATATCTGTAGATATCGATGAATTAACGGAATATACAATTAATATATATTTTTTAATTATTTTCATTTACATTTATATGATATAGGTTTTTTTTTAGTTTCACGCTGTATCCCGCACATAGCAGCGTAGGCAAAGGAAGTCGGGGAACCTAGTGTTAGGCCACCTCGTTGTCATTAGGCAACTCCGGTTCACCACTTTCCGCTGAATTCTGGAGGCATTGCTTGTTGAATTGCTTGTCGCTTTGCTTTGTTACCAGAACGAGGAAATGAAAAAAATAAACGATAAAATAAATGGCGCAGAGGCAAAAGCGTGTGACTGTAAACGCAAATGGTTGTGGGTTTGATCTCCACTCAAGAAAAATAACTATTTATTTAGATGTATATTTTCCTTTCTTCGCTCTGGCTGCGCGGCGTTGAGTTCCGCCACTCAACACGCAGTACTTCCAGAATTTAGCGGAAACTAGGGACCGAAATGTCTTAACACAACCTATCCTCGTCGCTTTTACAGTCGCACGCTTGTACCCCTGCGCCACGACTGGCCTCTTTTAAACTAAAACAAAAACTTTTAAACTAAAAAAAATATTTTTTTAAACTGATTACTTACCATTAGGTGACCCGAATGTTCGTTTGCTTTTATATTTGTCTTTTCCATAAAAAAAACTCGCACAGTGTTGCCAGTAATTAGGTCTAGCTTAACGAAACTATAAATATTATCATATCACACTAATTTAAATTTACGATGTATTTACTATATTCATAATAAATCATAAAAAAAACTTATTCTTAAATTACATATACTTACTTATTATAAAGCAAATTAACATAAAGACATTGTAGTATTGTAACAATGTGACGATAATTGACCGCAGCTGGTCACAAGTTCGATTATAAGTGATAAATATTCGCATTAAAACACATGGAAGGCTAAATGCAAAGTATAAAATTACAAACGGATGTTCCGCAATAATATTATTAATAGAGGCAAGGGGTGGCGCAGGGGCACAAAGTGTGGCTGTAAACGCGACTGGTTATGGGTTCGATCTCCACTCGAGGAAATGAAGTATTTATTTAAATTTATATTTACATTTCTTGTAAATATAAATTTGTTTCTGTCGGGGCAAAGCGCGGCGTTGAGTTCCGCCCACAATAATACCAACATAAAGATCAGAGAGAACCATCGAAACATAAATAACAACAAGGCCTCCAGAATTTGGCGGAAAGTGGGGAAGTGTCTTAACCCTGCCTTGCTATGTGTCTTTACCCTGCTTTGCACGGGATACAGCGTGAAGCTGATTTATTATTTTTTATCCAGCACCCGCATGCGGTTCCAGGAAACGTGATATGTTAACGCATAGCGTGTTCGCAAATTATAATTTCTTAAAAGAAATCGATGAAAAATAACTGTTTTTAAGTTTTTGTCTCATTTTCATTAATTTTGTTTGTGGAATTGGAAAGGTCATAATTTCAACTTTTTCAATTTATATTAGTATTTAAAGTTTAAGCTGACACGTATTTGGTTGTGCTTAATGAACGTATTTCCGTTTTATAGTTAATAGTAATGATGTTATGTGATATCGTCTTGGCGCAGTGGCACGAGGGTGTAACTGCAACACGAGGGTTGTGGATTCGATCAGCAATCGAAGAAATTGATGACTATTTATAAATATTCGTTCTGGTATTAAGGCCAAACCGCCAACCATTTCCACTACTCAACAGGCAATGCCTCGAAAAATTCGGTGGAAAGTGGGGAACGGAGTGTCTTAATACTAGGTTCCCTCTGCCTACCTTGCTATATGCGGTATACAGTGTGAAGCTGATTTTTTTAAAATGGTATTTATAATAATAATTCCTATAATATAGTATATTTTCTGCCTACTTACTTAAAGATACAATTAAAGTTTTTAATTGTATTTTTATGAACCGAGATGATCAGCTTCACGCTGTATCCCGCACACAGCAGGGAAGGCAGAGGGAACCTAGTGTTAAGTCACTCCGTTCCCCACTTTCCGCCGAGTTCTGGAGGCATTGCGTGTTGAGTGCCGGAACTCAACGCCGCGCTTTGCAATCGAGATGATAAGCAAATTAAATGATAATAAGGACAAAATAGTACCACACATTAAAATCAAATTCGCTCATGACATTGACCTCCAATATAACTTACTATAACAAAAACAGAAAACTAAATCAAAATTGAATCTAAAATCTTGCCAATAAATTTTTTAAGTATATTGATTGCCTTTAAAAAACTATAAATCATCTTTTAAGATTTTATAGATCCTAATAGATCATTTTCACACATTGAAACACAAAGCGGCATTCCACACATCTACTCTTAAATGTTTAAAATAACTCAACAGATTTTAATTTAGTTTTTACTAAAGACAAACTAATTCACAAGGATGATACACTATAATATATGCATATTATATCAGAGTACAGTCCAAGCTGGCGAAGCCGCGAAGACACTACTTACATTCAAATCCAAACCCTATTATTTAACTATACAGTTAATTTTAACTATTCGGTTAAGGTTGACTGGTCGGTTACGGTCGGCCGCGCACCCGCAAGGTGGTCACAATATAAAAGTAATTAGAGGTATGTATTAAAGAAAGCCTGCGGTTTTGGTGTAGGAAGTGATGGACAAAAGACGTTAGTCTGTAAATGTCATTATATATAGTATTGAATTGAATAGAATAGGAATAGATCTAGAGGTCAATGGTTGCGCAAGGGCTGTGAGTTTGATTTCCATTCGAGGAAATTAAATATTTAATATTTTCATTTTCCCTGGTAGCACTCAACACGCTATACCTTCAGAAGCGCGGCATTAAGTTCTGCCACTCAACACGCAATGCCTTCAGAATTTCGGCAGAAAGTGGGGAACGGAATGTCTTAACACTAGGTTCCCTATGTCCTGCTATGTACGGAATACAGTGTGAAGCTAAAAAATAATAATAAAACAAATAAAAAAGTCAGCTTTACCCTGTATCCCGCACACTGCAGGGTAGGCAGAGGGAACCTAGTGTAAACACACTTACCGTTCCCCACTTTCTGCCGAATTCTGGAGGCATTGCGTGTTGAGTGGCAGAACCAGAGTGAAGAAATGGAAATATAAATTTAAGTAAATATTTCATCTCCTCGAGTGAGGATCGAACCCACAACCAGCCGGTTTTACAGTCACACTTTGTGCCACTGCGCCACGACTGGCCTCTTATATATATATCTTATATTATAAATAATAAATATTAGAATTATTTAAACATTAAATTATTATTTAAAACACGCACCTGTTACCCAATACGTTATTTCGTTGTACAGTAAGTAATAAAATAACAATTATAGATATATAGCCCAGATAAAGGACAATTGATTGCTTTCATAAAATGGCATATCAATAAAAATATGAATAATCAACAATTTGTAATATGCTTAATGTCATTAGATATTAACATTAAAGTAATGTCATGTAGTAATGTAGTAATTTAGATTCGTATATTTTCCGTGGAGTGGGAGTAGCAGAGGCACTATAATGTAAAAAAAAATGTAATATTATATATAAAACAAAAAAATCGTTTCACGCTGTATCCCGCACACATCAGGGAAGGCAGTGATAACATAGCGTTAAGACACTCTATTTTGCGAATTTCCGCCAATTTCTGGAGGCAATGCGTGTTGAGTGGCGGAACTCAATGTCATGCTTTATCTTAAAAAAAAAATTATATCAAAAGTATATCTGTACACACAAACTCAAACCAAGCCCAAAAAGTTGACAAAAGTGCACACACATTGCAAGGTAGGCGGAGAGACCCTAGTGTTTAGACATTCCGTTCCCTATTTTACGCCGAATTCATGAAGCATTGTGTGTTAAGTGACGAAACTCAACGACGCGCTCGACTCTCGTGCCTCGACACTAGAGCGAAACAAATGAAATTATAACTTTAAATAAATAGAAAATTTTATTATAAATAATGTAAATATTCAATGGTTCTGGAGATTTGAGATAATAAAGAATATTACAGTTATACAAATTTGAGAAAGAACAGAAAGGAAAAACAGGTGAAGTGTCTTAATGGGAATTGACTGTCTTAACACTGGGTTTCCAGATTCCCTCTACCTACCCTGCCAGCAGCGTGATACAGCATAAAGTTGACATAATAAAAAAAGGATCTTGTAAAAGCCTTTCGCAACAACCTCCAAAATGAAACATAAAAAACACTCAAACATAAAACTACCCCCCAAATAAGGCATAAAATAACTTAAAACTACCCACAATTCAAATCCACACATTAAATTCATCGTTTCAAGTAAAACATCTGCTCCAGCTCATTAATTCTGATCGCAGGAGCACTGATAAGAGGGCACTGATAAGGGGTGACGCATGGCCGACTCCCCCCCGATCGAAACCGTATCAATTAACAGGCCAGCAGTTTATTTCACTTAGATAACTGACAAGATTTCGTTTCGTAATGAATAATTTTTGTATTGTTATTTTATTAGGATTGTATTGATAGTTAGAAAAAATAGCAAAACCAATAAGTAAACCTTTATTATTTTTTGTAGGGTAGTGGGAACCTAGTGTTAAGACACTGTGTTCCCGTTAAGACACTTCCGTTTCACATTTTCCATCGAACTCTGGAGTCATTGCGTGTTGAGTGGTGAAACTCAACGAAAGGAGGAACAAAAATATTAAATATTTTTGTTCCTCTTTTCGTTTAGTAAGAAATGAATTCCTCGAGTCGAAATCAAACTCACAACCTGTCGTGTTTACAGTCGCACCCTTGTGCCCCTGCGCCACGACTGGCTTCTATAAAGTCTATTATTAAATATATAAGAAAATAAAAATAAATACATCAGCTTCACGCTGTATCCCGCACACAGCAGGGTAGGCAGAGGGGACCTAGTGTTAATACACTCCGTTCCTCACTTTCTGCCGAATTCTGGAGGCATTGCGTGTTGAGTGGCAGAACTCAACGCCTCGCTTAACCTCGACACCAGAGCGAAGAAATGGCAATATAAATTTAAGTAAATATTTCATCTCCTCGAGTGGGGATCGAACCCACAACCAGTCGATTTTACAGTCACACCTCGTGCCGCTGCGCCACGACCGGCCTCAACCTACCTTGTTATATGTGTGTAAATTGAATAATAGTTGTCCTCATATTGCGTGTTCTTTGGTGGAACCAACACCATTGCTTCATTCACATTTTTGAATTAAATATCAAATAAAAAAGTCACGTAAAAGTTCCAATATCCATTTATAAGAAAGAAAGTGAGTGGCATTTAAAAAAAAAGGTTCTTCGCAAATACAATATAGAGATATAAATTGTAAATAGTTTCCGTTGCCTTTCTCTAATATATCACCTGTGTTTTATGTTGGTATTATAATATTTCATTATATTTAAAGTGAGCAGGTGAGTTTGTTTGTTTGTTTATTTGTTACACTTTTATATATAAACTAGTGAGACGATCGTCATTAATTTTTGTTCATATAGTTTAGATGTCGGCGAGGCACAAGTGCACAGATCTTATCGTGGGGACTACGCGGCGGTGTGAATTATTTTCTTTATCTCTCTCTGGTAGCAAAACAAGCGTGGCGTTCAGTTCCGCCGCTCAAGACAATATTGAGCCGTGCATGGTGAACGGAGTATCTTAACATTAGGCCAATCGACATTCCCTCTACCTACCTAATCTGCTATTTACGGGATACAGCGTGAAGCTATATATATTAACTATATTGATCAAAGAAATAAAAAAAATATCTTGTAACGTTGTAATAACGTTTAAATGAAGTCTATAGTTTATTTTTTTTAATTCCATTATTTCATTTAATTTTTAACGATCATCAAATAATATCAAAGGGTAAAGCCGCGGCTTAAAGCTGGTATGTAATACATATATTGCAAATGCCCTTTCAATAATGGATAGTCTGTCTGTGGCCGCCTTTAGTTCGTGTTACGGCGTACGTTAAAAGAAATTATGTATATTAAATTTCAACTGACTTTCTTATCGACAACAATTTGTGGGTGTATATATGCGGTGATGTCTTGATACTTTGAAAAAAGTTTTTTAATTTTTTTTTGGGTTAAGTTTTTTTTTAAAAACGTATAATAATTTGAACGTAAGACTAAAAATCGTGCTTTCAGTTTGTCTTTGTTCCGAGAGGAGCCGGTTCAAGTCCCGGTATATTTTTTATATTAAAAAAAAATATTTTTAGTATGGAATACCACACATAAATATTAATAATAATATACTTATACTATATGAAAAGTTTGTTCAAATTCTTAGTAAATGAATAATTTTAGTTACAAGTGGAGTGCGTGTTAAACAAACACTCAATTTCCAGCTTTTTGAACACTTGTTACCTAAAAATACCAAGATATAAATATATATTTTACTTGCCACACATTATTTTTTACAAAAATTGTTACTTTGAAAGGTATTTTTATTTATTATTTTAGATAAAAAATAACTAAATATTTTTGTTACTAAACTACGAATAATTATAATTTATAAATTGGCTTTGAAGAACAAAAAAAATGATACTTTATTTTATAATTATTTATTTTGTACAATCGTTTCTGATGACCTTAAATTTAATTATTAAGAAGTTATTACTTCTACTTAGTAGTATAAAAGGTAATAAATATAAATTATCTTTGTTTATCATTATGTATAATAGATATTAATATTAGTGTTTATTAATATTAGTTTTTTTTGTCACCGACGTAGTTTTATGATGTGTCAATTGAGAATGGAATTTTCAATTGGACTGAATTGATAACCTCCTTTTTATGCAGTTGGTTAAAAATGTGTTTGTTTAATAGACGTTTTATACGATGAAGAAACGTTACTATGCTTGTGGCATACAAGAACATCTTATCTACATTTTACTTATCCAAGACAGTTGATAAATATTAAAGTTCAATAAAATATTTATTTGAAGTTAATATTTATATTATATTATATTTATATTAATTGAAGATAGAAAAAATAGGGAGAGAGAGAGAGAGAATTGAAGTGGGGAACGGAGTGGCTTAACACTAGGTTCCCTCTGCCTACCCTGCTGTGCGCGGGATACAGCGTGAAGCTGATTATTATTATTATTATATTAATTGAACTTAATATTTATATCCACTATTACCTGACTGAAGTTAAAAGCAATTGTAATTAATGTGTATGCATATTAGCTATGAAATATTACCCGCTTCAATCTCACTTCAAATTTAGGTAGAAGGTGGAGAACGGAGAGTTTTGACATGAAGCTCCGACTACCTTCTCGTAAGGGAAAATATATAAGTCAAATATATAATTTTATAACAAACTTACAACAACAAACTTTTTTTCTTACACATTTATAATGTTCAATAGAATTTGATGATTTGTATTTTTTTTCTGGTATATTAATTTAATTATATTATTATTGTATTAAATTATACATTAATGAATGAATTATTGCTTATTTTATTATTTAAAAGTTAAATTAAGAATACTATGAATAAGTCAATGGCAAATTTAATGCATAATCAAGGCCAAAAGATATTTTTATGTGATAGGTTACTTTATTGTTTTTATCTGCACGCTGTATACAACAAATGGTAGGGTAAGCAGAGGGAACTTAGGAACCTAATCTAAAGATACTCCGTTCCCATTACGGCCATTACCGTTCCCCATTTTTCACCGATTTGTGCTTTAATTTTATAAATATTAATATATTTTATATAAAAAATACGTACATATTGTAACAAACGAATTCTACACGCGTCCACTACTAGTTTATTATAATATGTAACGGAGAAAGAAGAACGGAGTCTTTCAACATCAAAATTTGATTTGTCACTAATATTCAATGAAGGAAATAAATTTTACTATGTCAATATTATTTATCTTCAAAAAATTTATCTACATATAAAACCAAAAAAATATTTTTTTTAAGTATCAAAACTATTCACCACTGAACATGACACGTCATTGCATGCGGCTAACAATCTAATTACACCCCGCGGGAATCGAACTCCGATCGTCGCGATAGTGCCGATTACCGATTGACCCGCACCCCTCTTGTTCTATTACTGTGTAGCTGCGGTCAAACATTCTATTTCACCCTATTTTACATTTTTAATACAGACACGTGCTCTTTTTTACAATAGTATTAGTTAGATTCGGAAATGTAGGTAAGAAGTATTAAAAAAATATATGAAGCGGAGGCAGATTGTGGGTTCGATTCTCACACCAGAAAATGAAATATTTATATTTCCAGAATCCGGTGGGACGGAATTGTCTTAATGGGAACGAAGTCTCTGTCTACCAAGCTGCAGCGTCAGCAAAAAAATATGTACATATTAGTGTAATAATATCATATTTTGTATGTAGTGTGCATGATGGCGGATGCGATTTTTGTATAGTTTAAGTAAAAATTTAGGCAGGTTAGTTTATATTTTAAAGGGTAAAAATCTACAAAAAAGTTCCAAGCACTGCTGCTAGCTCCTACAACGCAATGGGTAGTCCAAGGTGGAATCCATGGTATATACTAAGTAGTTTCTTCTCTAGGGAAATCATAATTGCTTACCATCTTAATTACCATCAAAATGTACCCTGCACACAGCAGGGTACGGAAAGGGAACCTAGTGTTAAGACACTCCGTTCTCTATTTTTCGCCGAATTTTGGAGGCACTGCGTGTTAAGTGGCGGAAGTCAACGCTTCGGTTTACCTTGACACCACGACGATGATAAAAGGAAATATTACCGTGAGTAGAAATCGAACTGACAACGCACTTTGTTCCCCTGCGCTACGACTGACCTTATAGAAATCATAATTCATAGGTGATATTGGCATATTTAGGAACTATTTCCTGACTATCGTGCTATCATTATATCCGAATCCGAATCTTACACTTAACTATAAGTACTTATAATTAAAATATGTTATGTAAATAAAAAACTGTACTCCGCCATGGCAATGGGTTCGATTCTGACTTATGACATTGAGTTTCTACTACTTAGGACTTAGCACACAATGTCTGACTGCACACGCATTGATTGTGGGTTCGATTCTCACTGGGGGGTACGAATTATTTTCATATTCTCGCTCTGGTAGCACCCTCGTCACAAAACGTCTATTTTGATATTTGAGCGATGCGTGGGGGACATAATGTCTTACTTTGAGTTCGATCTGCCTACCCTTCTATAAAGACAGCAGGGATACAGGGTGACGCCCAAAAAAAAAACTCAATACACTGACTGATAGCCTATAAGTTATAGGTAAAAGTTTGCCCATAATGACATGATAGCAAAGTATGTAGGGAGGTTACAGAGTGTAGGGTGCACTCTCCACGGTGCAACAATTTACAGCCGTTACGCTATTTTCAATTAAAACCCTAATGGGTTACAGACCGCCGATGCGCCGATTGTCTAATTGTTCATTAGGTTTGAGCTGTCGAGTGTGTTGCTGATCATTTTGGTGTGTTCTGGCCTTCTGATGGTATTCGAGTGGGCAAAATTAAAAAAAAAACCGATGTGACTCAACATAAAGTTGACTATTCTAAGCTATGAATTAGATAACTAAATCTAAAAGAGTAATTTAAATCTTACTATTTGTAGCTTCTCCACGGATGTCACTGTGAGAATAAAGAAGAATGTGGTTATGTGGTTTGGATACATCGTGAGAATAAAAGTACCAAAAAAAAAAAAAGATTTATAAAGCAATGTGTAAGTTGTAAGAGAGGCTGGAGAAGACCTTGATTGAGTTTTGAGAACACAGCAACGATGATACTGAAGGAAGGTCATGTAAAAAGCATGAAAAACCCTCACAAATATCCTCACAGCATTTTTCTTGTACACTTTTTACATCAAACAATTATTATATTATATTTTATTTTACATATAATTTATTAAAAAAAATCTTTGACTTTTCTTGTAAAAAAAATCATATGTTTCCACAGCTCCATACAAATCCATACCACACAACCACACCCTTTAGTAAAAAGTTTCCTTTTAATTGTTTTACATTACGATGTCGTAATGTGCCAAGTTCAGCCTCCCATCGCTATTGAGAATTTCCAATATGCCCACGATCGGGACTTCCCCCTTAACTTGGCTATTATTTCTGATATTCCAAGAAAGTTTAATCTTATTATTATGGCTGTGTTTAATATGTTTCTGTTTTATTGAAAGTTATTTTACTGAAGTTTTCATTTAATATTTTAATTTGATTTATTTTATGGGATCCTGGTGTACAAGCGTGTAGGTGCATTGTTGTTCTATAAAATCCATTACAGACTCAGACAGACAGACAGATGGTACATTTTATATAATATTTTGAAGGTAATTTTTAAGTTATAATTGATAAACAAAGTTATTTTTTTTAAGAATGATTATAAAATGGTGTAATCTTAAAAAAAAACGTAAAAATGCACTGCCCGCGGATCCGCTTAACTCCAAAATTTTGCGATATTCCGCAAAACTGATATTACTCAATATCGAATATTGCGGGATTTGAAGCCTGAACTAGCTACCTATCAGTAAGTACTTTTTTATCAGATTCTAACATATTTATGAAGATTTCTTCATATAAATTTTCTAGAACGGCCATCTTAACGCAATGGCACAACTTGTAACTGTAGTCGCTGTGATCGCGGATTCGATTATCACGTCCACGTCCCACTCGTAGTGTCTCCAAAATGGGGCGGAATGTGATGAACGGAGTGTCTTAGCACTAAATTCCCTTTGCCTACTCTGATGTATACATACAGATACAGCGTGATATTATAAATTAAAAAAACTACAACAACTGTAGGTTATTTGTTTCTTCTGAAACAAGAAGTCCCATGTCTAAATTTAATTGCTTGTTGTAACAACACTTACTTTTCGGCAAGAACTTTTTGACACCTTTGCACGATCTTTACGACTGAAAGAAACGAAAAAAAAAATTAAAAGAAAGAAAAAATATATATCTACTAGACAACGTAAAAACGAGAAAAAATGCAATTGTTTTATAAAAGAAAAAAAAATTGAGTGTGATTACAAACATTGCAAAAGTGATTTGTTTTACATACAAATAAAGGGAATAATATTACTTAATCTTCCTTAATAGCATGATAGCCAGAGTGAGCCCATTGTTAAACACTCCTACTTCTTCTTTCCACTCATTTTAGGTTTTGATTTTTGATACAAGGTCTTCGCCGAACGGCGGAACTCAACACTGCGCTTTTTTTACTAGAGAAGAAAAATAATAATTATTATTAATATTTTTTCACATGAGGATCCCGCGCTACAACCAATGCGTCTATGTCCAGGAACTTACCAAAATAATCGACAAAAATGTTATAATAATATGCATAAAAAATTGATTAAAACCGTCGTGGTCCAGTGGGACATCAACTAACCTTAAACATGACGGTTAATTTAACTAATTTGCATTTCCGCTCTCTGGTAGGAGGAGCGTGGCGTTGAATTCCGCAAAATACGCTATAACTCATAAATTCGACGAAGCGTTTAGAACAGAGTGTTCTTTAACACTAGATTTCTTCTACCAAACCTGCTACTCCGAAAAATAAAATTACAGCTATAAATAATTATTAATTATACAAGAAATACAAAATAAAAATGTTTCATGAAGCCAGTTGTGGCGCAGGGGCACAAAGTGTGACTGTAAACGCGACTGGTTGTGGGTTCGATCGAATGAAATATTTATTTATTTTTTTTTTCATTTCTTCGCTCTAGTGCCGAGGCAAAGCGCGGCGTTGAGTTCCGCCACTCAACACGCAATGTCTCCGAAATTCAGTGGAAAGTGGGTAACGGAATCACTTAACACAAGGTTCCTTCTACCTAACATGCATAAACAATTAATTACACAAGAAATTCGATTAAACACAAAACAAGTGTTTCATCATAAATTGTGCTAAAATAAAACTTAATAGTATTTTGTACGTAATTACAAAGGGGCAAGGCGCGAATCACGGCGTCGCCTTGGGTTTGAAATATTTTAGAGAAATCCTTCCTTCTCACTGTAATGAGTGTCATATTCAGAATGGAGCGTCAGCAAAAAAAATCAAGACAAACAGAGATCGTATGTAGCTGGGTAATAGTTGTGGATTCGGTTCCTACTCGGGGGATGTTTGTGTTTATAAATTAAAAAAAATAGATTCACGCTGTATCCCCATATAGGAACCCTCCTAGGGCAGAGTTAACCTAATGGTTGAGATACTCCGGTTTTAATTCTTTTCTCAATTTTTGAGAATTGCAATCGAACTTACAACCGTTACTTTTACAGTCAAACGATGTGTCGCTGTGATACGACGGCCTCAATATTTTTTACACTATGTATTTCTAATACTAAATACTAATGTCATTGAACACACAATATTTCTAAATCGTCAGAAAGCGGAGAACGGCGTTTGAGATCAATGTTTCTGCTGGCTCTGCAATCTGTGTCAGATGCGTGGAGTTAAAAAAAAATATTTTTCAATATAAACATTTTGTAATATATTAATACATATCACATATCACAAAAAATATTACAACATATCACAAAAAATAATTTATTTTTTATATAATTGGTAAAATAATACAAAATATTGGCAGCGGTGGGATTCGAACCCACGCCTCCGAAGAGACTGGTGCCTTAAACCAGCGCCTTAGACCGCTCGGCCACGCTACCGATGTTCTGCGATACAATTTGTGCCAACTCTATCCCATAATATTTTTTTTTATTTTTAGAACTCGCTACAAATTCACAACCAAAGTAGTTATGAATATAAAAAAAAATAAATTGGAAAAGCGCAAGTCGGGCTCGCCTAAGAAGGGGTCCGTACAAAAAATGGAAGTCTCGAGTTTTTTCTGAAATTCAAGATTAGCCAGAGCCCTTGATACGTCACTTCACTGAAGTGAGGCTACTAGGCTTTAAGGCCTCCTTTTAAGGTTTTTATTATCTAACCACAAATATATAGTTTTCATATTTTTTCCTTCACTAGTACTTCCTGTAGATGCCAGCTGCCAAATTTCAAAATTGTAGGTCAACCGGAAATACCCTATTAATTTTGATTCTTTTTATAGTGTTGAAAAAAGCGTTTTTTGCGATATAAACGGCCATATTTTTTTTAAGTCAATGTGGAAATATGATTTTTTTAGGAAATTAAGGAATCGTAGACCTCAGTATATAGTTGAATTTCAACTCGATATATCCAAGAGTTCCTGAGATAAGCTATCCAGGCTCTAGACCTTGTGGGGCAGAAAGACAGTGTGGCCCGATTTCGCTTTAACGTAATATTTGCAGTGCAATCAAAATTAAATCCGCTTCACTAGTAGGTCTAGACAACATAGTGTAAAGTGTCTTTACACTGTGTTGTCTAGACACTCTATCCTCCATTTTTTGCCGAATTTCTGGATTATCTCTAAACCAACGATAATTATCGTGAAACTGCATTCTTGGAGTTATATTTTGTTTTGTAATATTTACTCAGGTGATTTATACTCAATATTCAAACGTATTATTGACATAATGACATTTGTGACAAATAGTGAGGTCTCAATAGAAAAGAAACACTGTATCGAATTGAAGACAGCGCACGAGGCGAAAGAGACCGTAGTGTTCCGTTCTCTCTGGCCACTTCGCTAAAGACAGAATTCGAGTTAAGTTACAAATCAAAATTACTACCTACTACCACATGCCCAAAAACAAAATACCTAAAATAAAAAAAAAACAAAAAAAAAAAGTAAAATTTCCTTTTCTGCCAACCGTACAACCAACTCAACACTACACACGACACATCCGAAGTGTAGCGACGTGTAAAATCTGCATTTCTTTGAGATGCACTTGTCATCCCCTCCCCGCCCGCTCCCACTCCCACCCCCTACCCCCTCGACGCCTCTTAGATAAAGAGGGCTCTACTTTCGCGCTTTGAGTCACGGCTATGTTTTGTAAGGAGTGGAAGAGTTTTGTTTCGTTATCATAAAACGTACAATTTCTATTGTTTATGGCATGACAAAAAAATGGAGATTTTTTTTTCAGTTCGACTGACTAGCTCTATAAGTGTCTACGAATCTTGATGTCGATGAGCGGTGGGAGTTAAGAGTTCTATTCTTATATAGATATCAATATAGGAGATGAGTGTGTTGTGTGAGGGGACGGAAATAGCATTTATTTACTATTAGCCCACCTGAAACAGTCGGGGTGCAATGGCACAGCGGCAGTTGTGGGTTCGATCTCCACTGGTGTGAATTATTATATTAAAATTATGTTTATTTCCAGGCTCAGGTAAAGCGCAGTTTTGAGTCTCATTCAATACTTCATATCTTGAAAATTTGGTGGAAGGAGATACGTAGTGTCTTAACACTGGGTTCCTTCTGCTTATGCGTGAAATTATTATTATTTTTATTTTTTGACTATAAAACACACGTTATCAAGTAACTGTGATGACAATATAAAACAAACAACAGCGTTACTAATGCAATACAGATTTTTTCTATGAAATTATGCTTTAATAGGAATTGATAAACCTATTTATTTTTTTATTTCACGCTGTAACCTCCTTATGACGAGGTAGGCAACGGAAATCTGGGAACCTAATGTTAAAGAATTCTGTTCCCATTAAGAGACTTTCGGTCCCCACTTTGCGCCGAATTTTTGGAACATTTCATGTGGAGTGATAGAACTGAACGCCGCGCTTCACCTCGTTACCACAGGAGGAAATGAAATTATTAAATATTTTATTTGGGAATCAAACCCCAAAACGCAACAGGTTTCAATTTACAGTCGCCCATTTGTACTCCTGGGCCACGACTGGCTTCAAAAACACAATTTTAATATTATTATACCTACACTAAAAAGCTTAAATTCCATAGAAAATAATAATAAATTCTTGAAGACAATATAAAATCATTAGTTAAATAGTGATCGTCCGTATCTCGGAACTGGGTCGAGGGTGGCTGTTCGTTTCAATGGTAATAATTGAAAAATTCCTGCCCTCCTCTTAGCTACGACGATACGTCACACACTAGAGTTATGGAGATGGAGGTTGAAATGGTAAGAAAATATTCAATATACAGTTTTTTTTATTGTTTGTTAATGTTAAGAAAGATAAAGTTTTAAATATTATATTTGGTAATGTGTAAATTAATAGTGGGTTATACGTTCTAATTATATTTAACAAATCAATTGATGTCGCGCGGCGTTGAATTATTCATTCAACATGTAATACCTCAGAAGTTCTGCAAAAAATGGTGAACATAATAGTCTTAACACTTGTTTCCCAGGTTCCCTCTGACTACCCTGTTATGTACAGGATACAGCGAAAAAGAAAAAAAAAATTGATACATTCTCTATTTCTAATTCATATAATCACATTTGCAACAAAATCAAAAATAAAACACACGCTCTAAGCGTACGTACAGTATGCATTTCTAATAAGCCGACGCCGTCAGCGCTGGCTTTAAACCTATTTCTGAAATAAAATGCTAGTTTTTCTAAGACTTTAATAGCACGTGCGTCTTGTTTTACACCTTAGCAGCTTAATTGTAAGTATCGGAATAAATGAATCAGTTGTAGGTTTGACACCCAGGCCAATATTTATTTTTTATTTTAAATGAAACTATTTTAACCGGATTAATCGCGTATATTTATGATTATACATTTTGGAAACCCGACGTTTCGAACACTTTGACACTTTGTAGTCCGTGGTCCGGGTAGACTCAGGTGGCATGCGTCTCAAAGAACTTGTTATTTTTTTTTATTTTCACGCTGTATCCTGCACATAGCAGGGTTAAGTAGGGAACCTCAGGACCGAGTGTTACGACACTTTCCTCCCATTAAGACACTTCCGTTATTCACTTTCTCCCAAATACTGGACGCATCGCGTGTTGAGTGGCGGAGCTCAGGCTCAGGGGCGCAACGACAACCTCCATTTACAAACTCTGGTTAGACGACAGGAGGCCTTGAGTTCCACTATACAATACAGAAGCAAGGACAAAACAGATTGTCTTGACATTAGGTGCGTCCTCTTCCTAAGATCTGCTGTTTATACTCTTTATCTACTAATATTATAAAGCTGAAGAGTTTGGTTGGTAGTACGAGCTAATCTCAGGAACAACTGGTCCGAATTAAATAATTATTTTTTGTATTGAATAGTCCAATTATCGAGGAAGACTTTAGGCTATACTCTTAGTTATTTCCACTTATCCATGCTGGCGAAGCCGCTGGAAAAAGTCAGTTTCCCTATGTAGTAAAAAAAACCTTTAAAATAGTATAGAATTACCATGACATATAGTACCACCAAACATTTAAAGAAAAATCCTTCTGAAACACATTAATTACAACCATTCGTAAAACATTGAGCCACCGCAAATAATCCTGCACACGCTCACGCTGTATTTACTTTGCATAAATACGACGATTTTATATACATATACATATAATATGTGGAAATATTTGTCTGTTCGTATGTTTAGTACTTATAGCGGCTTATGGTTCTAATATAGCTATTTTAATTATAATATTAAAATAGATGTACGATCTGGACTCTGGAGAATGATTAGTATGTTTAATTATTTTCACTTCTCTTCTCTGGTAGATAACTATGTCGAATACTGGTCGCAAATTAAGAATCGATTTCGTTAAGGGAACCTAGTTTTAAGATACTTGTCTTAGCATTAGGTTCCCTTTACCTACCCTGCTAAGCGAGAAAACACGTTACAATATCACGCTTTAATGCTTAGTAATCACACAAGATGAATTTTGATGTTTTTTTGTGATTGTACTTGTGAATATGTGATTCGAGTGATGAATTTTCTATCAAATAAGAGAAAGAAGAAGAGAATAATAGAATAATAAGATTTTATTTTATAAAAAAGAAGTAATCTAAAATTCTTAATGGAGATCGGAGTGGCTTAACACTATGTTCTGTCTACCCTGCTATGATGATGTGACATTAGCCGTAAATCTGAAAAAAAAATAAGGAAATAAAACGACAGATTTTGTGATTTAACACTAAGCCTTCTCCGACCCCCATCTCTATAATAAAAAAACACATCAATATTCCATTCAAAACAACACCTAAAACCTGTGAAAAATCCAAACGAAACCGGACGCCAAAGGTAGTGTAAGCTAAATGTCAATACCCGTATACATTTAAAATAGACGTAATCCGTACCTACGAGTACCTACCCGCACACTAGTGTAGTAACATTTTTTGCTACCCCCTACCCACCCCATGGGAAGGCGAGCTTCACAGGGCATCTTTCAGCGTTTCGTAGCTCACATAGCTATTGGTGAGACGGTGATATATTTTTATAATATACTAGCTTTTACTTACGGTCTGTCGTGGTAAACTTGGCAGGTTGTGGATTCGATTTCTACTTGTGGAAGTTACATATTTCATATATTTTATTTATTCGCTCTGGTGTCGAGGCAAAGTGTGGCGTTGAGTTTCGCCTCTCAACACGCAATGACTCCAGAAATTGGTGGAAAGTGGGGATCGGATTATTTTAAGACTAGGCTACCTCTGACTATCCTGTTAAATGCGGGATATAGCGTGAAGGTGAGAGAATAAAGCTTTTGCTTCGCCACCGTAGTCAAATGGACATATCTAAGAGTCGTGTCATGATCGCTGACCGCAACAGTACAGTGGGTTACATCGAAATGATTAAAGTGATGTAAATAGCCTCGACAAATGGTCTATCTAACACAAAAAGTATTTTTTCAATTCGAAATAGTAGTTCCAGAGATTAGCGTGTCCAGTCAAACTAACTCTTGAAATTTATAGTTTTCTTGGGCTCTAGTTTAGTAGATCTGTACGTTAGTAGACCTTAGTAGATCTGTTTCATAGCGTTTGAAGCCGAGAAAAATAGCTATATATAAATAGAAAGAGATAGCAGGGTAAGCAGACAAAATATAGTGTTAAGACACTCAATTCCCCACTATTCATTTGATTCCAGACACTATACATTAAGCAATGAAAATCAACACCACAATTGGTCTCTCCTTTGTGGATCTAACCCACGACCAAATTTTTTACAACCAGGCGCTGTGCGATGATAGCTTTTAAATATTTTTAAGGTAGGCAGAGGGACCCTGGGAACCTAGTGTTAAGAAACTCCGTTCACAATAAGATACTTCTGTTTCTATCAAAATATTAAATATTTCATTTCCTCGAGTGGAAATTGAACCTACAACTTATAGCGCTTACAACCCGCTGCTGCTTTTAAATTCCACTAGCAAAAACTAAAAAATCCATATTAGATCTGTGAAAAATCTTATATATATATAGAGCAGACGTAGTTGACGGCGTCGGCTAGTAAATAATACCTCCCCCGAGTCGAAGCTAGGGGGTAGGGGGTGGCGTTCGGAAAAATGCCTTATGATCCGTCGGGCTTAAGTTTTTCTACATTGTTACATTTAATTTGGTCTCATATAAATATTGTTTTAGCTATCATCTTTTGTGTGTGTTGCTTTTAATGTGGAAAGTTTTTTTCTTGCTTCACGCTATGTCCCGAATATAGCAGGTTAGGTAGAAGGAACCTGGGTACCTAGTGTTAAGATACTCCGTTCTCACTACAATACTATTCTTTCTCACATTTCGCTGAATTCTGGAATCATTGCGTGTTGAGTGGCAGAGCTCACCGCCGCGTTTAACCTTGACACCAGAGCGAAGAAATAAAAAAAAGTTTCCCCGAGTGGAAATGGAACCCACAACAGTCGGGTTGGCTTCTTAATACATATACATACACAAAAATATCAAAAATATAAAATATTTTATTGGAATACCCACAACTCTAATACTATTGCTATCTAGGAAGTTATAAGTCGTTCCTAGAAAACCTCTAGAACAGTATTCCTGCGATATACGCTTACATCTTTTGTACTAAGATATATCGCGTCGTTCTGTTACCTGCACGTTTTCTTTTATCAAATTGAAATATAATATTTTCTTTCGTTTCTTATTTTGTTAGGTGTGGTGGGGTGGACTGTGAAACGATGGCTGTTGGTTCGATTTTCAGTCGAGGAAAATGATGTATTTAATATTATATTTTCATTTCTTCGCTCTGGTGTTGAGGCAAAGCGCGGAGTTGGGTTCCGCCACTCACCGAAATTCCAGAGTTCGTTGGGAAATGGGGAGAGGAGTGTCTCAACACTACGCTCTCGCTGCCTACTCTACTATGTGCGGGATACAGAGCGAAGCTGATAACAGAAATATTTTTGTCTCCGTTTCATAGCGTCGTGTTGTATCGCGTGAAGTAGGAAATACAGAGTTAACCACTGGTTAAATTATTTATCGACATTAGACATTTAGTAGAATTACGGAACTCAACGTCTCGATTTCTCTAGTTACTCGCCCAAAGAAATGATATATAACTCATTTCCACGACTAGAAATCGAACCCACACCCCTCCCTTCTACATTCCGCCGTCTCATCTCATGAATATGTTGCATTTAAACAAGTTACAAAATATTTTATGCATAGACACTAGGTTTTCGCTTCGGAGTACAGTGAAATTTGAAATTTGAAATTTCCTCCCGATGCCGGCAGCCAATAGCAACGGCCAATTTGAATATAGAGCGCGTTCAGAATTCATAACAGACACACGACTTAAATGTTCTTTCAGTTTAGAATTTTTAAAGGATTTCCGGAAATTCCGGTGCGCCGTGGAAAATGTTAAAAATTTTTTGTATGTATGTATGTATTTACCTTATTTACTTATATGAGACACTTACCTTATATACTCATTTTCTTACTTTTTTCTGATTCTAAAAAGAAAGAAAACTCTGATCATATCCAATATATTATGTATTGACGGGTGGCTTTATGTTGTTACTAGAGCGAGGGATTGAACATAATTCATTCCCACAAGTGGGAATCGAATCTGCGTACCGTTCCACAACGTATTAATTTGGTCTCTATAATAAGTACGAATGAATGAACGATGTTTAGGTCACTCGTGGTGCAGGTGTACCATTTGTATAGACTTGTGCGACTGTAAATGCCCAGGTTGCAGGTGCGACTCCCATTCGGAGGAAATGAAAATATGAAATATTTCATTTATCGCTCTTGTAATTTGGCAAAGCTCGGCGTAGAGTTCTACTTAACTCCCAATGCTTTGAAAATTCGGCAGAAAATCGGGAACAGAAGTACTTTATTTGAGACGGACTGACTTCACACTAGGTTCCCAGGTTCCCTCTGCCGACACTATTATGTGCGGAGTACAGCGTGAAGCCTAAAACGTACTCATAAAATGGATATGCATATGCATATGTACAAATAGCTAAAATACAAAGTCGTTCACAGTAAACAATTCTTTTTCCTAATCAATGCCAAAATTTGAAGCTGCAACCATCGTGCAACCTCACCCGAATGCAATAAACCACTCATCTCACATCACAAACACTCATCATACATATGTATATGTATTTCATGAAAATTTAATCACAGAACATTTTTCAATACTTCCCAAATCTTAAACGAAACTTATTTCTCACCTCTTTAAATAAAATCATAGTATGGAGGTACGTACGTACGCTCCAAAGTAAGTTTCTGCTTTTTTATGAACTTCATAAAAATGGCTGGATTTTTCGCCTGAAGCGTTCACCAGGGAAACTAGATCGCAGTGTGCTTAGTTTAAAGGTGAATTTACTATTATATTATTATTTTATTATATTATTTACTATTATATTAGTTAACGTGATTTAAGTTCTTAATATTATTATATAAAAAAAAATTGTACTGCATGAGTAGGCAAGAACCTAAGACGAGAAGATCAGAAGAAAGTTAAATGAGAAAAAATCTTATTGGAGCCATTAACGTAACAGATTTTTTTTGTCTGTTTGACTGCTTGTTTGTGCACGCTAATTTCGCAACTAAACTGCTTTAAATACAGTTTATGCATATATCAAGTATGCATCACATCTTTTCACTACTTATTTAGCTTTACGTTGTATCTTCGCTCATAGCATGGTAGGCAAAGGGAACCTAGCAACATAGTGTTTAGACACTCCGTTCCTATTAATACACATCCGGTTTCCCACTTTCCGCTAAATTTTCAAAGCATTGCGTCTCAAAGAGTTGCGGAACTCAGCGCCGCATATCTTTCCACTGCTTATCTTAATTTCAATTATAAGGATACACACCAGAAGTACGAACCGGCCACATAAAATGCAATATCATGAATTTGTACAAAACTGTGAGAATAGAGTGTCTGTACACTAGATTCCTTCTAAGTACCTCGCTATGTTGGATAAAATATGAAGATAAAAAATCAACAACTATAACAGGTTCAGTTCGCATTCGAAACATTTCATTTGCTTTATTTTAGATATGATTAATATAACCCATTACTTAATATTTGCTTAAATTTATATTTCCATTTTTTTGCACTAGTGTCGAGGCAAAGCGCGGCGTTTAGTTCTGCCTCTCAACACGCAATGCCTCCAGAATCCGGCAGAAAGTGGGGAACGGAGTGTCTTAACACTAGGTTCCCTCTGCTTATCCTGCTGTGTGCGGGATACAGCATGAAGCTGATTCATTACTTAGGTAAATGAAAGTAATAAACTAATTTCGTATTTTCACATACACGAGAGTAATCTGAGAGTTTTTCCGACACTATTAAATATAAAATATGATATCGGAAGTACGTTAGTGCTGAGAACTGGGTGACATCGATGAATAAAATATTTATTTGAAAATTTATATTGTAGGTAGGTAATGGGTTCGATTTCGTGTTGTGACAAAGTTTATTCTGCATGTAGTTTTGTTATTATTTTGTTAAATAAAACGGTTTAACGTTTTTTTTCTCGCGTAGCAGGGTAGAGAGATGGAAATTAATTTTCAAACATTTTATTTTGTTTAACGGAACTTAACGCCGCGTTTTGTCTTATAACTGGATCAAGGTAATGAAAATATTTTATTTTGTCTGAAATGGAGTCGGATCCGCAACGCAATGTCTCGAAAATTGTGGTTAGGAAACGGAGTGCCTTAATATTATGTTCCCTCTGCCTTCCCTGCTATAGGATCGATACAGCGTGAAACTAAAATAAATATTATATAATAATTTATCGATATTCCAAGTAATGTACAACGACATCGAGTGGAGAGACATATCGAGCGCGTGTCCGCGGTCGAGAGCCATATATATGTTGGTGATACACTGGGTTACAAAAACCTAATATAATATAGGAAAAATACATTTTTTTCATTGACTATCAACCTAGGTAAAGGAAACCTAGTGGTAAGACACTGCGTTGGCCACGCGGCGCATAATTCGTGACATTGCTTGATGAGTGGGAAAGAGCGGTGATTTTGTATCCCGTACAAACCAGGAAAGCAGCCCTCTGCAACCTGAGAACCTAGTGTTAAGACACTTCGTTTCCTATTCAGAAACTCCCATTTTAAACTTTCTTTTGAATTCAGTCTAATTTAAAGTAGTTCTTTCTTCTATCTGTCTATCTGTTGAATTGCGGAACTCAACTCCGCGCTTTGCCTGGTCACCAGAGCTAGGTAATGAAAATACTTTATATTTCCATCTCTCGAGTGGGGCTCAAACCCACAATCAATAGCGTTTACAGGTGTAGTTAGACGTCATTTTTCTGTGAAATGTTGGTTTCATTGTAAATTATTTAAAAAAATATTCGCTATCGAATATTGAACAAGTCCCTTTACATTTTAAAACATTTTTAAAGTGTTATTCTACACTTAGGAAAGAAAAATAGTTATTTAGAAAACGTATAAAAATTTGAACGTAGGGGGACTCGAACCCGCGCCTCCTGGAAATCGACCAGGTCCTGACCTGGTTCAAATTTTTATACGTTTTCTAAATAAGTATTTTCTAAATAAGTCCCTTTACAGCCGACATAAAATGAAATTAGTTCTTCAAATGTGTCTTTGATAATTGTCTTTGATTTGGAAAACAATTGGTAGTTATTATTTATCATATCATCGATCTGCAAAAAAAAAAACTTATAATTATATCATAAAATAAAATAGCTCAATAAAATTATTGTAAACGTAACCCTATAGAGGCGAAGCGCGGTGTTGAGTTCCGTCACTCAACATTCAGCCATAAATGGAGATCAAAGTTTCTTGACACTAAGTTCCCTTTGCCTTCCCTGCTGTTCATGGGATACAGCGTAAAACTAAAACAAATAAAATAAAACATCTAATCGATTTTTAGTTCTCAGTGTGTCTAGATCAATAGTAAGCGCGATGCCTCGACCGAATAGCGAATATCTGCACCGCGCCGATCTCACAACGACGTTGCTGATATTACTATGTTAAATATATTTATTATTAACATAAAATTAGAATTAGCTTCACAGTGTATCCCGTACATAGCAGGGTAGGCAGAGGGAACCTGAGAACGCGGGGACGTCCCCACGTTCCGCCGAGTTCTATAGGCATTCCGTGTTGATTGGCGAAACTCAAGGTCTGGCTTTGCCTCGTTACGGAATGTCTCCAAAATAGGGGATGGATACAGGAACAGTTTTAATGGGAACGCAGTTACTAGGTTCCCAGCTTCACTCTGCCTACTCCACAATGCGCGGGATACTGCGTGAAGCTAAAATAAAAACTCAAACATCTAATTTATTCTTGAAGATGATAACAAGTAAAAATATCAGCAACCACCATATAAAATGGCAACGTGGAAGCGACGGTTGGAAAAATATTTTTCCATTTCAAATAAGTACACGGAACAGCGCATATATTTGCCTTATCTGTTCGTTAAATATTAGGTAACAGGGAACTAGGATTTTTTTTATTAATGCCATGGATGCATGTGCTGCACGAGCACGGTGCATTCAAACTGGTTTTTTTTCTTAGTTTTTTTTACGCGATTCATTATTTTGATTGAAATTCGTATAGGAATTTTGTGGATGTTGTTTATGTTTGTGGATTTTGTGGGGATTTTTTTAGGTTCACGCTGTATCCTGCACGTAGCAGAGAAGGCAGAGGGAATCAGGGAACCAAATGTTAAGACAGTTTCGTTCTCCAATTTTACTACATTCTGGAGGCGGCGCGTGTTGAGTAGCGGAATTCAACATCGCGCTTTACCTTGTTACCAGAACAAGGAAATGAAAATATTATATGTTTTATTATGGCTAACATACTACATATTGTCCCATAAAATCCAATTAATATTAAAATCTGCAGCAACATAATCACAATTAAACATTAATCAACCTCTCTGAGACCAACTATTGATGTAACAGAACTACTCACCGTATACGTTATAAACCTCTAAAATACCTATCGACGGCCTTTTCCATTGGAACATTCGATCTTAGTTCGAGAATGCGCAATACGGTCCAATCGTGTGGAACCGATCAGCCAATGACAGGACTGGGTTTCTTCTCGATACCATTATAACCAGATCGATATGAACTCTAATAGTTAAATTTTCAACCTTATTAATTAGGAAATAAGGTCATTTTTTGTGTGCCAGATAGGTCTTTTAAGTTGGTCTTTGAAAAGCAAAGGTTCGATACGCCATTGGTTAGGTAAATCACGTATACGTTTTTCTACACGTGAATTTATTGGGTGGTTTTGTTCTACGTTAGGTTTATAGTATACTGGCGTTTGAATGCGGCTTCGCCCGCTTGTACTTGTTGTTATATTAACGGCTTCGCCTGATTAATGTTACTGTTATATTATAGCCAAATTATACAATATCGTTTCATAAATTGTGGCATATATGTTGTTCTGATGTATAAGACATTTCACTGTAATCTGTTCTGTAGTTTTGTAAAAATGGAACAAGCATCTATTTTCACAAATTTTTTACTTTTATATATAATCTTAGGTGGATAGGACAGGATTTGTTAGAATAATTTTGTTGTACCTTCACGAGATATGTGAGATACTGCGTACTGATTGCCGAATCTAACGCCGCGTTTTGTCTAGTATATTGTTGTGTAAATTCCCAATTTTACATTTGGAATTCATACTTTTTATTATTAGAATTTGCGAAATTATTTTCTTAATTTTAGAACAAATGAATTTGGAAAGTTGAAATTTGACATGTAAGTAGACACTATACACACTAGGGAGTGAGTAAAAGAGCACTAATAAATTTACTGCTTCATATCATTCGTGTTTTTTCTACTATACGTGACACTGGCAGATTATTTTACGCCTGTCATCGCAAAATCAAGCCATTAATTAAAAAAAAAGAGCACTAACTGAGGATTTTTCGAAATTCCTATAGAAACTTGAAAAAAAAGAGATTTTCTATATCTCATTCTAAAATCCACTCACACAAAATCACCTGCGAGAACTAGTTTAATACAACATTCTCTTCTCTCCAAAAAAAATCACCTATCTCTACTTTCCAAAATATAAATCTTATTAAGCAAACACTCGGTACTTATCTGTATTAAATTAAAATATAACGTTTCATTTGAAAAAATAATCTGTTAAAAACCAGTCCCCGTAAATAAATTACTACATGATATATGCAGTTAGATCGGATCCTCCCTCCCAACAGAAAGGGGGGGTACCCCCCCCCCAGTCGACACTCTAAAAAGCAATCTTCTTAATGGAATTTCAATTTTAACAGCGAAGTTAACTAGAATCCAACTATATCGCACAGTGCTAACTATGTTGTGGTAAAATTTTTATGTGAGTTTGTGTGTGAATTGAATTTGTATGTTAGTTTTTTTTGTAGCGTGCGATTGTGTGCGACGGTTATGGGTTCGTGTTCTAATCGAGGCAATGTTTTTTTAACATTTGTTTAGTCTTAAATTATAATAATCTATTTTCTTGAAATTATCGAAAAGCAATGGATAAATCTAATTGTATATAGTTGGGAACAAGTGTGTTGAAGTGTCTTAATGGGAACATATTGTTGTCTACTCTATATAATCCTCTATTTATATGAAGGTGAAAACAACATAACAACTGTATAATCATATAGATACTTATTAACTGGGCCAAGTGTTTCAAAATTGTGTAAAAAAAATTTTTTTAGCTTCACGATGTTTCTTGCATTTAGCAGGGTAGGCGAAGGGAACTTAATTTAAATGGAATATTAAAACATTCTGTTCCCATTAAGACATTTCTGTTACTTTCGGCAATACTCACATTTCTATAATGTGTTGTCCAAAATAAATTTAACATTTATTTTATTTACCCTTCACGCCGCACTTTGCCTAGTAATAAGAACGAGGAATAAAAAAAACTACTAAATACTATATGCTCGATTAGGAATCGAACCCACTACCGTGGCGTTTACAGTCGCACATTAAAAATAAATATATATTTAATAAAAAAGTGGAAATTGCATTTTTAAATGTAAAGTTTTAATTCTATACCAGAATACATATTTTCAAAGGTTACGGACCTGATGTTTTGAACAGAATTCGTCTATCTGTTTTAACATAAATTTGAATACGGACAGAGATTTTGTGACTTTAGTAAATTATTTAAGATTTGTACGTATTTTTAGTTGGACCAGTCTTTTAGTTTCTTTTTAGCTTCAAGTTATATCCCGCATAAAGCGTAGAGTAGACGGAGGAAACCTAGTGTTAAGTTACTCCGTTCTCCAGGCATACAAGTGTGGAATGCCCTACTTATTTCCAGCTCGATACCACCTGGGTACCTTCACAAAAAACGCGTCTCCATCTTAAAGGCCAGCAATGCATCTGTAGCTCCTCTGGTGTTGCACGGGGTCGTGGGCGGCGGTGAACACTTACCGTCAGGTAACCCGTATGCTCGTTTGCCTTGTCTCTTTCCATTAAAAAATCCTTCTAGTGGAAAGTGAACCCACATACGACGCGATTACGGTCAGATTCTATGCCGTTGAGCCACGACGACCTCTATTTTTGCATTTTTGCCGATCTTACTTTAATGCAGGGCTAGCAGATCTAATTAGATACATCACTTTCTAAGATACTCAATACTGAATGGAGAAATTCAAATTTACTCTGGCTCGTCAAAAGATTTTTTTAAACATAATATCATATCTTATACTAGGACTTGATCCCATAATAACAGGATCTTGCGCTTCTTTTAGGTTTTTTTTAAATATTAGCCTTTAAAGAATATTTTTTTATGTGCATTATTTAGCTTCACGCTATATCCCGCACGTTGCAGTGTAAGCAGAGGGAATCCGGGAATCTAGTGTTAAGATACTCCGTTCCTCTCGTTCCATCCAATTATCGTTACATTATGTCCAGTAGGATTCAGGGCTTTGTTTTGTTATCAAAACAAGTTAATTAAAAGAAAAAAAATCAACTCCCTCGATTAAATGGAATTGGATCGACAACCATCACGTTTACAGTAATACTGTAATTATTTAATTAAATTTAAAAATAAGTACCGTTTAGAGACTTCACTAGTATGTAATATCGGAACGAAGGAGTTCACAAAAAAGGAAAAAGTTAGAAGGCGACAGGGTGGGTGGAGGCAACTGAAGGTGCTATAGACTTGCTATACTATTATATAAACTGTGTTTGTACGTATGTTGGTATAAATGATAAGGTGCACGTTCGGGAATAAACTTAGATTTTATATTTATATATATATTATATAAAATGCTCAATATTTTATATAAGCGATCCTCTCCCGCGGCTTCGCCCGCTGAAACTTTTCATATATGATATATACAAAATCTTTACATTCATAGTAGCCTATAAAGTTTCATCTAAATACACTTGCATATACTCGGGTATATGAAATATTTAATATTTTCATTTCTCTTCTCTGGCAACGAGGCAAACCGCGACGTTGAGTTTCGTCACTCAACACTCAACGACTCCAGAATTCAGCGGAAAGTTGCGAACAAAGTATCTTAACATTAGGTTCCCAGGTTCCCTCTGACTTTGTCTTGTCAAATACATACATTATAGTCAATGTATATACGTACATACAAACAAACAAACAAACACAGTTTACGGTCTCTTATAAAGCAACGTACTAACTATCTTAGTAGTAAACACAATGTTCGATTAATTCGTACCAGCGACGTCCTCAGAATACGAATAGTTACAAATATAGCATATTGTGGTGTTCGCTGTCTCACGTCGTTAAATATGATCTGGTGGAATTTCAAATTATAGTTTTATTGGATTCGTAAGTTTCGGGATACAATATTTTTGGTGAGGCCAGTCGTGGCGCAGGGGACGCGACAGGTTATAGGTTCTGTTCCAACACGGGCAAAATGAAATATTTCAATACTTATTAAGAAAACGTATTAAAATTTGAACGTAGCACGATTTGAACTCGCGCCTCTTTGGAAACCGTCCAAGCGCTCAGACCAACTAAGCCATACGTGCTCATCAAGTAAGCCACTCAACACGCAATGTAATAATATTAAAGTGTTCTGAGATCGTATTCGATTCGATTCGATCGATATCGATTTTTTGTAAATACAGCGAGCGAAAGCTGAGAAATGAAATGGTAAAACTTTTAAGTAAATCGGTTCAGTACTTTCAGAGAAAAATGTGACCATACATATCGATAGACAGACAGACAAGAAATTCAAAAAAAATATTTTTGCTTTCTATTATTCTTTTTAAGTGTCCCTATATCCATTTCAGTTAAAATTACTAATTGTACAGACAAAATATTTTTACTGTCTTATTATATAAGAGTTAGAAATTAACATATGGGCTACAATTTATGTAAAGATTTTGTATAATTTATCTATCATATACTAATATAATATAGTATCTTTAAGCGGGCGAAGCCGCGTTTGTGTCGCTAGCAAAAATATATAAATACTAATATCGTATAGTTACAAAATAAATGGACTATAAATTATTGCTAAACCTTACAAAATATTGCTACAAAATTGATAAAACGAAGTTATTTGACTCTAAAATATGTAAAATCATATATAAACTGTGTAAAATCCGTCCCTGCATCAGTCAGAAAGCATTCCAGTGACATTAAGAGCGCGTTCATTTTCATAGATTTATCGATGCTTACTAACATACGATATGAGATTCTAAAACTTTTGGATATTGTTAACTATTATTAAACTATTTGTTACTTTTTGTAACAAATCAAAACAAAAAAAGCAAATAATGAATTTTCATCTTATTTTGCGTAAAAATGTTGGGGTTGGACTCATCTTTTTAACTTCGTACTTTATACGTAGCGGAATAGTCAGAAAGTACAGAGCACTAAACACCACGGTCTCTGCATACCTCTTCCGCCTCGTACACTCATTAACCTCTATCTACATATGACGTCTGACGTCTGACGTCTGTATGACGTCTGACGTCTTCCCCTGCATCACTCATTCTTGCTTCATAAATCTTCAAAAATAGATTTTTTTCACAACCGTAAATTTCATTTAGACAATTCCGAGCTTCCAGTAAACTTCCAAGTTCCGCCGCTCAACACTCAATGCCTCCAGAATTCGACGGTAAAGTGTGGAGAACGGAAGAGTCTTAATAAGAACGGAGTGCCTAAGCACTATGTGTCCTCTGCCTACCCTGCTATGTTCGGGATACAGAGTAAAGCTAAAAATCAGGAAAAAATGGTATTTTCTATAACGATTAGTTTAAATAAATAACCAGCCAAATATAAGAAACTTTGGAAACCACAGCGAAGTGCCAATTGGGAATGAAACGTGTATTTCCACCGAGCACCTGCTGCCAACAAATCATACAACACTCTGCCGATGCATCATCGATAGCACCGCGTTACCCTGGAGTCTGCTAATGTCGTTCTCTGAAATATTAATAAGACGTCAAAACTTATATATAGATTATAGATGTCGCTTTTAGTTGTCGCTTTTAATTTTACGTGGTGGATGCGGATTCGATTTCCAATGGATTAGTTGTGTTTTTTTTTTGGCTTTAAGCTGTATCCTGCGTATTGCCGGGTGGGTAGAGGAAACATAGTGTTAAGACACTCCATTCCCCATTTTCTGTGGAGTTTTCGTGGCATTGCGTGTTGTGTGCCAAAAAAAACAAGTTAAAAGCTTTTGATATGATTATTTTTCCGTTACTGAGTGTCTGACAGACAATGTAGGTACAAAAGAAATTACGGGGACTTAGAAAGTTAACATTTGGTATGTAGAGAAAAAAGAGAAGAATAATATAATATAAAATAAGAAGATCAGAGAGAATTCCTCAGTATTCCTTCGGGAGAAGGAAAAACAGTTTTTTTTACGTCTCAGAAACCACTACCAGTATTATACATAGTAATACATAAGTACTTTCAAATATTTCGGATGATGAATAAAACTACATATGTCAGTAAATAGGTGCAAGTCGCATAAATGGTCTTATATTTAGTCTAGAAGTCCTAGATTCGATTTTTTAAATGTTAATTTATCTACTGTACTGTACTGTTAACGATTACACTACACACACGTATGTATATACCTCTCGTAGTAGAGCAGGCAGAGAGAACCTGGAAAAGTAGTGTTCCATTCCCCAGTTTCCGCCGCATTATGGAAGCACTGTATGTTGAGTGGCGGAACTCAACGCCGCGCTTAGCTTCAACACCAGAGCGAAAAAATGAAAATATTAAATATTTCATTTTCTCAGATGGAAATCAAACCCACAACTAGTCGTGTTTATAGTCGTACGCCTGTACCCCTGCGCCATGATAGGCAACGAACTACACACATATCGCTGCTTTTATTACTCTGCCACTTCATTGTAGTTTCCGCCCAATAGAGACATTAAATAATAGGTGGGAGTACTTAACACCGCACTCTGTCTTTGTCTTTGATCAGACTGAACGGACATCGATATTAATATCTTTGGACCAATTTTGAACCTGTAGATATCTCTAATAAATGATATCTATCAAACATTGGTTAACATATAATATATTTATTTTCTATTATATATAATAACTAAATATTATGCACTATGCTCTCGAAATTGTGTTTATGTAGCTCGTTATATATATATATATANTATATATATATTTTTTCTTAGTTTCACGCTGTATCCCGCCTATTACAGGGTAGACAGAGGGAACAGCAGGGTTCTAGCAGCTATAGGTGTTTTCTCGCATAGTACGATAAACACTGGGAATGTAATAGTAAAAGATATTCAATTTTCCAATATTCGAGACATTGTCTCTTAAGAAGCATAACTCAACAACGCGCTGTATCTAGAGAGGTAAAATTAAAACTTTTTAAATAAATAAATAAATCGGCTTCACGCTTTATCCCGCACACAGCAGGATAGACAGAGGAATCCTAGTGTTTAGACACTCCTTTCTCCGCTTTACATCAAGTTCTGAAGGCATTGCGTGTTGAGCGACGCAACTCAACGCCGCTCTTTGTCTCTGCACCAGAGCGAAGAAACGAAAATATAAATTCAAGTAAATATTTCATCTTCTCGTGTGGGCATCGAGCCCACAACCAGCCGATTTTACAGTCACACTTTGTGCCCCAGCGCCACGACAGACCTCTAAAACTTTTTAAATAAAACAATTACCCTGAGTGGGAATCAAGCCCACACTTACAGTACGCTTACAGTCAATCAGTTAGAGATGCTTCACTAAAATCAGGAAGCCATTCGTTCCGTTACAAAGTTGATAGTTGATACATTCATTGATTTGTTTAAATTTAGTTCTATGGATATCTAATTTTGCACTAGGAAGCGTATTGGCCTGGATTCTCTGTCACTCAACGTTTTATATCTATCGGAGTGTCATATTGAATTATAATTTGACAGTGTCTTTATTTTAGCTCAGGGGAATGTGTGATGGTACGGTCGGCGGCTGTGGGTTCGATTTATACGTTATCAATTTAATGTGGAGGCCAGTCGTGGCGCAGGGGCACAAAGTGTGCCTCGACAGGCGCGGCGTTGAGCTCTGCCACTCACACGCAGTGCCTCCAGAATTCGGCAGAAAGTGGAGAAAGTGTCTCAAAACTAAGTTCCCTCTGCCTATCCTGCTATGTACGGGATACAGCGTGAAGCTGATTGATTTTATGTATCGTTTATTCGTTGCTACATATTTGCATTTTTAGAAGTATTTTAATATATGCTATCAAAATTTGTAAATAATCTTTCTGCCTACATCGGTAAGTTTTGCCACTCCAAAGGCATTGTTTCGAAAATTGAACGAATGCCTACTCTGCTATATGAGGGATAAAGCGTGAACTTAAGCAATAATAACTTTCATATAAACAGTAATAGATAAAAATTGAACTTTTAATCACAAAATTCGGCAGGAAGTGGCGGGAACGGAAGTGTCTGAATTTGCAACGGAATACCTTAACACTAAGTTTAAAGGTTCCTTCTAACCACCTTGCCATGTGCGGGAACAGGGGTACAGTGTGAACCTAAAATCCACCAAAAAATCAGCTTCACGCTGTATCCCGCACACAGCAGAATAGGGTAACCCACCAGGTTTCTAAAAACACAACAACGATCACACTTCAATCTCAATACCTTGCATATCGAGGCGTGAACTATTAACAAAGGAGTTCCGGAGTACCGACACTACAGTACTAGTAATGTCATTTTAATTCGACCGAAACTACAAGACCGTGACGTCATTAACTATGAAGTATTCCGTTTGAAGAAAACGTTCAACTCTTAATATAAGGATATAGGGTTCAAATCCATACATTCCCATACAAAATCATTCTCACCTAAGACCTAAAGATGTATAAACTTCAATATTATTCATCTATTATTTCAAAAGAATGAAGGTACCATTGTGAACGAACGCTCACTACATACTAACGAAATGTAATTTTCTCCAGAGAAATCAGATTTTTTTCTTACGTTTAAGGTAACAAGGTTCAAATTCGGTGCAAAATTTTTAATTTTAATAGTAAAATAGTCATTGTAGATATAAACTGTCCGATTGTTTCCGAAGAGGTGACAATAAACGGTTACCACTCATTTCAGGTAGCTTATGGTGAAACTGAAGTGTACGTAATGACTATTTAAATGATTTTTGATTTCTTTACATATAAATATCTTGATATGTATAAAATATTGAGGCCGTTGCAGTTGAGGGGCACAACGTATGAGAGTTCGATTCTTATTCGGGAGAATGAATTGTTTTAATTTACTTTTTAGCCTTTTGGAAACCGTCCAAGAGGCGCGGGTTCAAATCTCGCTATGTTTAAAAATGTTATACGTTTTCTAAAAAATATTCTTCTTTCCTAAGTGTGGAATAACAATTTAAAATTGTTATTTTTTTTAATTTGTTCTCAGGTTACAAGACAGCGGTGTGAGCGCGGTGTTGAGCTCTACTACTCAACTCACAGTAACTTAAAAATTGAGCGGAAAGTAGGCATCGGAGTGTCTTGACATTGAGTTCCATCTGCCTACCCTACATATGCGGGATACAGAGTGAACCAAAAAAATGTAACAAATATTTGTAAGTTGTTCTCGAATTTCAATTTGTAATATTTAATTATCTAGAACTGTATAATCATCCTGAATTACTTTCCTAATGGAATAGAACATGTATGGTTAATACCAATATAATAATCTACTTGAGTCTTAATGGGAACAAAGTGACTTAACTAGGTTCGCAGATTCCCTCCACCTATCCTGCTACGTTCAAGCTACAGCGTGAAGCCGAAAAATATATAACCTACCCTAAATAGACACTACAACTCGTTTCAAGAACAAAATGCAATAAATATCAAAAAGAAAAAGATAAAATAAAATCACTAAGTATATAAAATGTTAATTACGTCCAAAGAACAATGCTAGGAAATGCTCGCGCTGGTGCCCACCGTTCGATCAGTCAGTCTATCGATGGCGATCTATTTTATCTATCTTTGTAGGTAATTTTATCTATCTTTATAACATTGTTTTTTTCTAATCTAAATCTTTACAGTCAATAATTATCACTCAGTCAGCTTGATAGCTAGATGTTCTGATATGGATAGTGGGTATTTATATATAATTTATTTGAAATTTAGGTTTTTAGTACTCAGAGGCCGATTTTGAGGCCGTCGTTACCCAGTGGCTCAAGGGTGTGAGTGAAGCGCGACGATTGTGGGTTCGATCCCCACTCGAGGAAATGACATATTTATTTACATTTATATTTTCATTTTTTCGCTCTGGCACCAAGGCAAAAGTTCGGCATTGAGTTCCGCCTCGGAATGCCTCGGAAAATTCGGCGGAATGTGGGGAACGGAATGTCTTATCACTATGTTCCCTGCCTACCCTGCTGTGTGTGGGATACAGCGAGAAGCTGATTTATAATTTTTAATTTTTGGTACTCAGATTTTTAGAGTCGAGAAGTGGGGCACTGGCACAAGCATGCGATTGAAAACATGACAGGTTGTGGGTTCGATTTCCACTCGAGGAAATGAAATATTTTATATATTTATTTAACTCTTTTAGGTATTTAGGCAAAGACGCATTGAGATCCGCCACTCAAATCACGCAGTTCCTCCAAAAATCGGTGGAAAGTGGGAAACGGAAGTATCGTAATGCAAACGGTGTATCGTCTAAGCATGCCAACTAAGCCATACGCTCTTATCACGGAACGCCAAAATTCTAGAAAGAACTAGAAAGAAAAAGAAATAGAAAAAGGGATCCAAGTATTAAGACACTGCGATCCCTACTCGTGCCCAAATTCGAGATACTGCTTCTTAACTGGTTTAATTGAAAGCCGCACTATGTTTACCAGAACAGGAGGAAAAAAAAGAAAAAAAACAGCTTCACGCTTTATCCCGCACACAACAGTGTAGGTAGAGGGGACCTAGTGTTAAGAAACTCTGTTCCCCACTTTCCGGCAAATTCTGAAGGCATTGCTTGTTGAGTGACGGGTTCAAATTCACGCTTTGCCTTGACACTAGGGCGAAGAAATGGAAATGTAGATTTAAATAAATATTTAATTTTCTCGAGTGGGGATCGAAGCCACAACCAGTCGGTTTTACAGTCACACTTAGTGCCTCTGCGCCACGACCGGGCTCATTATTCAGGAGACTGGCAGGAGAGTAAATAAAAAAACACTATTCTCATCATTCTCTGGTTAAGAATGCAAAAAGAGGAATTTAACAAGAAATGAAAGACAACACAACTCGAATATGCGTTAGGCCATTACGTCAAGGACTGCCGGCAGTTAGATTTATATAGAATAAACAGGAATTATTTAGTGACACCAACATTAAGGTGATCTTGATTCATTCTTCTCTTGAAATAAAGCAATGTTAATCTGTGTTTGTCGTCTTTAACCGACTGCAAAAAAAGAGGTTGAATTCTTTTTTTTTCAGCTTCACGCTGTATCCTGCACACAGCAGGCTAGGCAGAGGGAACCTAGTGCTAAGACACTCCGTTTTCCACTTTCTGCCGAATTCTTTTGGGATTGCTATTGAGTGGCAGAACTCAACGCCGCGCTTCGCCTCGACACCAGAGCGAAGAAATGGAAATATAAATTTAAGTAAATATTTCATCTCCTCGAGTGGGGTTCGAACCCACAACCAGTCGATTTTACAGTAACACTTCGTGCCGCTGCGCCACGACTGGCCTCAAATTATCTTAGATATATCTTAAATAAAGATTTCACAGCACAACCGAAGTCCGATGTAAAATCTAGTATCAGAACTATCAAAAACGACTGACATCAATAAACAGAATACTAAATCTACGATACAATTAACAACATTTTATTCCAGAAACACTACGCTATTAAGATAACCCTGCTATGTCTAAACAGTGGGAAACTAGTCATATTGGATTTCCAAAGTTGTGCCAATTTGAACTTTATTCCTATAGAAATAGAGCTTTTGGAGCTTTTGTGGGAATGAAATAAGTAATATGTCGTACAGCTTGGACATGTTAATCGCGATACGACAAAGTGATGTGCGATAAGGCCAGTTACGTACTGTGCGACAAAGTTTTCAGTTTATGGGTGAAGGCAGTGGGTTCGAATCCGAATGCGGGCTAGTATTGGACATATAGCTTGTGTAGCAATATTGAAAAAAAGAGACACTTCACTAGTTTTTTATCAAAATTATTTCAAAGTAAAAATATATATCTAACAATTAAATATAGATCAAAGCAACAGTTTGAGAAATCCTCTCTTAGTACTTCCCATGGAACCTACAAGCCTAATTTGAGGGCTAATAATATATAGCTTTAGTGCCTGTCAATCAGTCATTAAATAACGAAATAGTTTTAAACGTGAAAATTTTCGTATTTTTCCATCACCAGAAGATTTCGTTATTATTCCTCTCCTCCTCCTCATTATTCCTCTTTTAGTGCCAAACCCCCAAACTACCTACATCCCAAATTCCAATTTTCTAACTCCACTAGTTACATTTGCATCTATATAGAGACAATTATCTAGGCTATCAGGATCTGCCGTCCATGCACACGTAACCTAACGCTGATCCTAATTAAATACAAGGATGATACTATCCCAGTGGAGAGCTGAATGATTTAGGGTTCCGCAAAAACTTGAAATTATTACCCGTTTCCTGGTAGGTGAGCGACGCTACGTTCCACACGTCGTACAATATGTTAAGCAAGAGTTATGATTGACGTGGGCTGTCCTTTGTTTGATATATGTTGTAATGGTTGCTTTTAGAGTATTTACCTTGTGGGAGCCGTCGGTGCGTGTGATCGTTGTGGGTTCGATTCTTGTTTGATATAGATAGGAAATATTATTACTTCGCATTAGGCTCTGTTGGTCCAGTTCTGTGTGGGAGAAGTGTAAAGCTGAAAAAAAAATTCTTCGTTTTGGATTGAGAAAACGTAGAGATAAGCTTCTCCGTTTTTTTGTTGAATGGTAGAACTGTCGTAATTGAGTTGTTCTTCCAGGATAATCATGATTAAAAAAAAAATTCTCTTTGGATTGAAATTGACCACTTGTTTTGTTCCTTTGTTTTTTTTTCTAATAAAATTATCGCTATATATTATTTTCTTATTTATGTGGTAATAAAATATAAATCAAAATCCTAATCAACTATTATATGATTTACCGAATATAATAAAATTATTATTCCATACTTGTACATACATATATCTATAAATTATAATATAAAGGAGTTCATAAACATTAACACAACGCTAGTCGTGGCGGAAGGGCAGGTGTATGACTGTAAACCCGACTGGTTGTGGGTTCTATCTCCACTCCAGGAAAGGAAATATTTAAAATTATCATTTCTTCGCTTTAATACCAAGGTGACAACGCGGCGTTGAGTTACGCCAGTCAACATGCAATGCCTTTCAAATTCGGCGGAAAGTGGAAAACTTAGATTCCCTCTGCTTACTCTGCTATATGCGGGATAGGTACAGCGTGAAGCTGAAAAATATATATATCTATTCATACATGTATATCTATCTATCTATCTATCTATATGTTTATCTATCTATCTATAAATTATAATATAAACGGGTTCATTAACATTAAATGCGTAATAAGCAATCAAAATCACCTTTTACGCCACATCGCAAACAAAAGCGCGTCTCACGCGATTCGATGACGATCCATTCTCACGAAGTACTATATATAATACCTGCTGGTACTTTATATTTGCTTAATGACTTGTTCGATGATGAAACTTGATTTTGCGTGCTTAGTTTCACGCTGTATCCCGCATATTTGATAAGCAGGATTGACAAAGGGAAAATCAGTGTTAAGAAATTTCGTTATCCGCTCATCGTTCAGTTATCGAGACATTGCGTGTTGGGTGGTGGTGCCACAGCGAAGAAATGAAAATATTAATAAATAATAGTTCAACCCCCGGGTTGGTTATCGAACCCACAACCGTCATGTTACAGTAGCACCCTTGTGCCCTTGCTCCACTCACAGTTTCAAGTTTCCTTATAATATCTGTTGGTACTTTATATTTGCTTTGACTTGTTCGATGATGAAATTTAATTTTGCTAAATTGTTTCCTTTACATATATATTTCCACGCTGTAGCTGAAGCGGTAAGGGAGATAGGAGACGACTTCGCTTGACATTTGAAGACAGTATCAAAGATACTGGAAGAAGTTCATGTAAATATCATTAGCACCCCTCGAATGGAGGTGTCACTGTCATCAACCTCGTCATGTATGAAGAGGTTGATGACAGTGGACGAGGCGAAAGATGTATGCAGATATCGCTTGGTGCTCCGTTCTCTCTGACAACCTTGTCGGAATTACAGCGTAAAGCTAAGTTAAGTTTCACTCTTAAAATTAATAACTCATTACCTCGAGTGAGAATCGAAGTCACAACCGTTATGTTTACAGTTAAACTTTTTACTCGATTTTGGTGTTTATTTGTCGTTTTGAGTACTTTTGTTAATATTTTCTAATTTCTTCAATCATACTAGTGTCATGAACAAAAAACTAGTTAATTTAAACAAAACTGTGTTAATTTCTTTTTATATCTGTAAAATTCAGTTATGCAGTGATTTTGTGACAATATACATAGTTAAATGTCTCTATTCAGCATTTATTGTGGCTAAATGGATGGAAAACGGTAAACATAGTGACTAGTCACTAATTTCTCTTCGTCTTTCCTATAAAATGTGTGAAATACATGACGAAATAAAATACCTTTTATATTATTCTGCGTGAGCTCTCTTCCTAGGTTTAAACAATACACAAGTTAAGGAAAAGATTTTATCAATTTACTTGAAGCACGTAATTGATGCTATATAGATGCTTATTAACTATCTCTTTTTTCCGGAATCTTTTATAAAAATAAGTAGTTTCAGGTTCTTTCCTCTGCAGAGGGAACCTTCGTGTTCTGCTTTCTTCACGAATTGAACTTATAACGTATTGAACAGCGGAACTCAACGCCGTGTTTTATCATAACAATACGAACTATAAATAATAATTGTAATAATAATCATTTCAAGTAATGATAATTTTTAGTACATAATTAACAAAATAAATTTAAACAATTTTTAAGAGTTGACAATTAAGACCGGCCTGTCCAACACTAAATTCTCTATTTCCACAAAAAAAAAATATACCTATATATATAAAAAAAAACATTTTAACTTACATAACATCAACTTATCTAACTTACATCACCACAGATCACCTATTCCATATGACAATAGCAACTAAAATTGCATTAATGACAACAATTATGTTGTTTCGAAGTATCGTAAGATCAGAGCATTGAATGCTTATCTACGATCTGTCCCGTTGATATCACACTTGGTTGGTTTTGTGGCATAGATGGAGGGTGTGGTAGATGTGGTGTCTGTTACTGGTTTGGTGGCTGTTTGTGGCAATTTTTTAGGGCCAGTGCTTGAGGGGTTGGGCCTTCTTAAGAATTATGTTAAAATGTATAGCAGAATAAAGAGAGAAAAAGTTGTGTTAAGACAATTTGTTCTCCACTGTTCACTTAATTTTTGAGATATAGTGTGCCGGAACTCAACGCTGTGATTTATATACCAGAGCGAGAAAATGGAGAAGAGGCCAGTCGTGGCGCAGGGGTACAAACTGTGACTGTAAAACCGACTGGTTGTGGGTTCAGTCCCCACTCGAGGAGATGAAATGTTTATTTAAATTTATATGTCCATTTCTTCGGTCTTTTGTCCAGGCAAAGCGCGGCGTTGAGTACGCAATGCCTCCAGAATTCGGCAGAAAGTGAAGAACGAAGTGTCTTAACACTAGGTTCCCTCTGCCTACTCTGCTGTGTGCGGGATACAGCGTGAATCTGATTAAGAAAATCAAAACAATTTAAATATAATCATTCAATTGGAAATCGAACGTACTATGTCATATTTACACTCAGACTGTACCACAGTGATTGTCTCAACACTAGCCTATCCTATCGTGCGAGAAAATCCTTTAAAATTGCTTTCCTAAACACGCTTAAACCCTCTATTCTTACATAAACCTCCAAACATTTTATTCTATGCCCACAATAATGGTAAGTAATTTCATATATGCCTTTTGTTTGTCACGATTCGACCGATGTTTAATTGTATCTTGCAAGTGCGTACAGTTATTTTTATAGCAACTATTACGTTCACGCCATCTTGAAATGTACACGTAATTGATGCTTATATAAATTGTATTTCAGGGTATTTCTGGCGCAGGAAATGTAGATTTGATTCCTAGACATATCAGTTTCTGTTTTGGTAACATGGCAGCGTTGAGCTCCGCTATTCAACAAGCTAAGTCTCCAGAATCTTGCCGAAAGTAGGGAATGGAACTTAAGGGAAATGAGTCTTTTAACAACGGGTTCCCAGGTTCCTTCTGTTTAATTTGATTTGTGAAAGATTTAACAATATATTTAGTAAAATATGTTTGTAAAATTGTTAAATTCTCAGTTTGAAGAATCTCTTGTTATATGTATAACAGGGTAGGTTTTGAATTTACTGATATGATGGAACTAAACAAGGCTGTCATAGCGCAACGGCATAGTGACTGTAAACCCGATAGTTGAAGGTATATTTCTACTCCGGGGAATGAGTTATTTTCAGCTCTGGAAAGAAGACATAACCTGGCGTTGAATATCTTAAAATATATTTTTGCAGTTCTGATGGCGCCAGCAGATTTAGTTTGAATAAAAAAAACTGAATTAACACTGCTTAGTTTTAAGATACTACTTTCCGCACTTTCTTCCAAATTTTCAAGACATTTCTTGTTCAGGGCTGTTATGTTTCCATATATTTAAATAAAAAACGAACTTCCCCCAAAAGCGAAACGAACCCACAAACATTTTATACTATTCAATAAATACATCACACCACCACACCACCATATCAGTCCTTCTATATAAAATATTACCAACATCAACTCAACCATATAATATAATGCGTGTTTCTGAACTACCGGCAAAATTAAAAAAAAAACAAATCTTTTTGCACTCTCCTATAATAATAATCAAGATCTTCAAAGCGCCGACGCGATTACACTCAATATTCTACACTTCATTGTGTCCAATTAGAGGTTTTTTTTAATAAAAAAAAAAACAAAAAAAAGCCGACCACGCTCGGTTGATCAACTAAATGATGATCATTCGTAATCAATCATGCCCTCACTAACACTGCTGTGTAATAACGCGTGACACCGCGGGATTTTGTTAGTGCTACTAACTATGTGAATCGATTTGTAACAATGGCGCCTATATTGTGGTTTGAGAGGGAATTCAAATCGAAAAAATCTAATCGGCTTCACGCTGTATCCCACAGCAGGATAAGGAAAGGAAACCTAGTGTTAAGACACGCCATTCCCCCCTTTCCGTTGAGTTTTGGAGGCATTGCGTATAAGATGGCGGAACTCAACGCTGCGCTTTGCTCGAGTGGGGATCGAACCAACAACCAGTTGCGTTTGGTGACACATTGAAACTATTTTTATTTCTTCATTTCACTTCTAAAAATCATAAACAAAAAAGAAATTTTATTTCAAAAGGCAACAAATGCGCAAGCGCAATTATATAATAACTTGAACACGTTCCTAGTGATAAACAATATTTAAGATATTTTTTTTTTAATATTAATGACAAAATAAAAAAAACAACGTCATAAAAGTATGACTAAGTATGATATTATATGCGAATATATCGATATATGTATAGATATGTATAGGAGTAGTGGGGCGACACGCCCGGTTGCCTCGCAATACCGACTGTCGCCATTCAAAAACCGCTTCCTTCCACTTCTTTAGATACCATCGAAAATATTTGAAAATTTACTTAAAGTAATTGCCTTTTGGTGTTTTTTTTTAGTTATATTAGCCATAAATTAGGAATTAGATGGGAGTATTGAGTTTTGGCAACTTTGGATATTGGTGTTGATATAAGTATTAAATGAGGAAATGATGTGATTTTTTTTTTGTTTGTGTGTTTGAAATCTTATTACAAAATAAGAGAAAAAGATTAACTAGCAGATATTTATAAATATAAATCTATATCAGCTTCACGCTGTATCCCGCACACAGCAGGGTAGGCAGAGGGAACCTAGTGTTAAGACACTCNCACACAGCAGGGTAGGCAGAGAGAACCTAGTGTTAAGACACTCCGTTCCCCACTTTCTGCCGAATAGCAGATATTTGATTTTAGCAATTACATACACATTATGAAACCGCTCTCATTTTCCCCCCAATTTTCTAGACTTGTGTAATTACGCCACGAATTAACGCCGCGCTGTGTCTTGTTATTAGAAAGAAAGAAGAAAAAAATATTTATGCCTTCGCGTAGAAATCGAATCCACATTCGATTCGAGAAATCGATTACACATCGTCTGACTGTTAAACGTGACGACATTTACAGTCAGACGCTGTGATAAGGCTCTAATTTTAAATGAATTCATATGGACATTAGTACTTGTGGTCGTCGTAGCGCAGGGCGACAAGGGCAGGGTGTAACTCAACTACTGTAGGTTCAATCCCACTCAGGGGAGTGGAATATTTAATATTTATATTTCCTTGCTCTGCGCTGCCTCAAAAATCCGCAATGCCTTAAGAATTCGGCGGAAAGTGGGGACCGGAAGTATCTTAATGAAAAACGGAGTGTCTTACCACTAAGTTCTTAGCTTTTCTTCCTATTTTGCTGTCTCTATGCTCTTATAGTTTATAAAAAACCTTAAATAAAATGTATTATACGTTTCACATTAAAACCAAGTAAAGTAAGTCTTACATTAAGGATGTTCTCGGTTGGACGGTCACGGTTACAACAATAAGTATATACACGTTACAGGGTCACTGGCGTGTCCTCACTTATCATCGAATGTGAGAAATGAATCACTTCTAGAGGATTTTAGATTAATTAATTTTGTGAAATTTTATATAATAGTTTAAAGTTTTAGATTTGGTAGTGAATGTTTAATTTGAAATTTGAAATAGTTATTTTATTTATTTAAGATATTATATATCATATAAACTTGGATAAATTTGAAATGTGAAAAATTATATATGATACACTAAACAATGTTTTTTTCTTATTTAAAAAAAAGCTTCACGCTGTATCCCGCACACAGCAGGGCAGTAAACATGATAGTTGTGGGATCTATCCTCACTTAGGAGAATAATTATAATTAAATTCTTATATCATTATCACGTTCTGGAAGACAAAACGCGGGCTTGAGGTCCGCCACCTAACATACAATGACTTAAAAATTAGACTTAGGTTCCCTCTGCCTACCTTACGGGAATGCGGGAAACAGACAGAAATTTACCTCTGCTGTATGGAGAAAAGCGTAAAAATCGTAGTTTTATACGACAACTGACAGAAAAGAGTCATTTCCACAAACAAGTGACTTATTAAACAAATTCGTCGTGACTATAAAAATATTTGAAAGATCATTTATAAATAATACTAAGAATTGTGACACAAAATTAGCAGAAAAAGAAACCAAACATTGACACGAGAGACTCACGCCTTATCATATATCTTTATTTATCATTAAAACGACCGAATGCAAACATAAAATCTGGTAATACCAAAATATCATACATTCTGATTCTAATTTTCAATAATATTAGTAGTTATTTTTGATATTTTTCACACTTGTAAGTTAAAACAAACGTATAATAATTTCGCTTGATGAGAACGTATGGCTTAGTGGTCTGAGCGCTTGGACGGTTTTCAAGAGGCGCAGTTTCAAATCTCGCTTCGTTCAAATTTTTACACGTTTTCTAAATAAATATTAGTAGTTGTTCAACAGGCACAACGTGTGACTATTCAACTTCTGTGACTTCGAATGACGGAAATTGTCGGTTAACTAAACTTTTTTAATTTTGAAAATTAGGTGGAAAGTAGTGAACCGCATAACTTAACACTAGGAAGAACTTAATACTTCTAAATAAAATAAATAAATCAGCTTCACGCTGTATCCTGCACACAGCAGAGTAGGCAGAGGGAACCTAGTGTTAAGACACTCCGCTCCCCACTTTCCGCCGAATTCTGAAGGCATTGCGTGTTGAGTGGCAAAACTCAACACCGCGCTTTTCCCTCGACACCAGAACGAAGAAATGAAAATATAAATTTAAGTAAATATTTCATCTGCTCGAGTGGGGATCGAACCCACAACCAGTCGGTTTTACAGTACACTTTGTGCCACTGCGCCATGACTGGCCTCAGATTCTTCTATCCTGCTATAATTGGGATACAGTGTGAAACTATAAAAAAATCTATGTTAAAAGTTATTAAGTGTCAACATTAGCTCTACATAATATATGCTACTAGAATATGCTTCTCAGTTCCCACGACGAATGTACCAATTATTCAGTTATTACCACCTCCATCACCAATCTGATGCTATCTTTACATATAGTGTAATGATTAATGAACCAGGTCCTGGCTGTTTGTGACAAGTTTTTAAAATTAACTATAAAAACTTCTTGTAATCGCTACTTTAAATGGATTTAAATTATGTTTTTAGCTGTAAATATGCTCTATCTGGAGAAATTATTGAGTTTAACTAGTTTTAGTGTTAAATAAATGATTATGGCTATAATTTAGTATGAAATGGTAAAAAAGAGGACGTCGTGGCGCAGTGGTATAAGAGTGTGACTGTAAACATGAACGGTTGTGGGTTTGGTTACCATTGGGGTAGTGAAATATTTACACTAGCTTCTCAAATCCCCTCTATTTACTTTGCTGTAAATGTGGGATACAGCGTGATGGTAAAACAAATGTCATCATCTATCTATATCTATTTTTCAAATAAAATTATTGAACCGACTTCATATAACTATGCATTAAAACATCAAATAATAAATATAAAAGTCGTTAACAATCTTAGAAACAATAAAACCTTATCATATCTCTGAAACTTAGAAGTTTTTAAAGCATTCTCGTCTCTACATCATCCAATTAAGGACTCTACAACAAAACACCAGTATTTGGCTGTGACTCATAGATTTAGTTCAAATAGTATAAAATTGTCAGTTAGGTTGAATTGACGCCAATTTGCATTATGGAGCTGTTCACACACCGTAACGCATGTACCTACGGCCAGACTGACACAACTGACCGAATTCCCCGATTAAATTACTAGTTCCTTTAGATGCAAACACACCAAGTTTAATAGGTAATGTGATACTTCCTTTTATTATGTGAGTCACGAACATCTTATATTTTGTCTCTTTTTACCTGTCAATTTGTAGAGCTATGAGATTTGGGGCGATTTCGATGAACATTTTAATACGGAGTCAGTCATGGTGCAGGGTCACAAACAATTGTGACTGTAAACGTGACAGGTTGTGGGTTTCCCCACTAGAGGAAATTAAATATTTTATATTTTCATTTCCTTGCTCTGGTAAAGAGGTAAAACGCGGCGTTGAGTTCCGCCACTAAACACGCAATGCCTCTAAAATTTGACGGAGAGTGGCTAATGGAAGTGCCTTAACGGGAACGGAGTATCTTAATACTAGGTTCCGAGTTCCATCTGCCTACCTTACTATGTGCGGAATACTGAGTGAAGATGAAAAAAGGAAACTAACTAAAGGAAACTCTATATAATTGTTAATTTAATAAGCGATTCGATGAAAATTATTTAATATAGCTAATATTCATATATTTTTTTTATTTTTTCAAATTATTAATTATTCAAACCCTTAACTGTCTTATATTAATTCTGCCACTCAACACGCAATGCCTCCAGAATCCGGCAGAAAGTGGGGAACGGAGTGTCTTAACACTAGGTTCCCTCTGCCTACCCTGCCGTGTGCGGGATACAGCGTGAAGCTGATTTGATTAACTAAAAAGTTAGTTTAATGTCCAAATACAATAGAATTTCAGGGAAACCATTAACAAAAATTATCTGAAATAGCATTTTTAAAGTAAAAAAAACAAACTAGTTCCTAAGTATATTTTCAAGGACATACATACATAAATCATAATAATACTAAGTGTAATATGAAACACGTCTCGAGGCAAATTGCTTTAATTTAATGAACTCTATCGTTTCCCAGGTTGTTAGTATCATTTGCTGGATTATAAATGATCTAGAATCAACGAAAAAGTGCCGTCGTTGTGTAAATACGATGGTATTGGGTTCGATTCTTATATGGGAGAATTAATCATTTCCATTACCGGGGTAATGTATCTGGTAGCCAAAGCGCGGCATTGAGTTCTGCTACTCACCATATAATATATTGAAAACTGGACTGAAAGTGGAAAGCGAAGTGTCTTAACACTACGCACGTACCTTAAATTTAAAGCCATATTACTTCATTTTAAACTTATAACTAAATAAATTTATAGAAATTATAGGTATTAATAATTTTGAGGCCAGTCACTTGAGGCGGTAGAACGCAAAAAGTTGTGGGTTCGATTTCCACTCGAGAAAATGAAGTATTAAAATTCATTTGTTTCCTCGCTCTGGTAATAAAGAAAAGCGCCCTCCCCGATCCGTGAAAAGCATTGACATTCCAGAATTCTGCGGAAAGAGAACCTGCGAAAAGAGGTCTGTATTCCGCATACTGCAAGGGCTTACCTTACTATATTCGGGATACTACTGTGTGAAGCTAAAAAAATATAATAATCTAGTTAACCTAAGACTTACTTTACCTATAATAAAGAAAATAATAGTTTTTCACTCGTTAATTTCTTTTTCTCACATTGCAAGCAAAATCAGGATTGATAGCAGTGTTAATTGTAATTGATCCATTCTCTTATATATGCTTCGTTAACTTTTCATATAAAGATATATAGAAATGATAAATATTGATTACACTCAAAGGATTATGGTGGTTCTAGTTTTATATTATTTAAAAAATTTTTTTAGCTTCACGCTGTATCCCGTACTAGCAGGGTAGGCTGAGGAAATTTGGGAACCTAGTGTTACGACACTCCTTTCCCGTTACGATACAACAGTGTACTGACTTTTTCACCGCCGAATTCTTTTTATTTCTAGAATAACAAGAACCCACTAAGACTAAGACATAACCCTACCCGAAATCGAACCCACAATCACCGCTTTCATAATACCAACAGCGATAATTATCATAAATTTTATAGTTCAATCACAACTTAAAAACATGAAAGAAATTAAATATATTAACCAAATTACTATAACACAACGTAAAACAAACGTTCAAGGACATGACGCTTTTATTAAGTAGTCAAAATTTGGAATATCAAAAATGGAAATTGAATACTTAATAGAGAACATCAAACGATTCAACTTAACCTATAGATTATCTATACTAATATTGTATAGAGAAAATATTTAATTTTTTGTATGTTTGTTCGTAATATTTTTTTAGAAAGAACCTGGGAACCTTGCGTTAAGACACTCTGTTTCTGTCCTATCAAGAGATTTCCGTTCCCCACTTTAAGTGAATTCTGGAGATATTTGTTTTTAATAAATTATTATTTTTATTTGTAATCTATTAATTCAAAAATTAAATGACAGATTCTGGTTTTGGTAGCAATAAAATTATCTACAGACGTGGTCGTAGTAAGTGGTAGAGGGTCTCGCTGTAAACACGACGGTCTATGCTCGATTCTCGCGTGGAGAATGAGTTTTTTAGCTTCACGCTGCATCCCGCACATAGCGGAGAAGGCGGAGAGAATCTGGGAATATTCTTACGTTCTCTCTGCATAGATAGGTCTACCTACCGAGACATTTTATATTGAGTGGCGGAACGCCGCATTTCGCCCCATCATAGATAAGTCAATATAATAAATCTTTATACTATATTTGTCAAATATAATTTAAACCTAAATTTATTCTTTAATATAAAAAAAATACCCAAGTAAAAAATTAATTAATATAATATTTATTTTTTACTGTGTTAATTAAATTTTATATTATACCCAAGTGAAGTCAGAATATATCTCTAGTATTATATAAAACAAAAACATCCACAATTGTCGTAAACTACGGCGATCGGTAACTCGATCGTGATAAACATACAAAATTCGAGTAAAAATTGAAAACATTATATGAACAGAATTTTTAAACAATCAAAGGGCCACGCTCCAGCGGACGTTAAGGGAACGCGGGGGAATACATACGGTTTTATAGATATTTTACTTATTAATTTTTTTATGACAATTTTGTCTGAGCTTTTGTTTGTAGAGGTGGTCGCGGGTTCGATTTTCATTCAGTAGTTATTGTAATTTTTTTGGTCTGGTAGCAAGATGAGACGACGATGAGTTTGGCAATTCAACGCGAAATTTTCCGAATTTATTATATAGGCAGGATATATAATAAATATATAAGAAAATATGAATCCTCTTTATGGTTTCATACCTCATAGGCATTTATGCATCCATTTTGTTGCATTTCCTATGAAAATCGCCGCGTAATCAAAACCTATGAAGTATTTCCCGTGAACATATAATTTTTTTTATTAAATTTGGCACGAATTTGTACTTCCCGTTGATCTAAAATCCTAAAATCCTCGAAAGCTTCAACGTGCGAGTTCGACTCGCACTTAAACAGCTTCTATTTAAAAAAATAAAACAAATCCTAACAAATTAAAAAAAATCTACTATAAATCCTTCACATACGTGTGTACTCCCCATATTATAGAACCTACATCGGCCTCTGTCAATCAGCTGAACAATTATCGACGCCCGGCGGACCGTGGCCAACCACCATTTAGTTTCAATAGAAATAACACGACAGCTACTGTCTCACGAAATGTGATTTTTAACTATATTATAATATATTTGTGTTAAAATTATTTTTTTTAAAATTTATTTTTTTAAATTGGTAAAATAAATATAAAAAAAAATATTATGTAAACTCTACATTTTGTAGAGTAAGTAGGATAGATTTAAATGAAATCTAAAATTTATTTGGTTTCCGTTATCCTTCTGTACTCCTTTACTATATATACTCGTATATAAAATAATAAAACTCAATAGATTGTTTGATTGAGCGCATTGATCTCAGTAACTATTGGTGAAAAAAATATTTTTCATTTCACTTGACCACTGGGACAAAGCCACAGAAAAAATCTAATTTAGAGGAATTTTGATGGCGGAATTTAACGCTGCGACTTGCAAAAGCAAAGAAACGATTGTGATATAATAGATAGATATTTTTTCTTCTTTTTCTTTCTTCTTTATTGAGGCCTATCGTGGCGCAGCGGCACGAGGTGTGACTGTAAAACCGATTGGTTGTGGGTTCGATCCCCACTCGAGAAGATGAAATATTTACTTAAATTTATATTTTTCATTTCTTCGCTCTGGTGTCGATGTTAAGCGCGGCGTTGAGTTCTGCCACTCAACACGCAATGCCTCCAGAATTCGGCAGAAAGTGGAGAACGGAGTGTCTTAACACTAGGTTCCCTCTGCCTACCATGCTGTGTGCGGGATACAGCGTGAAGCTAATTTAATTATTTTTTTTAATATTTCTTCTATAACTCCACTATTTAACGAAATGCCACTTCTATATAGTTGTATAGTCTACATCCAGTACAGTTTCGGTTCACGTCCTCATATTCACGTGATTACGGGGTTAGTGACGAATTGATTGATGTTTTACGTTGAATGGATAGGATATGTCGTTTCGGTTATTATTTCTATCTTTTTTTAATTTTTTTTTAATCAGCTTCACGCTGTATCCCGCACACAGCAGGGTAGGCAGAGGGAACCTAGTGTTAAGACACTCCGTTTCCCACTTTCTGCCGAAATCTGGAGGCATTGCGTGTTGAGTGGCAGAACTCAACGCCGCGCTTGTCCTCGACACAGAGCGAAGAAATGGAAATATAAATTTAAGTAAATATTTCATCTCTTCGAGTGGGGATCAAACCCCCGTTTTAAAGCCTTCACTCGTACTTTGTTAAATTAAATCAGCTTCACGCTGTATCCCGCACGCTGCAGGGTAGGCAGTGAGAACCTAGTGTTAAGACACTCCGTTCCCTACTTTTCGTCAAATTCTGGAAGCATTGTGTGTAGAGGTGGAACTCAACGCCGCGCTTTGCCTCGACACCAAAGCGTAGAAATGGAAACATAAAATATACAAGTAAGGAATGGACAATTATTTTCCTATTTCGACTTTTTAATAGATTTTTTCCCATTTCCGTTGTAATTTCGACAAATCCTTTCTTAGTAGTACTCTATGCTCTCTCACCTAAACACATACCAAATTTCAACATTCGAAATCCAGTAGTTTTGTTTGGGCATGGTCAATCAGTCAATAGAGGAAATTTTATTATATATTTCTTCATTGAATTTCACCTAAATATGACTATTTTTATATTAATTTTTTAAACTTGATTTACCCAGGATAAGAAGGAGAGTGGTATAACAGGTGATTTCAATTTCTGTTTGTGACCTTCCTCCAGTATCATCGACATTGAGTTTTCGAAAGCAGAATGTACCAAGCGGGCAAGGACAGCTGGTGTCAATTAAAATATTACAGATTTTTTACTCTTATTAAAACAACTACTTTTAGTACTTATTAAGAATTCTTAATTTTTTTTATGGTTTTAATTTCAAATTACGTTCGGGGGAATATTAACATTTAAAACTGGTCAAAGGACAGCAATCGTTCAGTTCCACGTCAGGATTCTTAAAAAAGAGATCCAAAGAGTAAAGTGACTGTTTAATATAAAATACATCACTTTATTTACTTATTTTTTTAACATCACGCTGTATATCACATATAGGTACAATGGTAGACAGAGGAGAGAAGAGAACCTATTGTTAAGACATTCAGCATCTTTCCGCTCAATTATCGAGACTTGCATTTTTAAATCTAAATAAAAACAAATCCAGGCCAAAAGGCCAGTCGTGGCGCAGGGGCACAAAGTGTCACGATAAAATCGACTGGTTGTGACACTCGAGTAGATTTTACTAGGTTTCCTCTGCCTACTCTGCTGTGTGCGGGATACAGCGTGAAGCTGACTAACTTTTTTTAAATTAATTTAATTTAAATTTTTAAAAGAAATATCGTTTGTTGATTACACTCTGTCTGAAGACAAAAGTACGGTTGAAGCCAAACAGTGATTTTATATATAATAATTGAACCCACAACCAGCCCGCTTCGCCAGATCGACCAAAAAAAAAAAAACGATCATTAAATATTGAAAAGTAAAATTTCACAACACACCAACCAACGTGAAAACGTGACGCGATGACGCAACAATACACAGACGGTTTGACAATGGGTTATATTATTATAATAGTTCCGTCATACATACATTACATTTACTTTGTACTTGTACTTACGTCTGTCTGTACGTATGTATGTAGGTACTTTGCGACATGCTACTGTGTTACTCTCGATTGTTATTTTGATTTTGATGTCGTTTGAGCGTATATAGGATGTTTGTGGATGTTAATTTTTTTTGTCGATCAGTTTATAAATATTTTTTTTGTCTCTTTTGTGTCATGTTAAATAATAATAAATAAATTTTTTTTAAGAAAAAAATATATCTAGAATTATTTAACAACATGTGAATTAAAGTAGTTTTTAGAGTGGATAAATAAATATAAAATAAATAAATAATTTGTTAATCTGTGTGGGAATCGAACTTGTAACCATTGTATTGCCAAGCAACAATAGCCTCAATGCAATTAAATCAATCGTCAATAAAAATACATCTTCAATTGGGAAGTACAATCTTAATACGTCTATAATTCAGGAGCATGCGTACTGCATGTTTTAGTTTATTTTTTTTGACTTGGATAAAGTTGAAAGGAAGAAAGGACATCCTTGAAAATTAAATAATTGTTTAACTATAATATGTAGTATTTTTTATAACGAAAAATTAACATCAATGGCAGTTTTATTCTATACTCGAACATCCTGTAAATAGTTTGTACTAGAAGTTTTTGTCTGCAACTTTGTCCATGTGGATTTAAAAAGAAACGATAGTGAATTATAATAATTTATAGAAATTGTTATTGTATGTATGTTTGTCTTTTATTAAGGTGACTTATATAGGTGACTGCTTCGATTCCCACTCGGGGGAGTGAAATATTTTATATTTTAATTTCTCATTCTGGTAACGCGGCAAAGCGCGGCGTTGAGTTCCGAAAATGTCATAAAGTAGTATCTCTACAGTTATACACAACAATTGGACATCATAAACTTATTTTTGTAGTAGGTGCCGCATTTGCTACCACCAGACTTCTTTGAATCGTTTTTCTTAAAATTAGAAGGGCAGTGGAATAAATGTATAGATCTTGTAGGAGAGTATGCTGATGAGTAAAGTGGATTTTCTAAAAAAAATATATTTCTTATTTAGACTATAACGTCAACATATAACACATAAGAAACTGAATTTATCTCCTTGTATTAATTACTACAATTACATTATCTTTAAATTTAGGAGGTTCACGGAGCTCAGACGATGAATATGATACCATTGAGCTGGCTTGATGATGGACCCAGGACTTGAGTAGTGGAACTCTTCAAACTTTATTATTATACCACTCGAATTTAGGCTTAAATAATTTGTAGCTTCGAGCACATTCTTTAGCTTTAAGTTGAAAAAAGTGGAAGTAGTAGGTGTATGAAAGTTTTTTTTTTTTAGTTTTTTTTAAATATTATATAGCAATGGCAGCCAATTTAATCAATATAAACTTAAAAAAAAAACGAACTTTACCAACAATTTTCTCCAAGAATAATTTCAACGATTCTGTCCAATACCACAACCAATATAGCTGTTTAGATAACGATCTACCCTCTTGTTAGATTACATATAGAGATTCGGGAGAGACGATGCGTGAACGCGGTCATTAAGTTCTTTATGTATGTAGCGACATCTGTTTGTGTTTATTGAAGCTAGTTGTTGTTTCTTTTTAGTTTTAGTATCCCGAACATAGCAGGATAGGCAGAGGGAACCTAGGAACCTAGCTTTTTTGCACTCCGTTCTCATTAAGACACTTCCGTTCTCCGGTTTCTGTTGAATTATGGAGGCAATGCGCGCTGAGTGGCACCAACGACGCACTTTGCTTCGTTGCCAGAGCTAAGAAGTAAAATATGAAATATTTAATTTCCTCAACTGGGAATCGAATTCACAATCTGTCGCCTTTACAGTCGAATACTTGGCTCCTTGCTCCACGATTGGCCTCAGTGACTGCTTAAAAAAAGGTATAATAACTATACATTTGAGAAAATTGAGATATGAGTACGTCTCAATTTTGCTATAATGTCAAATAATGATAAATACCCACCTAGTGCATAATTTGAGACAATTTTGTGTTACGCATTGCAGTTACAACGAATGTGAAGCAATTATGTATGGCCTAATAATTCTAATATTGAATATTATATTTATACAAAACTATATTATTTTTTTTCAACGTGACGCTGTATATCGCATATAGCAGGGTAGAGAGAGGTAACGTATGAACCCAGTGTAAAGATACTTTTTTCTCATTAAGACACTTCCGTTGAACACTTTCCGCCGAATTCTCGAGGCATTGCGTGAGATTCCACCATTCAATATGCAATGCCTCCAGAATTATTCTTCTTCAGTCTTCATTTAGACGGGGCTAGTTAACACTAGGTTCCCATGTTCCCTCTGCCTACCCTGCTGTGTACGCGATGAAGCTAAAAAAATAATGAACCAATTATTTATTTAAATTCAATATTATAAGAAGAAATAAAAAAGTTAAAAAATCATATCAGCATACAGAAAGAACACGAGGTTTTAAGACATCCCGTTCTAGTATGAACTCAACGCTGTGCTTTGTCTTTTTACCCAAACGAAGAAATAAGATCTAATCATTTCCTTGACTGAGATCAAACCCACAACCTTTGCGTTTACAGTTTATTCTTTATACACAAAATATTCTTTCTCTTCTCTTCTCTCTTTTTTCTCTAAATGAGCAAAGAAATGAATTACACAAACATTGGTTCATATTATTTAATTTTCAAACTATGAGTTCAGAGAAGCGAATCTATCTACAAGTTAATCGTCGCCCGCAATGATAGAGGCCTACCGTAATTATTTCTATTCGTCGGTATTTACTTAGACTTAAAGTTATTCTAGATCTGTATTTTACTTTTTTTATGAGAAAATGTTAAAAAAAAATCAAGGTAACGGGATTTGAACTTGCGCTCCTTGGACATCGCCTAGAGGCGCTGGCTCCAATCCCGCTATATTAACAATTTATCAGCTTCACGCTATATCCCGTACATACCAGGGTAAGCAGAGGGACCCTAGTGTTAAGACACTCCGTTCCCTACTTTCCGTGGAATTCTTCGAGGCATTGCAATTACACCCTTGTACGCCACGACGGCCTCATCGCGCTATATTATTTGTTTATATGTTTTCTTTTTTTTCTTTTCTTTTTTTCTTTTTTTTATTTTTAATCTTTTTATTTTGACTTTAGCGTTGATTAGGGATTCGATACCCAGTTGATGACTTTTTAGCTTAAAGAATATTTTGGATATAGATACCATGATAGATAGAAATATTTTATGTTACTTGCAATTAAGGAATTTGATTATTTTTTGTTTAGATACACTTAGTTTTCCAATTTACACCCTATTGTGTGGAATATTGTGTGTTACGGAAAGTACGGAGAGTCGTGGTGCAGAGGCGCAAACATGCCACGACACACGACAGATTGTAGGTTCGATTCCCACTCGAGAAAATATAATATTTAATACTTTGAGCAGAATTCCGCGGAAAGTGGAGGTGCAGAGTGTCTTAACACTAGTCTCCCTCTGCCTACCCTGCTACATGCGGGATACAGCGTGAAGCTGAAATTAATAAATAAAAGTCCTTTCTAGTTTTTAGTATTAAAGAACTATTTTATTACGGTAATCGTAATTTTTTCGTAATTGAAGCACCCTGTGATGGCGTCGTGATTGCGTACAGTGCAAGTGCTTGCTAAACCGCCGCTTGAGTTGGCTTACCCACGAACTTTATACAAGTGTTTTAAATTTATTTTTTACTTTCACGCTGTATCCCGCACATAACGGGGTAGCCAGAAGGGACCTGGGAATCTAGTGTTAAGACATTCACTTCTCATCTTCACTTTTCGCGGAATTCTGGAGTAATTTCGTGTTCGGCGGCGGATCTAATCACCGCGCTTTGCTTTGACACCAAATCGAAGAACTGAAAATAATAAATATTATTCTATAAACGATATATTAACTGACCTAATTTTTTCTATATCTTTTATGTACAGAATCGATTTTTCTATCCTTTTATTATAATTATTTACAAAGAGATTTCATTCGATTCGAGAGGCCAGTCGTGGTGCAGCGGCACAAAGTGTGACTGTAAAACCGACTGGTTGTGGGTTCGATCCCCACTCGAGGGGATGAAATATTTACTTAAATTTATATTTCCATTTCTTCGCTCTGGTGTCGACGCTAAGCGCGGCGTTGAATTCTGCAACTCAACACGCAATGCCTCCAGAATTCCGCAGAAAGTGGGGAACGGAGTGTGTTAACACTAGGTTCCCTCTGTCTACCCTGCTGTGTGCGGGATACAGCGTGAAGCTGATTAGATTTCATTTCCTCGAGTGCACCGAACCCATATCCTATAGCGTTTACATTCTCTGCTGCTGCTGCTGTGTGCAGGATACTTACTAGGTGAAGCTAAAAAAAAAAATATATAATAATATTCAGAAAAGCCGCGACATTCGTACTCGTTCACCAACTACGATTTAATCTTTGAAAATTATTATTTTTAATAAGCGCAACGTTTCTAAGAAACAGTAGGTTGAGATAGTATATTTTTTAAAGTGAATTAATGGTTTTGTCCATACATTTTGCACTTGTATGGTGTGGAGCAGTATTTTAAAGTGAACAGGTGTTAAATTTAGACGTGTAATTTTTATGTATGAAAGTGAGATGACGAGATGAGACGAGGATTCTGTACAGGTATTAGTAGTTAGTTATATTAGTAGCATTTGGATTACAGAAGTAACCTAGTTTTAAGACGTTTCGTTCCCCACTTTCTTCCGAATTCTGGAGACATTGCGTGTTCAATTGCGGTACTCAATTCCGCGATACTAGATACTTTCTAGAGAGAAAAATTGAAAATATTGAACATCTACAATCTCTATTATAATTCTTTAAGATTTTCGCTGTATCCCGCAAATATCAGGGTAGGCAGAGAGAACCTGGGTACAAAGTGTTAAGACACTCTTTTTCCATTAAGACACTTTCATTTCCCACTATCCGTCAAATTCTGGAGTCAATGCGCGTTTTGTGGAGAAACACAACACTGCGCTATGCCTCGATACCAGATATAGGAAATTAATATTATCTCGAGTGGGAATAGACCCCATAACCGCCGCGTCTGCAGTCGCACTGGGGCGTACTATTAGAATATAACTTCATAATATAATGCTTATTTATACACAATTCTATTAAATATATATATATATNACACCCATATTGCTTACACCAATCTATATAAAGCAATGTAAAAGTCAATATATATATATATATATTATTAATAAAATATAATATTATTAATAAAATTAATAAGGAATCCTAAGACTAGGTAGCGTTCTGACCGATGGGCAAAAGTTTTATAGTAATGTCGTAGCAGGTATCTCGTCGCGTTATCTCCATTCGGCATCTCGAAAGCGGACGAAACGTGTCGATCTTAGCACATGTTTGTATGTTTGTAATGGTGTGAAGAAAATTGTCTATTTTAATATATATTTTAACACAGGTAGGTAGGCAGAGGGAACCTGGGAACCTAGTGATGAAACTTTCCGTTCCCATTGAGACACCCATTCCTCATTTTCCATCATATTCCAGAAGCATGACGATTTGGATGGCGGAATCACTTTCTTGTTATAGTGTATTTTTAAATAAGATGAAAATTGTTAAAATTTCGCTGGTCGTGAGAGAAGTGGTGTTGAGTTCTGCCACCCAAATTACAATGTCTTGTTTTCGGCTAGAAAGTGTAGAAAAGAGTGCCTTAACACTAGGTTCCCTTTGCCTACCCTGCTATGCAGAAAATAGCGGGTATATATATAAAAAAAATATTTTATCAGTATTCTTGAGGTCGTCGTGACGCAGTGAGACACCGTATGTGAGAGTTGTGGGTTCGATTTCTACTCGGAGTTAAGTTTCGCCACTACACACTCAATATCTAGAAAAATAGGCCTAAAATTAAGAAGGTAGGACTTAACACTACTTTCCTCCACCTTCCGTACTATGCGGGAAAAAAGCGTGAAGTTGTTTTTTTAATAGCATTCTCTACACGACTGTACCTTACTCACAAATGTTCTAAGAAGCCGACTCGAGCTTTATATTCATAATTTAGTTTTATGTAATACAAATATACTAGTGATATATGAAAACGAGCTGTCGACATTTCATTTGTCCGTCGGTCTGTTTGTGTGTTCGTAAATATTATATTTATGTATATTTGTATGTAATTTTTGCATTTATGGTTGTGACATTTGATATACTCATAAGATATATAGAGACTTATATAGAGATATGCGTGGCACAAGGCACAAATGTGTGACGGTAAACGCGACTGGTCGTGGGTTCGATACCCACTAAATTAAAATATTAATAAGTGATGGAATTCAACGTCACTATTTGTTTCTGAGAGCACGGAAATGAAAATAAATTAAAAATACGATCATTTGAGGCCTGTACTAACAGATGGGGGAGGAGAGTGGGTAACGTTGGAAACGGAGTGTCTTAATACTACTTTACCATATTTTTTCCCGCTGCCTATTCTGCTATGTGTGGATACATCCAATATTTTTTGTCTAATAGAGATAGAACCCACAACTATCACGACTAGATCATATAATATTATATAAATACATTCTTTTACCTTCACGATGTTACTCGCATATGGCAAGCTAGCTAAGATCTTATTCTCTGTTTCTCGGCCTATTTTTGAGTTTTTGAAACAATATGAGGAAATGAAAATAATTAATTCCCTAATTGGAAATCGAACCTACAACCGTCGGTTCGCCACTGTGCTATGATAATAAAGATATTTAAATATAAATATTTCACCATTTGAGTGGTCTTCAAAAGCGTCATATTAGCGTACACTAGGTCTTATAATTAATTTGTTAGCGTCTCGGAATTTATGTTTTATATGTTTTTGTTTGTCATTAAGATTCCTTATAGAAGTAATAACAACAAATCTAGCTATTAATATACGTTCTAATATTTATTTTATTCGTAAAATTTATCAAATATTCTAATAGGGATTACAAAAGCTATGGAGGAGATAGCGAGTGGGATTAAAAAAAATAGTATTTACTACTCGTAAGACTTTGAAAAAAGAGTTGTGGAGCAAGAGTGTGTGAGAAAAGAAGCAGTGGCAGACCTCGGATGACAATCGACAACATAGTAACGATATTTGGCGCTAAGTTCTCTTTGGTTGACAATGTATAAATTGTGAAAATAAAACAAAACACACGTTAGGTTCCAATTTCAGATCCATAGTCAGGTCCTCACTCCCACTTACGGGCTCCGTAATAGGATTTTTTTTGATTTAAGCTGTATTCTGCAGGGTAGACTTTTTAACAAAATAATCATTTCTTATTAATGGAAGTTGAAGTACAGAGTACAGAGTTCTAAGAAATAATTCTTTCTAAAAGAAACCGAGTAACGAACGACATTATTAATTTCAACCCCACCAACCCTTCCAAGTACTCCAAACTAACCACCACAACAAAGAACACGTGAAGAAATGTCACATTAATAGGAAAACACACTCAGACAAATATCAATTTTTATTACCACCGATCACACACGCTTAGAAGATATAGACATACAATTTTATTATTCTTCGAATCGGTGAGATTTTTATTGTCGTTTTTTATTTTTTTTTACCAACAACTACCAAAAAATACCGGTTTTTTTTTGATAAAAATCGGTAAAGAACCAATGCACGTAGGTACGGCCATACGTCTCGCGAGGTTCCCAGAACAGTCACACTTTTGAATATAAAGTGTCATTAATAAACCATGTTATTGCCTCAATAATTGCTTTCGATAGCTATCAACGCGCTAAGTAATGAGATCGTGTGCAACTCGTGTTTGAATTTGAATTGTGGGTTTTTTTTTTTAAATTTAGTTTTGAACTTTTGAACCGTTCGCGCAAAAGGGGCTAGCGTGTGACTGTAGATGGGGTTTTGGGGTTATATTTAATGTAGGCAGAGGAAGCTTAGTGTTGAGTCACTCCTTTTCACATTTACGGAGTGGTAGAACTCAATGCCGCGCTTTGCTTCGAAACCAGAGCGTAGAAATGAAAACATTAAATATTTCGTTTTCTCGAGTGGGAATTGAACCCCCAACCTATTGCGTTTACAGTCACACTCTTGTTCCCGCACCACAACTGGCCTCAGTGAAAAGTAATGGAGAATTAAATAATCAAATTAGCTGCACGTTGTAGCCCGCACACAGCAGGGTAGACAGAAGGAACCTAGTGTTAAGACATTTCGTTCCCCACTTTCTGCCGAGTTCTGGAGGCATTGCGTATTGAGTGCCGAAACTCAACGCCGCACTTTGCCACGAGACCAAAGCAAAGAAATGCAAATATAGTTTCATTTCCTCGAGTGGGGATCGAACCCACAGCAAATCGATTTTAGGGTCACACTTTGTGCCCTTGCGTCACGACTGGCCTCATATAAAACATCTAATGACCAAAATAGGTTGTGGCGATTTTACAATATTTTTTTACGTTTCATAAAACAATCTTTGGCGCTATCCCGCTAGGGTAGGTGCCACTCAACATGCAATGCCTCCAGAACTCAACGGAAAGTGGGAAACGGAGTGTCTTAACACTAGGTTCCCTCGGCCTACACTGCTGTGTGTGGGATACAGCGTAAAACTGATTTAATTTTTTTTATTCCTTATCTAGCTGTATGTATACTAAATTGTCAAATGATAATATTATTTTAGCTTTACGCTCTATCCCGCATATAGCGGGGTTGGCAGAGCGAACCTACTATTGAAACAGTCATTTCCTATTAAGACACTTCCATTACTCATTTTCCGCTGAATTCTGAAGGCACTGTGTGCTAAGTGGCAAAATTCAACGCCGATCAAGTGATGAAAATCAGATAAAAAATCAACCAATTGCGACAACTAGAAAACGGAGTGTCTCAACACCAAATTCTTTTTAACGAACAAGAAAAAAGAAAACAAAATCTAAGCACACGTCTTCCATACATTCACTTAAGCCCATATTAACATAAGGTGTCTGGTAAAAGTTTCCACCACCATATTTCACCATCTCTCCGCTGTTAATAGCCAATAGGATTTTCTACCCCGTCTCCGGGCTTCGGGAAGTCATTAGAGGCATAATTCAAGTAATAAACACCGCGATAAATATCAAACCCTTTCTCTAAAGGGGTTGTTTTAGTGACAATATTGTTTATTGTGGAGTTATCGGAGTTTCTTGTTGGATTTTGGGGGTGGTTTTGTCTTGTGTGTGCTGTTTTGTATGAAAATTACGTTTTTTTTTATTTGGTAGTAAAGTATCTAGTGCTTAATGTTGGCCGGTTGATATATTCGTATTGGTTTTAGGTTCAATTCCTGATTACCAGCAATGAGAATCCAGTGCCAATACACTCTGTTTATCTTTTTTTTACGCGTCACGTAGAAGATTTCTACGCGGTGTAAAATATATGAGGCCAGTCGTGGCGCAGGGGCATAAAATGTGACTGTAAATCGACTGGTTCTGTGTTCGATTCCCACTCGACGAATTGAAATATTTATTTAAATTTATATGTTCCCAATATAAAATAAAAAAAATTAAATTCGCTTTGTTGTCAATGGAAAAGCACGGCGTTGAGTTCCGCCACTCAACACGCCATGAATCCAAATTTTCGGTGGAAAGTGAGTAATTCAGTGTCTTAACACTAGGTTCCCTAGGTGAAGTTGATTTGATCTGATTTGATTTGCAAGATATATGCAGCTAAATGAAAAATGTCCAATAAACAACAGGGGGCACTTAAAGCATAAATATAGGAAAAAAATAATACTTCCACACCTTTTGGCTCTATATAGAGTTGAAATTTAAAAGAAGCCAGTTATAGCGCAGGTGCACACACATGTGATTGCAAACGCGACAGGTTGTGGGTTGGATTCCCGCTCTAGGACATTAAAATATTAAATATTTTTTTCCTAGGTCTAGTAACAAACTAACGAGACAAAGCACGGCATTGAGTTACGCCAAACAACACGCATAGTCTTAACACGAGGCTCTTTCTCCACTCTGCAACACGCGGGATACAGCGTGAACCTAAAAAAAGTTTAAGTAAAATTCCATTCAAATAATATCACCAAAAACGTCCCACGACCCAATGCACAATTATTAATAGATTTGACCCCAACTCCAATTAGCACTATAAAGTCCCACTCATAGATACGTACCTACTACCCATTCGTGTAACAGCTATAAAGTCAAATTTAGTGTTTAAAAGGGTACAAATAATTATATAAGGAATTTCATTTCGATTACAACCAATGGGTTTTTGGTGGATCTAAAGGATTAATTGCTTTATGGGACGTTATTGTGTTTACCGTGTGTTCTTCTATAGAGAATAGAGAGAGAGAGAGAGAGAGGGAGAAAATATATTATTATTATTATGAATATTTAAAAATTCTTCGTTTCAAAGCGCGGCGCTGAGTTCCGCTACTCACCTCGCAATGCTCGACTTTCGGCGAAATGTGGGGAACTGAGTGTTTTAATACTAGCCTCTGTCTACCCCGCTATATGCGGGATACAGCGTGAAGCTGAACAATCAAATCAAACTGACAATCAAATCAACGTGAACTGATTTAAAATTATAGACTCTTAAGCGCGTGGTACAATGCGTTGAAAGAAAACTTAAAAAAATTGCTTCATAGATGTCATTCCAGACTCAAGTAATTGGTTATAAAGATATTGCAAAACAAAACAAAACGCAGCGTTAAGTTTCGCCACTCAACACACTGTCTTGAAAATTAGTTGGTGGGCAACGGAGTCTTTTAACACTTGATTCCCTCTACCATATTATATGCGGGATACAGCGTGAAACTACCACGAAATAAATTAATTAACTATACCAATTTATCTGAAAACTCCAAGAAAACGATAAAATAACTATATATTATAGTTATTTAGTAAAATTAACAAAACTGGTAATATAGTACACTACAGTACAGTAGAGCACAGGCACCCCTTCCATACATAAATCTAGTCGGTAATGGCGCTTTTTGTTCCGATACGGCTCGATCTAAGCGATGCAAATATTGCGGGGGCCTAAATTAAGATGGACGATTTATTTCTACCAATATCTTGGGAATTTAGATAGATATATATGTAAGTTTTGTTGATAAAGGTTTTATATAAATAAAATAAATCGGCTTCACGCTGTATCTCGCACACAACGGGGTGGCAACGGGGCAGAGGGAACCAAGTGTTAAGACACTCCGTTCCCCGCGTTCTGCCGAATTCTGGAGGCATTGCGTGTTAAGTGGCAGAACTCCCGCGCTATGCTTCGACACCAGAGCGAAGAAATGGAAATATAAATACAAATAAATATTTTTTACCTCGAGTGGGGATCGAATCCACAACCGTCGCGTTACAGTCACACTCCTGTGCGCCCCACGCCATGACAGCCTCTTTAAATTTCTATTTCCATTTCTTCGCTCTGGTGTCGAAGCAAAAGCTCACGAATCGGCGGAAAGTGGGAAACGGAGTGTCTTAACACCTGTCTGTTCTTCTTTCGTGTTCCCTCCGCCTACAGTTGTGGCTTACCCTGTTGTGTGCGGGAAGCTGATTTAATTTGATTTTGATTTTATATCATTTTCTAGATATTATGGATATTTATTAGCTATATAAAGCAGCACTATATTTCTTTGAGGTTTACACTCAAAGTCATCAACTAGTGCAAGTGCACAGAGGTGTGAGTGTAACGTGACAGTTGTGGTTTTGATTCCCACTCATGAAATCAATTATTAGGTATATATTAATATCTTCATTTCTTCGCCTTGGCACCAAGACAAGTTCCGAACTGTAGGTTCCTTCCACCCTGCTACATGCGGGATACATCGTGAACCTGACTCAATCCAATATGATTTCATAAATTATTTATAATACACCCAAAGTTATCAGCACCAGGGTCAAACGCTAGCCGTAAATAAAAGAAACGTCATTGAATCAGCATATTAAATGACAGTATTACCTTCCCTATACATTTTATGGTCAATAAAACTGTTGGTCTGTTGACAGGTTTTGAAATTAAAAATTAATCCCTTATCAAATTGTTTAATAGCTTAGCTTCGATGTGATTTCGATTTTTTTTGTTTTATTTGATTTTTTTTTAAACTGTGATATCTTCTCTCTCTCTCTCTCTCTTCTCTGTTATGCGGAAATGTGCATAAAGCACGATATGGGTTTTTTTCAGCTTCACGCTGTATCCCGCATGTAGAACGGTAGGTAGAGGGACCCTAGTGTTAAAACATTCCGCTCCTCACTTACTCCCGAATTCTGGAGGCATTGCGAGACGGGTGGCGTAACACAACGCCGCGCTTCGCTTCAAATAAGTGAAAATATGAAATATTTCTTTTGTACGAGTGAAAATCGAATCCACAATCCGTCGCGTCTTTTCTTTTTCTTTCTTTTAATTCTCATGCTTGTGTCCTTGTGATACTGGACCTATAAAAAATAAAATAAATGAATAAATAATACGGTTGTAGGTTCGATCTCCAAAAAGGTTGAAAAATTCGATTTTTTTTTCAGTCAACATGCAATACCCCCAAAATTCGATGGAAATCGGTGAACGGAAGTATCGTAACACGAAGTTACCAGCATCCCTTTGCCCTTTCTGCTATGTGCATCCCGCACGCAAGACGTAAAGCTAAAAATAAAAGAATACGGCATTAGGTTTCTTAACGCGATAACCAATATATTTGCAATCGATACTTAGTGGAAGAGAGGACCAATAAATTATATGTGTAGAGCAAAATCAATTGCTGATCCGTAATGTTTTGGTCAGTTTTTTTGTCTGCTTCACGCTGTATCCCGCATATAGCAGGGTAGGAAACTTAGTGTTAAGACACTACGTTCCATACTTTCAGCCGAAAAATCGGCTGAGCGGTGGAACGTCTAACGTTTCGCTTTGCCTTCGTATCAGAACGAAGAAATTCAAATATTATTAATACATAAAAAAATCAGACCTTCACTTAGCAATCGAACCCTGAACCGTCGCGTTTGCAGTTAAACCCTTTTGAGATACCGGGCCACGATGGCCTCAAATTGATCAGTTATTTACTAACTAATTAAACCTTTAATAAAAGGTCGGTTAATGTACAGTAAGTAAACATTTCGATTTTTAGAAGATTATCAAATATGAGAAATCTAAAATTAAGACAGTTCATTTCCCACTTTACCAGCCCAATTTCTGAGACAATCTCAACACTGCGCTTCGTCCATCAGAGCGGTAAAACGACAATAATTGACCATTTCCCCTAATGAAAATCGAACCCAAAATCGCATTTGCAATCAAACGTTAGCCCACTGCGGCACGAGGACCCCGATTCAAACTTTAAAACACATTTTCAATAAAGTAATTTGAATCCTAATTTACATTTGCACCAACAACTATATCAAGGCAAGCCCTAATTTACACTCGGGTGACGCTGTAAATACGAATAATGTATATATTTCTGTTCTTTCGCAGTTAATTCTGATATAACGACCGATAATAACTATAACAATAAATATAAAGATGCTATGTCGTCGATATAGGGGAGGTGGAGTTGTGTGGACGTTGCTTGGTTTAAAAAAAAATGCTTAAGAAATTATATATTAGGTTCACTTTGTATCCCGCATATACCTGGAGCATGGGGAACCTACTTGTAAGACATTGCATTTCTCATGTTTTTGTGTGTAGGGTGGTGGAAGTCAACTCCGCGTATTGTCTATTAGAGATGGAAAATGAAAAAAATAAACGTAATTATTATAGATTCCCAATCTCCACTAGATTGGGGCTATACGAGAAAAATCATAAAGCTGCTTTATGTAAATAAGATAGATAGATAATGCAGAGTTCAGTGCAAGGTAATAATAATAATAATAAATATACTTTATTGCACATTTAAGAGAAACAAAACAACTTACAGACATAATAATAATAATAAAAAAAGTACAACAAGGCGACCGCGAGGCGAAGGTAGGCAGAGGGAACCTGGAAATCTAGTGTTAACACACTTCGTTCCCATTAAGACACTTCCGTTCCCTAATTTCCGTCGATTTTTGGAGAAATTGCGAGTTAAGTGGCACAATTCAACGTCATACGTTACCAGAAACAAAGAGGAGGAAGAAATGAAAATATTACATATATTACTTCCTCGAGTGGGAATCTATGTTCGAGTGAGAGTACTTCAACACAGGTTCCCTCTGTCTACTTCTATTTGCGTGATACAGCGTGAAACTGCTAAAAAAGAAGGAATATCCACGTTAACCCAACTCAATACCAATCTCAAGTTACTTCTTTAATAACAATAAAATATAACAATACGAAAACAATCAGTTACAGTATAAAACCGATAAATATAGATAAAAAAAACATAATTTTTCGAAGGTGAAATTTATTTTATAAGCATTTATTTTAGCTATAAAACATGTAAATGCCCTTTTGAGGCGACCGACGCACCGAGGCTCGGTTGTCGAAGAACTAATAACTTTTTATGTATTGAATAATTCTTATTTTTTGGGATTTATACGATAATATTATTATGAAAATTGCTGTTTTTTGTTGTGATACATGTATTTTTTTATTATTTTTTTACATTCACACAGTATTTCGCATGTAATATGATTGGCAGAGGGAATCGAGAGTTAAGACACTTCGTTTCTTACTTTCCTCTTGCTTTTCGAGACTAAGTGTTGAATTTCGAATTTACCGCCGCGTTTTGTGTTCTTACAAGACTTAATGTCTTACGAGGAAATGATTAATAATAATAATAAATTAAAAAAAAATCACTCCGATGGGATTCGGTCACTAAACCATCGCATTTAGTGTAACACTGTACCACTGCGCCACTTTACCACGGCGTCAACAAACACAAACTAATAAAGGTAAAATTAAATATCAAACGAATATATAAAACTTGGGATGAAAGAACATTTTACAGCCATATTATATCATTATACAGACATAACGCCGTAAGTCATGGGTTCTAATCCCAGATATTTGATAAAAATAGGGCAAGTCTATATGTATATATGGACATGCGCGTGCGCATGCGTTGTCAGTTGATTAAAAACGTACAGTGCACGGTCGATGCCTTAATTAGAACTGTTTTAGTGATGTGTGTTTATGGATTTTTTGTAAGAATTATGATATACATAGTGCTAAAACGTTTAAAATATTGGGATTTTTTTGTTTTTTTTTTAGGGCTTGAGATGAAAATAAAAAAAAATAAATTGTAGTTCAGTTTTGAGTTACACAACATATCGGCACAATATCTAACTATAAACACGACAATAGTGTATTAGTAACAAGACAAAACGCAGTGTTAAGTTTCGCTACTCAACACGCAATGTCTCCAAAATAGAACGGAAAGTGGGGAACGGAGTGCCTTAACATTAGATTCACTTTGCTACAGCCTAGATCCTAAACCTTTGTCTCATCTTGAATTATTTTCATTACCTAGCGCTAGTGATGCGACATAATGAAATAAAAAAAAAACTCCACCACCACTATCGACACACCAAACGCACAACACTAAACACTTAATAGATGTAACACCAGAGTCATTGAATATGGCCATAATGATAATTATTTTTAATTAATAATCAACACGCCATCGGGACGCAAGTAATAAGGATGCTAGTGTCGATGTCCCTTAAAATACATTTTATTAGTCACCCTGTATATATATGTTATATATAGTAGGTGTATGGAGTAATGGTTGATTTAGCTTTGTTTTTTTTAATGTCGGCTTCCGGTTTTTTTTATGAACGTTAGAGATATAATTGTGATGTACTGTTTTGTCTGTTTATTGTGTTTATATTATGTCTTTAATTGATGTTGAGTTGTAAGTACAGAGAAATATTTTTATTATTAAGAAATATTCAGTTCAGTCCGAGGCCAGTCGTGGCGCAGCGGCACAAAGTATGACTGTAAAACCGACTGGTTGTGGGTTCGATCCCCATTCGAGGAGATGAAATATTTACTTAAATTTATATTTCCGTTTCTATGCTCTGGTGTCGAGGTAAAGCGCGGCGTTAAGATCTGACACTCAGCACGCCTCACACACGATACCTTTAAAATTCGGCAGAAAGCGGGGAACGGAGCGTCTTAACACTAGGTTCCCTCTGCTGTGTGCGGGATACAGCGTGGAGCTGATTTATGTATTATTATTTATTAAATATGCAAGTTGTGTGGTACAGTGTCCAATTGTAAAGGAGATAGTGATAAGTTTGATTTTTGCTAGCGGAATTTAATTGAATTCTTTTCCTTGCTCTGGTAACAAGATGTAGTGTGGCGTTGTGTTCTGCAACTCAACAGACAATGTCTTAAAAGTTGATCGAAAAGTGGGAAACGGAATATCTAATATACATATATATANATATATTTGTGTGTGTGTGTGTGTGTGTGTACAGAAGTATATGTTCAGAATATGTACAGAAGAATAAAACGCTTTAAGTTAGCTGTGTATTTTATTAAATATGGGTATGGTATTTTTATGAAATTCTTTGCTTATAATAAAATTGTAACGGATCACTGTCTGTACATGGAAGATATATGAGAAAAAAGTTACTAGAGACCTTTATTAATGTGATAGCGTCTGTGCGTTTCGTCACGCTAATCTCAGGAATTGTTTAACCCATCTATCTAATTGGCAAGTTGTCTGAATTGAATCCTTTTTGGCAGCTTAGCTTTTCTTAGCATATACTGATTTATTTCTATCAGATAACAAAATAAAAAAGTTAAGTGTTTTATTGAATTGGCTAAAACTTTAGCTATCAATGTATGGATATTGTCTTTAAGATGATAATAGATCAATAATTCAGATAGAGAGAGAGAATTGAGAATATGATTTTAGAATTGAGTAGAACAAGAGGGCAAAGAAACGCCACTAGTTACAAATATAATTGTAATGTACTGTTTGTACTTATTGTGTTTATACTAAGTCTTCACTGCATAATTTTGGAGCGTAACATACTTTGGGCCTAAGTGTGATATTGTGAATAGAAGTCTCGGAATATTTGATTATTATAAAACATTGAAGCTATCGCAGTGACTCTGTGTCTGATTGTGATCTTGATGGTTGTGGGTTCGTATCCCGCTTGGGAGAATAACTTATTTTCAATTTTCAGGCCTCGCTATGGAAAGCGTTGTATTGAGTATCGTCACTTAATTCTCTCAAATGTAGTATTAAATTAGACATAAGCGTAGCGACATAAAATTTAGAGAATTAATAACTTGATTTAAATTTACTGATCTTTATATTTCTTATTTTCATACTTTACTCCGAACACAGCATAGTAGGCAGAGGGAACCTTCCCAGAGTTTAACATAGTCTTAAGACACTCCGTTCCCCATTAAGACACTTCACCTCCCACTTTCTGTCATTTTTGAGGCATTGCGTGTGTAGGGTTACCAGTAGATCATTTCTCCGAGTAGAAATGGAACACACAACCGTCGCGTTGACAGTCGTACGTTTGTGCCCTTGCGCCATTACGACCTAATTTATACCTTTATATTCAAATAGTTATAAAAATTTGCTCTACACGGGAAGAAAAACCGTAACCTTTACTATTACCGAATAACAATAAAAGCTTATTAGTAATTTACTAATGTGATCCCACAACTATAAGCGTAACAGGTGGCAGAAAAAAATATTCTAAGAAATCCTGTTGTACCGAAAAACACTAATTCAAGACCCCGGCGTGACACGACACCTCACTGTATCAATAGGTGGCTATCGAAAACACAGATTGATTTATATGAGAAAGTATGTGAAAATAACAACCAAATTTAACCTTTATCCCTTTTGGAACAAAGTTTAAAATGCCATGTTAGAATTGTAAGATATTTCGGCAACGTTACGTATAGGATTTTTAGCTTTATGCTTTTAAATATAGGTTCGATTCTCGCTCGTGTAAAAACTATAAGGTTATGCCACCAAAGACGAATGTGCCAGTTAAGGTGATTTATTTACGATACGGCATATTAAAAGTTTTGTTTTTTATCTTTTAAAATGTTTAAAATCTGTAATTTATGAGGCCAAAATCGAGAGGTTTCCGATTATGGCCGTTCCTACGGAGATTTATCTCGTTTTGTCGTTTCCAGTGTAACTGTTTGTCTGTTCTGTTGTGTTCGGGTTTACGTAAAATGGTGTAACTAATTATTAGATAATCTAAAATATTTTTGTTTATTCCTAATTTTGTATCTTTTTTCCAAAAAGATTTTATTTTCCCACAGATCCCCAATTTTCGCCGATACTTTATATTTATTAAAAATATCTTCATCAAAAATCTTATAGTAGGATAGGTGGATCATAGCAACACTATTTATTGCGTAGTGGAACTCTACGCTATTAAATATCGACCTGACTAATCGTTAAACTTTTAAGAATTGAACCCACTAACACCGAGTTCACGGTCAAACGACCTCATAGCTTTTTTCTTTGCTTCACACTGTACCCTCCATATAACAAGGCAAGCAGTCACGACACTCCCCACTTTGCGCCGAATTTTTAAGGCATTGCATATCGAGAGACGTAACTCAACATCGCTCTTTGCTTCGTCACCAGAGCAAAGAAATAAATAAAAACCCAATCGGAATCAAACCCACAACCTTTACGCATTTGTGCCCCTACACCACAATAGCCTCATTTTATCAAGAATATACTAAAACACAAATCTAATACACGAACAACCCGAGATCGATACAGCCCACGCCGCCATCAATAATTATAATACTTTAATTCAAACTCAACAATAGGTCCTGGCGTGCCGTATTAATCTGTTCTCGTTGGTATTGGGTTCAATTATGATTATTTAGAATACACCATACAAAGACTGGACGAATGTAATACTATTTGTTATACAGTCTTTTACTTATTTTGCGTTGATATTGGTAATAATGTATGGAGAAACATTTTTACTGGGAATTTGTATACGAGAGTGACTACAAGCGTGATAGGTTGTGGCTTCGATTCCCATTTGAGGAAATTAAATATTTTATACTTTCATTTGGTTGCTCCGGTTTCTAGGCAAATCGGCGTTGAGCGCACTCTACCACAATGCTTCCAGAATTCGATGTACTGTGGTGAGCAGAGTGTTTTATTACCATGTCCGCCTGCCCTTTCCCTGTTATATGCGGGATACAGCGGGATACAGCGTACTTTAGTCGCCACTTACGACACCACCAGTACCAGGATAATTCTATTCTAGGCCGGGATCACATGGACAAAAATAATGCTATATCTGCTATAAAATGTGAGGATATAAGGAATACAAATGTTAAAATACTGCGTCAACATTCCAGGCATGGTGTCAGGCTGTAAACACAAAGATTATAGGTTCAATTCCCGCTGGCAGGAATACTTTAATTTCCTTGCACTTTTAACAAGACAAAACTCGACCTTGAGCTCACAACACAGAATATCTCACAATTCGAACATTGAATGGAAAACTGAGTAACTCATCACTAGATTCCCCTTACCTTCCCTGCTATATGCAGTAAACAACGTGAAATTAAAAAAAATAAATAAAAATCAGCTTCACGCTGTATTCCGCACACAGCAGGGTAGTCAGAGGCAACCTAGTGTTAAGACACTCCGTTCCCCACTTTCTGACGAATTCTGGAGGCATTGCGTGTTGAGTGGCAGAACTCAACGCCGCGCTTAGCCTCGACACCAGAGCGAAGGAATGGAAATATAAATTTAAGTAATATATTTCATCTCCTCGAGTGGGGATCGAACCCACAACCAGTCGGTTTTATAGTCACACTTCGTGCCGCTGCGCCACGACTGGCCTCAAAAAAAAAATAGCTACGCCATATAAATAAAATAATAAAAAAAGCCTTCTCCATACAAACACCGGTCAACCGGGCGGGCCGATCTAGCGATCGTGGGCAGCTACTGTAGGCGGCATTGTACCGTGTGCTCTCCCTTTAAATCATTGCTAAAGGTCGTTCGCTTCGAGTAAATATTATTGAAATTTGTAATGCTGTATGGACTTTTTGGTAATTTTTTGGTAAATCAGTGAGGCAGAGTACGGCGTTGAGTTATGCCAGTGAAATAGAATTGTCGAATCGCTTTAGATTTTGAACAAAAAGTGGAGAACGGAGTATTTTGACACTATGCTGTAACTGTTTATTTTGCTATGCTGGAAAAAGCAACAAAATTAAGCTTAGATATATGATGATAGTTTGGTTCTGTCAATTTCAATTTAGTTTTTTTGCCTGATCTACTTATTTTGAATTTTTGCACATTTACGCTTTTTCCGTATATTAGGGTAGGAGGAACCTAGTGATTCCGTACTTTCAAGTGGTTGAATGCGCGTCCGCGCTTTCTATATCGGGGGAATAAAATTGATGTAATTGGGATTGAACCCACTTCCATCGTGCCTTCAGTCTTTTTTAACTAGACTTAATGTTATCGATTTTTCATTTCTATGTTAGCAATGTATTTGGCACTTGCAAATGCTTAAACTAAATAAAGTCTTTAATCTGTTTGAATCTTTTTAATATACAGTCAGCAGGTGTTTACACTCTAAGATGACTTTAAAAAAAAACGTGCAATTACGTCATTGTTGCACCAAACGAGCACTGCATAAATTTAAGTCAAGCCAATAATTTTAACACTAATTAAATCCATATATTTATATTTAAATATCCATTATCTCGTGTAATTATTTAGGCTTTGAGCAAAAATTGCGGAATTTAACTCCGAAAACACATTTTTGCCGTACAATAAAAAGTGTTACATATTAAATTGGTGAATATATCGTATTAATTTAGGCACTTTAATACCAAAAAAGTTTGGCTACCGTTTATAAGGTTATGCTTAGAGTATTTACATTTGAGTTGTGATTCCTTTCTCTATATGTTGTCCTGTGGGATATATAAAAAACAGAGAGATCAGAGAGCCAATTTAATGTTGACAGTAAATACTTTTAAATGTAAAAAAAACTCCAGGATATAAAATAATTTTATTTAAAAAAAAAATTGCATTTTCCACACGAACCTTCTACATTTTACAAAACAGAGGAAGAAAAAATAGTGATTCACTAATCCTTTCTCCGTTATTTATAAAAAAAACTTTTTTTTTCTGTATAGTACTTCTCTGTCAAATACCGTGATCTGTTTATACTTCTAGTTCAGTTCTATATTACAAATATTTTTAAAATTATAATAGAAAAGTTTAATTTTTAGTAGGTATTATGATTACTTATCCAACACAAGTGTGTAAACAGACCTAATGTACTAAAACCGTACCGGATCGGTATTTCGCACGAGATAAAATCAATTGAGATACCAATCTCAAGCACTTTTTTATGTTTCAAAAGTATTTTACCATGAAATATTGAAATTACGACCGATCCAAATCAACACACCTTATAAGTTAATAATGAATTTTATTTAACTGTATGTTCGAATTAATCTATGTTTGTGGTCTTAATGTGTTTCATTACAAGAACTCGCTTTTTTTCTTAGTATGTTGAGGCCAGTCGTGGTGCACGAAGTGTAACTGTAAAACCGACTGGTTGTGGGTTCGATCCCCACTCGAAGAGATGAAATATTTACTTAAATTTATATTTCCATTTCTTCGCTCTGGTGTCGAGGTTAAGCGCGGCGTTGAGTTCTGCCACTCAACACGCAATGCCTCCAGAATTCGGCAGAAAGTGGGGAACGGAGTGTCTTAACACTAGGTTCCCTCTGCCTACCCTGCTGTGTGCGGGATACAGCGTGAAGCTGATTTGATTTTGATTTTATATGTTTATATATTGTCTTGCTAGCAGTACAACATTAAACTGGCCCACAGAGAGTTCCATACCGATTTTACGCTTGTAGGTCATCCTTCATAGGCAGCTGCAACTTATAAGCACTGTATTGACAGATGGACAGACAGACAAACGGAAAATAAAGTAATTGTATAAGAGTTCCGTTTTTCCTTTTAAGGTACGGAATCCTAAAAGTATGTAGGATCTAAAGAAATTTCTATATCGCGAAAGCCAATTTAGAACAATTATTTTTGGCTTTACCTGAGGATAGGCAGAGAGAACTTGCGAATCTAATGTTAAGATACTCCGTCCCCATTTAGACATTAAAGTCACCGACCACCAGAGACCACTCCTGGCACGGGGGTACTGTAAACGCTTCAGGTTATGGGGAAGTACCTCAATGGAAACGAACTAAACACTATTCTCCCGTTCTCTCTTTTTCCCTGTTATTTGCGGGATAGCGCTAAAAAAATCAATATTACCCCATATAAATAGAACACCAGAGTGCAATAATTCACACATTAATTTATCAAAGGCAGATAGTAAGTATCTATAGGTATGCGCGAGGTCGCAATCGGACAGCATTTAGCTTTTTATCGACTCTTTGATTTAGTGTTCGAGACTGAGTTAATCCTTCAAGATGGCACGACGTGTGCGTTGCAGGTATATTTTGGTTTTGATTTTTAAATTTAGATATTTTTTTTTTGTTTTTAGTGGATTGATCTGGATATATTGCGGTGTTGGATTAGGCGAGCGCAATGGAATGGAGAATAGAATATTGTATTGGTGTTTTTTTATTAGATTCATGTTGTATACCACACATATCAACTAAGTGTTGTTCCGTTTTCTACCTTTCGCCGAGTTCTGTAGCAATCGTGTGTTGAGGTGTGGCGGAACTCAACGCCGCGCTTTATTTGTTATCAGAACGAGAAAAAAAATGCATAAAATTTTTTGTCCGTTCGGCCTAGATCGACCGAAAGAAAAAGAGGAAATAAAATTCCTAAATAGTTTTTATTATTTTTCTTGTTTTAAGCACTCCGTCTCCATCGTCATTAGGGACGGTAGGTAGAGAATAATATTATAACATCACTATCTTCGTTTAATTTTTTTTTGTATAACCTCAAATATTAAGACACGCCCACATACACTACAGAAAATTAGATTTAAATTTAGGTATTGCCCTCCATATGGCCTAGTGGCAAAATGATCCATATTCGGTCTCACAAATGGCATGTCAGCTGGCGGAGTTAAACGCCAGCTAATCAATATAAATAATAAATCATTTTCAAATATTACATTTCTTCTAGAATAAGCGCGGCGACACTGTATGTAGGTGTCACAGAAAATGCTTAAATTATAGGCACCGTCGGTACATCGTGTTGGGCGTTCGTTTATTTGCACTTGACGACTATTGGCAATTAATCTTATGGCTAACAGCAATAAGTTATTGATATTGTTTTGTGTTTAGTGGTGCAGTGGTTGAGTTCATTTGGAGGTAGCAGATTCGAGTTTCCTAGTTGTTTATGTCAATATTTGCGTAAATGATATAGTACATAGATTGATTGTATTATCAGTTGTGGTAAGGAGAGTGGAATTCAGTGAAAAGTGGAGAGTGGAGAGAGAGTGTTTCGCTGTATTCAGTACAAAACAGGATATGCAGAGGCAACTTATTGCTAAGACACTTCGTTTCATTTTTCACCAATTTCAAGAGGTTCCGTGTTGAGTGGTGAAAATCAACGCCGTGCTTTGCCTTGTTACAGCGAAGAAATCAAAATATTAAATATTTCATTCTCGAGTGGGAATTGAACCCACAACCGTCTCATTTATACAGCACGCTTGTTCCCCTGCGCCATGACTTGCCTCATATAGCTTATAGTGTTGAAAAAGTTGCTTATAACTTTATCATATTAGTAAAGAATAAAGAATCCTATAAAACACAAAAAAATAGAAAACCTTTCTACCTACAAAAGTCCCTACTTTTGAGTGTCTTAACACTAAGTTCCCTCTGCGTACCCTGCTGTGTGCGGGATACAGCGTGAAGCTGCTTCAACTTGAATGACTCAACAGTGTACTATAAACAAGTTAAATAAATGTTTCTAACGAATGAAACATGGCATGCAATAATGCTATCGGTCGTTACAAATACGCTTTGTGAAAGACAAATATCCGCCTTATAATAATCTAATAGTATTGTTAATGCGGCCGTCGTGTTGGGTAAACGCGACGGTTGTGGGTTCGATTCCGGCTCGGTAATGATTAATTTTCTTTTATTCGCTCTGACGGCGTTTAGATCGGCCACTCAACGTGCAATGTCTCGAAAACTGGGCGGAAAGAATCGAAAAGTAACGTGAAGTAATTTTATTTGAATACTAGCGACCTACTTGTGACTTCGTCTGCTTGAAAGTGATATGTTTTTTTTAATTTATGAACCGGTTGAAATAAAACAAATACTATATGTTGAAAGCTCACCCAACATACAATTACAAAAACTGTATTCAAATCGATTAAGCCGCTTCTGAAATTAGCGTGAACAAACACACAAACAGATAGAAATTTAAAAATTTTTGGGTTTTATTACAGTGTTAAATGCCCAAAAAAATATGTTTTCTCGTATATCCAATAAGAAAGACATAGATCAGTAAAGATGTTTAAAATATTTAAAAAATAGTATTCTCTCTCTCTTTGAAATTTGTAAAAATCTGCCTACAGAGATGCTAACAACATAAATAAATTGTAACAAGCGTATAAGAATTTGTATATGTGTATTGTACAATACAATATGTAGCTCGACGAGAACATATGGCTTATGGCTGAAAGCGCTTGGACGGGTTCCAAAGAGGCGTGGGTTCAAATCCAGCTACGTCCAAATTTTTGTACGTTTTCTTAATAAGTTTTTTATATGCATCTATAAATATATAGATATAGATAGAATAAGGGTAAGGTAGGATATCCGCTGCCTACCTACCGAAATCTGGAATTCGTATTTGCGGAATACCTTGGAATCCATACATTTTAAACTCCACAATTCAGTGCTATAAAGTTTCATTCACAAAATTATATGTCAATTGACAATTTAAATGAGATAAGCTCGGGCTATAAAATTGATAGAGACAAAACGTGTCATCCGCCGCCTACATCACTATCATCGTATTGTTATATATGTTTGAAATTATGTTTAGTTGTATTTATTTATTAATAGTTTTTTGCTCTGGTGTCGTGGCAAAGCGCGGCGTTAAGTTTCAACACTCAATACGTAATGTCTTCAGAACTTGGTGGAAAGTCTTAACACCTAGGTTCCCTTTGTCTACCCTGCTGTGTGAGGGATATAGCGTGAAGCTGATTTATTTATTTATTTTAATTTATTTTAATTTATTTTAACTTTTGTTCTGGTAATGGGGTGAAGCGCGGTGTTGAGTTCCGGCATTTAACACGCAGTGTCTCAAAAATTCGATAGAAAGCGGTGAAGTGTGTTAATGGGAACGGATTGACTAGGTTCCTAGGTTCCCTTTGCCTCGAAAACAAACATATTTTCTTACTTAACGTTGGTATATATCTGCTATATGAGGAATAAACCTAAAAAAAATGGATTCTATTCGCAGTCAGGGGAATGATTTTTTATCAATTTTAAAAGCTCTTATATTAAGATCAAAGCATGGCGTTGAGTTTCACCACTCAACAGCCAATATCATGAAAAATTGAGTGGAAAGTGTCCTAACACTCGGTTTCCTCTACTAACCCTGCTTTATGCGGGATACAACGTGAAGCTACAACGACATTTGAACATAACGAGACTCAAACCCGTTTCTCTTCTTCCTTACCATCTTAATAGTTTTGTTCCTCAATATTAGGTTCCCAGGTTCCCTCTGCTTACCCATCTACGTGCAGGATAAAAAAAAACCAACTACGGAAGCTTGTGTAATTTAAACGATATAAATTAATAGATTTTATCAGTATTTTTAATATAATTATCGATACAAAATCCCAAATCTCAGTATAATTGCTGTCAATGTGACTGATCGTGGTTGTCTTACATAATTTATAACCGACTTCGCTCTAATGGGTATACGAGATAAAGGTACGAAGAGTTAAATATAATTTATTAATTGACGATAATGTTTAGTGGTTATTTTGAAATTTGTTAGAGGACGGATCGTGGATTCAATTCCGGGTTGTGGTATTTTGTTTGTTAGTATAGACAAAAAATCTTTTTTTTATAATATTACTTACATAGACAAAGATTTGTGTTCCAATTCTGTTTTATAATTTTTGAGAAAAGTAATATCTCGCTTTTTCACGCATAACAAGATGGGTCATAACCAAGTGTTAAGACACTCCGTTTCTCACTTTCCGCTCAATGTATGAGATTTAGTTATCGACGTTTTCTTTTACTTTTCATTACGAAAATGTGACGACAAAAAAAATGTTTTTTTTTGTTGACATTTTCGAACAAGATTATATGTATTTACCAATTTTTTTTGGGCCAACATAGGCCAAAAAAAGAACAAAGATATTTCTGTCTTTAAAAATTAAAATTTAAATTGAACCTGTTGTCATATTTATAAACGTGCTAGTATTTATATTTTTTGTTGTTGTACGTATTTCTTTTTTTTGTCGAATATAAAACTATAAACCACTGATTTTTTTTCAGATAATTTCTTTGTATGGCTAGTGATATACAAAAGGAGTCTAGTGTTCGGACACTCCACTGAATTTCCGAGACACTACATGTTGAGAGCTCAAACTCAAGCTTTTGCCTTGTTACAATAGCGTAGAAATGAATCCATTTATATTTTCATTTCTTCGCTCTGGTGTGCAGGCAAAGCGCGGCGTTGAGTTTCGCCACTCAACACGGAATGCCTCCAGAACTTGGCGGAAAGTGGGGAACGGAGTGCCTTACCACTAAGCTCCCTCTGCCCCCTGTGCCCCCTCTGCATCCTGCTGTGTGAGGGATACAGCGTGAAGCAGAATTAATTTAAAAAATACCACCCATTGCGCCACTGCGCACTCATAGTACTGACTTTCGGCAATCATTTGTTATTTTTTCTACGTGGAAACATCTATTCATATAATTAAAAATCACGAGGGCGAAGCCGCAGGTCAAACCAGCAGTATTCCAATATAAAGACTGGTGCCATATATTCTTATACATACATACATACCTTATTTAGATCAATTTTATTACTATAATTTCAAGTCACGACATCTAATGCTGTTAATCATTTGGCCATTTCTAATTCCTTAATTTAATTACTCGATAAAAACCTGCTCTGATTTTGATCAGAATCGTCTATAATTTATAGATCGTACTATTAGAAGCAGCTTCTTCATATTTTATGTGACTATTTATTTGACTTCTCTGGGAAAAAGTTGGTGTAACGATTCGCACCTGATTGTGTAGAATAAACATAGTGTCTAGGCACTAGTTTCTCCGCTTTCCAGATTCGATACATCGTGTGTAGAGTGGCGTTTCTCTCTTAGTCTTATGTCTTAATTTCTCAGTTAATACAACTGTCATAATGACAATTGAAATAATAAATACACACGAAAGTTATGGATTCGATCCTCATTTAAGATTTTTTTTTATTTTTATATTTATTTTTTTGTATATTTTGGAAAAGTATCCACACCCAGTAGACTGTCAATAAAACCGGTGACAGAGACCTTTTAATGAGTTCTATCAGCCTCTCCACCTAAAACTGGAATAAAAACAAAAAAAAAAATAAACAAACAGACATACACTTATTCCTATATATATTTTTATATTATACCATTTAATCGTTTAACATGACCATTTCAATAATATTTCAATAAATATAATATGTATATAAAAAATACCATACAAATATATTATTTTTAATGAGTTTTAAGTTTTATTATTATGTACTTCTAGTTACATGTAGAAGTCGGTTTTAATTGCTTGATTTATAACCGTATATTAGTTCTCATGGATAGAAGGGAACTTGTTTTTTTTTAATGTTGGGTAATTAAAATTGGTAGAAGAGAAATATTTTAAAGAGCCCAGTGTCAAAACACTCAGTTCCCCATGATATGCCTAATTTTCGAGATATTGCATATTGGTACGCGAAGCTCAACGCCACAAATTCAAGTAATTATTTGAAATATTCCGGATATATTATACAAATATGTATTAAAAAATAATCTCTATCACACGGACGGACTATATAACACTTCGATGAAATATTTACTTAAATTTATATTTCCATTTCTTTGCTCAGGTGTCGAGGCAAAGCGCGGTGTTGAGTTCTGCTACTCAACACACAATGCCTCCAAAATTCGGCAGAAAGTGGGTGGGTAACAGAGTGTCTTAACATTAGGTTCCCTCTGATGTGTGCGGGATACAGCGTGAAACAGATTTTTTTTAATCTCTATCAAAAAAATTAAATGTAAGGAAAGAAAGGGCAAAGCGTTAGTTCTATAACAAACTTTGAATACATTCGAAGATATGTCCATAAATTTTATTCCACAAACCTTAAAAAATAAAACTAAAAATCGAATCGGCTACCACCAAACGCGTGTGGTATTGGAAACGTATTACCTTATTAATGAGATGTAGTTAATTACGTTAGTAAATCCCATTTTTTAGTTCCGAAAATCGTATTAATCAAAGAAAACAGGATTGTGCAAATCAAGATTACGTTCCCATAGTAACTATAGCTTCACGCAGTATACTGCATGGGGGCAGAGGGAACCTATTGTTAAGATACTATGTTACTCCCATACCTCTGAATCTTCGAAACATTGTGTGATGAGTGGCGGAACTTAACGCCGTGATTTACCTTGTTTGTAATGCTTGGTAATATTTCATTACCTCGTGAGGGAATCAAACCCACAACCTGTCACGTTTACAATCGTACGCTTGGGCATTTGCGCCACGACTGGCCTCAACAAATAATATCTCTTAACAAATAAGATGTATACGAAGTATTACAATAGTCCCTCTCTTCTCCTATGCGTGACACTTAAAAAAACTAAAATAATTTCAAAATAAAGATTTCTCTAAACACAAAATCTTTAAAAATATATAAATGACTTGTAAACAACACACACACACACACACACACACANTTTATATATATATATATATATATATAGAAAAATGAAAGCGGCGTCTGTTAATAATTAGTACTTTATACCTATTAATGAAAAATAGGTCAAATAATTGAAATGGCGATTGAACATAAAATTAAAGGTCACGCATTTCCCGGATGCTGGCGTTCAGTTTTTGTGTCAATTAAATTAAATTGGTCGATGATTATTAAAATTACTCTTGTTGTTTTAAATGAAACTATTTAATTCTATTAATTGAGTATATTTAGTTTTATATATTTTTGGAAACCCGTTTCGAACACTGCAGTAGTCCGTGGTCACGGGTATACTGAGGTGGCATTCGTCTGTCAGTTGATATAATTATTATATCAAACTACCGCCAACGATTTCTTAATTGTCTCGCGTACTGCCCTGGATTCCTGCAGAATGGGCTGATAGTATCTTGCCTTCTGGTATGGTGGGTTTGAGATTTCGACGATTTTGTGAGTGAGTCCCAGGTGGTACAAAGTTCCTCTCTATTGAAATTAGGATGATTTGTATTTCTATAGCCTCGCGTTCCCTTGCCCCTTCATATACGATGGAAGCTGTCTCGCTACTGTAGGTAGCTTGTTGGTCTTTTGACAACGCTGGCGGGAAACTGCCTTAAATATCGAGGAAAGCTAAGGAATTAGCCTGTAATTCTATTGTGAATTGAATATTGTTATTAATAGAAATGAGGTGATTTAGAAATATATAAATATTGTCCGTAAGTACAATTGTAAAAGTATCATCTACATATCGCTTATATATCCTAGGTAGACAGGGTGGAGGGACATGTTTATATCTGCTATTACTGGGGACACAGGCGAACCCATAGCGATGCCATCTATTTATAAATAGAATTCTTGATTGAACATAAGATTTCCATAAGTAAGGCAGTGTTCTAAAAGTTCAAGATATTCTATAGGTATATTGTTATCTTCTAGCTTCCGCTTGACAATCCTGATGCAGTCCTTTATGGTGAACAGCGGCTGGACATCAAAACTGACCATGGTTTCATTGTTAGCTAGCTTAAGGTTTTTCTGTCATAAAATGTGGTGTGGCCACGCAGTGGAGCAAGTACTTTAACGACATGTTAATGGCTGAATATTGGTCGAAGAGGTTTTTTTTGTGTATTTTTGGTAACCCAAAGTTACTAGACTTACGAGCCTACTAGATATAGAGATATATTTAGATGAACTGAGTATAAATTCGGCAACGTCGTAATTTGCCTTTTTACCATTAAGGACTCAGCGAGGAAATGAAAATATTAATTATCATTACCTCGAACGGAAATCGAACCCACTTATGCTTAGAATCACACAGAATGGCCTGTATGGTATGTAAAAAATAATTTTAAAATATTAGCGATATTATTTTTTTTCACATTATTCTTATTTCCTCATTCTATTAAAACAAACGCGGCGTTAAATTCCGCATTAAAAACAAAATTTGAAAAAAAAAATACTTTAAGACTTCTACTGAATATCTTAACACTAGGTTCACCTGCTTACTACAAACAGATAATACATAAAGCTATGTAAATAGACACAAATAACATCTTGTAATCGAACCCGGTATCTCCGACCACAAAGTTAAAGACACCAATTAATCGCAATAAAATATGATGGTAATGTCTATTTCGCGGTTAATTGATACTGATCGCCACCGGTTGAAAAAACAGATGAAATCAACTGTACTTTTTAAGTAGTAATTATGTGAAGGGAGTTATGTCCGTCCGTCGCACCTGCTTTACCTACATATGTATATGTAATATGGAGAAATTGGTCAATACTATAAGTTATATGGTCTCAATGATTTAATTATATACCTGTACGGTATGAGGGCAAAGTGAAAACGGATTATCGTTTTTTTAGATATATAGAGATGCCATATGAGATTTCCACTCGGAGAAATTAAATATATATCTTTTTGTTTACCTAGCTCTGCTAACGAGGCAACGCGAGGCGATGAGTTCCGTATAAGACCCTACAATAAAAATACTAAAAAACACGTAACTGTACTACGCACGAGCGATTTAAAGTCAATGTTTTTGTGTTTTTTTTATTAAATCAAATGTCTTTTTTGAAAAAAAAAAAACTACTGACTATTGGTCGAAGAACTCTATTTTACTTCTACTCTATTATTTATTACAATGACAATAGGTTCTAATCCATTTAAGTGTATGAGTAAAAAACAGCCTAACATTGTACGAATTCACATTGTGGGTGCACATCGTGTTCTAGGGGAAAAAGCTTAAAGCAGTATCTTGAACTTGAGACCGAATAGCCTCCAGAATATATGCTAAATTGTGCATTAACTCACGCCTTCAGTGCCATGATCTCTAAACCTAAAAAGAAATAATCTCACCGATGGCGCCTTTGTAGTAAACTTCAACCCACATATAGATAGAACCTGGGAACCTAGTGTTAAGACAGTTTATTTCCATTAAGACGCTCCCGTTCCCCATTTTCTACCGAATTCTCAAGACAATGCTTCTTGAGTGGCAGAACAAAGTGCCAGGATTTGCCCAATTACCATTGTGGCGGTAAATGGTAATGAAAATATTAAATGCTGGAATCGAACCCACAACCTGTCACATTTACAGTCTAACACTTGTACCTCTGCGCCATGATTGGACTTTGAAATTTAACTTCCAATTAAAAATTTTGTATAGCTACATATATATATATATATATATATATATATATATATATATATATATATATATATATATATATAGCTATAATATAATATATATTAAAAATTAAATTAAATCAGCTTCACGCTTTATCCCGCACACAGCAGGGTAGGCAGACGTACCTAGTGTTAAGACACTCCGTTAGTGGCGGAACTCAGCGCTATAATATATATAGCTATTATATAATTCAAAATTTCACAAATTTTAAAGATTGATTTAACAGTTTAAATCAGAGGATAAACAAAAACAGATCCTGTTAATAAACACTGCACAATTAAGCGCGGAAATACCGAAATAATGATCCTCATAAGCTTTTATTTGGTCATCATTTTGACTTTTGACAATTTGTTCTTGAAGTTTTTTTCGGTTAGTTTAAGGAAAAATGGTAAAAGTGACAGGTAGGGGGTTCCATTCCTACTCTAAAGGATGTTATATTTAATATTTTAAGTTCTTGGCTCTGGTGTCGAGACAGAGCGCGGCGTTAAGTTCTGCCACTCATATAATGCCTTTGGAATTTGACGAAAAGTGGGGAGCGAGGTGTCTTAACACTAGGCTCTCTCTGCCTACCCAGCTATATGAGATAGACAGGCTAAAACTGAAAGCAAATTAAAGCTAAAGGAATTTCCTCTAACTCCCTCTAAAAATTCCATTATAAAATGTATTTTAATTTATTTATTTTTGTAACTTAACGCTGTATCTCACATTTAGCAGAGTTGAAACACTCCATTCTCGACTTTCCACCCAATTCTCGAACCACGTGTTGATTGGCGGATTTCAACGCCGAATTATTACATTTGTGAGCACAAATAATAATTACATTCTGAAGGTTAAACCTTATATTTCAGACTAACCAAAAAAAAAAAAACTGCTAACTTATTATAGTATTTATATTTTTTGTTTAATCAATTTACAAAAAAAAAATCACTGCCCGAGTAAGCACTGCATTATAATTTGTATACGATTGCGTGCCTAATTATTTGGCGTTATTGACTCGAGTCGATATTATGATTGAGTTGACTCTAGCTTGGTGTATGCTTTACTTTATTTTTATCAGGCAGCAGGGTAGGCAGAGGGAACCTAGTGTTAGGACACTTTGTTCCCCACTTTCTGCCGAATTCTGGAGGCGTTGCGTGTTGAGTGGCAGAATTCAACGCCGCGCTTTGCCTCGACACCAGAACAAAGAAATGGAATTATAAATTAAAGTAAATATTTCATTTTCTCAAGCGGGGATCAAACTCACAACCAGTCGATTTACAGTCTCACTTTGTGCCCCTGCGCCTGGACTGGCCTCAACTTTAAATGCTCAAATTTAAATGCTGCACTACTTTAAATTTCTCATATTATTTTTGCTTAATAGTTACAGGTTCAAATCTCATAATATATAAATAATAATTCATACAGATAAGTCGATTTTTTTAATTAGACAGATTGAATAATTTATTTTTTATATTGCATCGTCCGCTCTATCCCAGATATCAGAGTGGGCAGCGGAAATCGAACAGCCCGGTGTCTTCTTAAGTGGTGGAGTTCAACGCCATAAATAAAGCACTCTTTAAGTTCTGGTAATTAAGAGTGATAAAATAAAATAATTTAAATACAACCATTCCACCCAGTGGGATCGAAATGATAAAAATCTTTCCGCCGTGTTCTGGAGGCATTGAGTATTGAGAGGCGGATCCCAACGCCGCGCTTTTGCAACTGGCCTCGATTTATTTTATTCATTAGATTATAATCAGCCTAAATAATTATTAAATACAGCACAATCTACAAAAAGTAAATTTAAAGTAGTAGAGCCAACATCAACCAATTTCCAATACGTCCATCGTAATTCGGTTGCCACCTACCGTCTGTCTGATTGATTTAAATCTCGAGATGAGATCATCGATCCTTTCCATTGTCATCAGAATCGAAAAGCACAATAAAATATTATATAACAGCCTTACTTATAGGAAGCTTTCGAATTGATAAAACTACTTTGCTGCTATCAAAAAATATTATAGACCCTTATTAATATATAAATAAAGCTGTTTTTCCTTCCAAAAAAATTTTTTTTAAGTGCTTCTATCGTTACATAGTAAAAAATCGATGATTTTTAGTTTTGTGTTCCCATAGAAGTAGTATTCGTGTCTTTTCAACTGTGAGATGGATTAAGTTTTTGTTGGTTCGGGATAAATTTAATTATTGTGATTGCGATAGTAAAATATAGATGTTGTGTTATCTTTATTTTTCTTAAAAATAAAGTTTTAGAGTCATTTTATTTAGAAACCAAGGTCGATTGAGTTTTGTCACTCAGTGCTTGAGCAAAAGAAAACCTTCAATGGATTCATCGTTTTACAGTCCGAGGAATTCAGAATAGTTCCTGGGACTAAATAGTTTCCCTAGTAGGAATCAAACCCACAACCATCGCGCACGCATAGTCGCACACTTTCGCCACTGCGCTATGATGGTTTGATATATGTACTTATATATATTACAGCACGATCGTAAATAAATAAATCAGCCTCACGCTATATCTCGCACACAACAAAGTAGGCAGAGGGAACCTAATGTTAAGACACTCCTTCCTCCTCCTCATTTCCCGCATAATTCTGAAGGCATTGGCGTGTAGTAGTACCGTGTAGTTCAAGCGAAACCGTGGGCTTATAGCTAGTATTTTGATATTCCTATCCAAATTGCAAGTGAAATAATCCTTTATGCGTCTGAGAACAACGGGGAAGGTATTAAACTTTTTAAATATTTCACCCTTCCAGCCCTCGAGGAATTAATTAGGGCCGAAGATCGTGATTTATGCGTTCATTTTTAATCCCGATGTCCCTTTTGTAAGTACTTTCTTGAGCCAATGGTTAAAGTATAGGTTTTACCCGCTTATAAAGGTGTAAAGTGATTTTTGATAAAGTAAATTTAGGAACAAATTGTTTTGATATTATAATTTTTAGTGTATTACTAATTCTAATCTTTGGTCTAATACTCAAAAATAATCATTTTTGAGTATTCTTTATCTATGCTTAATATTATAAAATCGAAGAGTTCATTTGGTTGAACGCTCTCATCTCGGGAACTACTGGTTTAAATGTATGTTTGAGTTGGATTTCATTTATTGTGCTTTCTTCATCCGTTACCTCCTGCACTAAGAATGTCTCATGTGTACAACGAGTAGTTATTTTTATTGATCACGAGGGTGAAACTACAGGTAAAAGCTCAAGTAACTAACAAAAAAATATAAGAAATAAAAAAAAAACAAAATCTTAAAAATCATAAAAAAAGCAAAAGAAAATAAATTGATCTGTTAAGAATGTATTCAAATAATTATATTTTTAAGTACAGTACTTGGGGTAACGAATTATTGATATTACCTTGCTCTGATAAAAACAATAAAGCGCGGCGTTGTGTTCCGCTTCAATAGGCAATGCCCCAAAAACTGGGATGACATTGTATAACGGACTATTTTAACACTGGCTTTCCTCTGCCTGTGAAAATCCAAAAAAAAAATAGAAATAATTTTCAACTACCCACATACATTTTTAGTATAAAATACCTACAGCGAGCCATAGTGAGCGCTGCCTTACAGAAATTCTGTACTCAAGGCAGTAATTAGATGGTCCCGATTAAAAGTTCCCCTGTTAAACCTTTTTACGTTGCAGCTAAGAATTTGCTTACTTTGTCATCGACTTCTCGTGTCGGGCTCAAAGTTGGCGGAGTCTATGCAATTTGTGACTTTTTTCTCCTTTATGTTATTATTATACTTCCTTGTATGTAGAGCTAGAAGATTGTTGAAGAAAAATTGTGGATGTGTGTATGTACCTATATTTAGTTCTAAATTTTGTTGAAATAAAATATAGGTTTAAAGCTGCGATTTATCAAAGTAAAGAATGAAACATAGTTTTACTTCCTTACTACCTCTGATAAGGAAACAAACCGACAACCATCAGCTTTACAATCAAAAGTCGTCACTCTATACCGCAATGGAGTAACTATAGGCGCTTCGGTCCAAAAACATGTTCACTTGGAAATATTTTGTAAAAAAAAATCGAAACGAGCTTCTCCTTCTTCTCGTACCGACTCCGTTTTTACAATCTGTTCAAATTCCACACATTGACATATTGAGTGCCATGCCATGCTCTTTCATTGTCAGTTTGAATCTTTCCAAAGGAAGAAAATGACAATAATTTATTTTTTGAGTAGCGATCGAACTCACTACCGCGACACGAAAGTCTGAAATGATTTCACTTAAACGATAAATATTATTTATATTTGGTGCCAGAACGAAGAAATGAAAATATTAAGAAATAATAATGTATTTCCTCAAGTTTTGATCCCCAACCCACAACCGTCACATTTCAGTCACACCCCTGTGCCACTGGGCCACGACTAGCCTCAAATATAATATGGTTTAATAAACAAATAGTATAACTACCACCATCTTGTTACCACCATCTGACACTACTGAGGAAAAATATTTATTCCTAAAATATATCTGTTTCGTTTCTTCCTCGAGCGTTAGAAAGAGACGCGAGATGATAAATTCCGCTTTGATCTCACCGCAGTCATGCCACTGGGTGTTTTTTTTATACTTTTTTATTCATATTGAAAACTAAGAAAATATTCTTTAATCAGTCGCTTTGGAAGTTATTTTGAGTAATCCAAATCCTTTCTCAAGAATGAGTTTTTAAATAATTTTTTTTTATAATCTGTAATATGCAGGACAGATAAAGAAATATTAGTGTTAAGATATTTACAGTTTAAGAGTTAACAAGTATACTTTTTAGAATACATATAAAAAATTTAACGTTGCGATTTTTTTTTTAATTTTTTAAAATTTCTAAATTTGTATAAGTTTAGTTACGTTTCCTAAAAAATATTTTTCTTTTCTAAGTGTGGAATAACACTTTAACATTGTTAAAAATAGTTAACGAGTATTTTTTAGTTTTATGCTGTATCCTACACATAGCAGGGCAAGCACAGGGAACCTGGGAACCAAGTGTAAAAACACTCCGTTATGTGGCGAAGCTCAACCCTTTGCTGCCTTACCAGAGCTATTAAGAAAAAAATAAGTATTAAGTTTTCTAAATAAATAAGTATTTTTCTTTCCTAAATGTGGAATATGACTTTAAAAATGTTAAAAAATATTAAGCATTCTATTTCCTTAAATTGGAATCGAACCTACAACCTGTCGCTTTTACACATCACATTTTACCCCTGCGGCACGACTGGTCTCTGCCTATGAAGTTTTCCATTTTTTGCTTATTATTAACGCTAGATATCAAAATATTCTCCAGGTACCAAATAGAACTCACATTCATTTGTACATATAGTTAAATATTATCTGTTTTTGCTTGTGATTCCCACTCGAAAGTATGATTTTTTTATGGTAGCAAGACAAAAAGTGGCGTTGAACTCCGCGCCTCAAAACGCAATATTTTCAAATTTGGTCGGTGCGGTTCCATTTGCCTAATTTTCTATATTTACAGCGTAAACCAAAAGAAAAAGTTAAAATTATGTGTGAAAGTTGTAATATGCTTTTAATTTCTTATACCTTCACGTTGTCTCCCAGGGTACAGTATGAAGCAGTGTTATCAGCAGGGTACTCCGAGGGAATCTGGGAACCTAGCGTTAAGACACTTCGTTGTCCATTTTGAAGGCATAAAAAAAAGAAAACAAAAAAAAAAATACACTAAAACTTATTCGTATTTTTTTATTTGAGTCCTTTATTGGTTTATTTATTACAAACATTCAATTGATTTTGGCAGCCGAATCCCGATCAGGAGTTAACTAAATTGCCGACAATTTGGATCTCTTTGGTTTTATTTATTATGTATTTAATAAAAAGTACAGTGTTTGAGTTTAAAATAAGGAAATAGCATTTAAAATGTACTTTTTATTGTACGTAAAGGTAAATTATGTTTGTTTAAATAATTGTTATAATAAATATATGTATTTGAAAGTGGTTTAATTGTTTTTTGGAGTTCCGTACCTCGAAAGGACGAAAGGGAACCTTTATATCACATTTTATATATTTTATATAACTTTGTTGTCCGTCCATTCATCTTCCTGTCAAGACTAAAACAAAAGATACGAACATTTATTGCACCGATTTTGTTGCATCTTGTATGAAATTCGCTGGGAAATCAAAATCTATAGACTACTTCTCTGTGGTTTTACAGTTATGATATTTGGCATGAAGTGAAAACTTACAACCAAATAAAGAAAAATTCCCAAAAATGAGCAAGTTTACAGGTATTTTATTAAAAAAACCATAAGAAACTTATATTTATAGTTCATTTCATACAAAATAAGTGCATATGCTTGCAAACTTAAGTTGGTAAACTTTTATAAGTTGTACTTCCCGTTGACCCACAATCCTGAAATAGGTACGGAAGTCTCGGTGGAGGAGCCTGATTCGCACTTTACCGTTTTTTGTAGATAACCTATCCATGTAAGAGAATTTGGTTCAACTTTTTGTTTTTTTATTGGATCTGTCGCAATCTGCAGTGAGAACCTTAGTAATTTCTTTATGTACTTTTGCATGGCAGACAGAGGGAAAAGTATGTTAAAAACACGTGTTCTCCAGTCTATGTCTGATTTAAAAGACAAGAATATTTTCGGGAAAATTAATATACATTATTCCCTAAGAGAGGAACGAACCCACATCCACGGATTTTACAGTCAGTCGATGTCCCACGGCTTCCTTTCATCTATTTGAAAAGTGCTAATCAAATTTACAACCTTTGCTTGTTGCTCGACATCTTCTAATGTCTACAAGAAGATATTAATTTATCTTATTACATGTATAAAATATTTAATATAGTTTCACGCTGTATCCCGCGCATGGGTAGGTAGAGGGATCTGGGAACCCAGTGTAAAAACACTCCATTCCCATTGAGATCTTTCCGTTCCTTACTTTTAGCTGATTTCTCGATACATTGCGACTTGTGTAGAGGAACTCAACGCCACGCTTTCCCTTATTACTGTGAAGTGAAGAAATGAAAACATTAAATATTTTATTTCCCTGAGTGGGAATCGAACCCAAAACCATCGTGTTTGCAGTTGCATTGTGCCCCTATTTTGCGACTGGCCTCAGGTGTTTTTTTTGGTTATTATTTAAAAAAATATATAGAATATACAAAAAAAAAACAATATATTTTTTAAGAGAGCCATCGATACATCCCAGTTCAAAGAAACATTCGAGGGTGAATCTCATCGCCTCTAGTACTACTTCGAAGCAATCTGTTGGAAAATGACAAGTGATAAACAAACGTCAGGTTTGTATCAACCCCGACCTATTACGAATATTAAATTTGTATTGGTTGCTATGCTACTTCCATTTCTTAATTTTTTTATGATGTTAGAAAAAAAATAATTTTTTGGGTTGGTAAAAAAATTGAAGCCGTCTTGGCGCAGGGGTGCAAAGTGTGACTGTAAATCGACTGGTTGTGGATTCCATTCCCACTCGAGGAGATGAAATATTTACTTAAATTTATATTTCCATTTCTTCGCTCTGGTGTCGAGGCAAGCAGAAAGTAAGGAACGGAGTGTCTTAACACTAATGAAAATTAATAATATTATACAGCGTGAAGCTGACATTATCATATATTAACCTAGTAACGTGGGTTAGGTTGAACGCGCTAATCTCAGGAACTAATTAGAACAGAAAAAAATATTTTTGTCTTAGAACATTTACATCACGTTTATCGTTTCAATATATCCTACGGTATCTGCGGCCAGAATTACTTCGAATACCTTGAAAATTATTAATATTATACGAACGAATGATTTTTTAATTTATACCTTAAAATAATCAACTTCACGCTATATCCCGCACACAGCAGGGTAGGCAGAGGTATTAAGACACTCCGTTCCCCACTTTCTGCCTGAATTCTGGAGGCATTGCGTGTTGAGTAGCAAAACTCAACGCCCCGCTTAACCTCGACACCAGAGCGAAGAAATGGAAATATAAATTTAAGTAAATATTTCATCTCCTCGAGTGGGAATCGAACCCACAACCAGTCGGTTTTACAGTCACACTTCATGCCACTGCGCCACGACTGGCCTCTTTTTTATTTATACCTTAAAAATATCACTATCAACTTCCATCCACATCAATAAAAATAATAAACATAGACAGACAGTCCAAAATCGGAATACCAACACGTAACGAGCAAACCTCGAACCTTCCCATCAGCTCGCCATAGCCATAGCAAGAATTTTCTACAAATCAACCACTTGTGTTTTCGTTTTCCAACCCCTTTTGTTCGAGGGCCCTCCGCCCTGACGTCCTGTCGGCGTCGAGGGTTGTTTGTTATCTCGATGACTGTTACTCTTACTGTACTCTCTTACCCACTATTGGATTCCTTGGCCTTTATTAATTGAACTTTTAATGATTTGTGTTATATTTTTGGGGATAATTGGGGATTTTTAGATGGTTAGATTGACATTTGGATTGGATTTTAATGATATTGTTATTAGGATATTGTGTTGTATTTGAATGTTTGATACACTCGAGAGACGGAGTAAAGTGTAATTTCAGAATTCTCATTTCTTTATACTTGTGTATTTACAAAATGAGATATGTACTTAAAGAAGAGCAATGTCTAAAAAAATCAGCTTCACGCCGTATCCCACGTGTAGCCCACCCCACCTCCCCATTATCTGCCGAATTTTGAAGGCATTACGTGTTGAGTGGCGGAAGTCAACGCCGCGCTTTGTCTCAAAACCAGAACAAAGAAAGGAAAATATAAAAAAATCATTTCTTCGTGTGGAAATTAAAACCAAAAGTTATCGACTGGCCTCAAATGACTTATTATGTTATGTAGAAATTGAGATGTCTATTGTTAAGCATCAACTGCAGTTTAATTTTAATAAAAGATGTTATTATATCAGGCAAATAATCACTAACATACTGACTAATTTTCACATGTTATTAAGACAATTCAGCTAGACACTTTTTACAATTGGTTATTGCCCGTTCTGGTAACAAGACAAAACGCGGAGTTTGTTTACGCCACTTAAAACGCAATGTCTCTAAAATTAAGCTTCATCTTGTTACAGAGTGAGGGAACGAAATAATTTCATTAAATTTTTTCTTGTTATTAATAATTGTTTCAGTTATAACGAACTTCATTTTTTTCATTAAATAGTTATAGCCTTAAAAAACACAGCACAATTTCTCCAACCAACTTCGTTTTAGATTTATTTTTTCAAATTCCTCAAATATTATTTAAATAAAATTACAAAAAAATCTATTCGCGTATTTTCCTAGTTTTTCATCGAAAATTATCTTTACAAATTGTACTAGATATTTTTACATTTACTTCATAAAATATATTTTAATCCTCCCTCTTACATTAAAACAAACGTAAATCTTAATGGAGTTCTTATAATAATACTAATTACCTGCCAAATAAAAACAAAGTATTGGTTCTGATTACAGTAGCGTCAGCATGTAAATCTAATTTAATAAAATGGTCAAATATCTATCTATCTGTCTAAATATCTATCAAATTAAACTAATCATGTCACAAACGCGAAGGTTGTGGGTTTGATCCCCACTTGGAGTAATGAGATATTCAACTATCGGGTTAATCGACACACCATGTCTTGAATTTGGGCGGAAAATAAGGAACGGATTGTCAAAGTGCATTATATATGCAATATAAACGTAATATATGTCCCCGTGTCCGTCGTGGTGTAGCGGTACAGTGTCTGACTCTAACCGAGGCTTTCGTGGGTTCCCAAGTAAATTATTTTCTTTTACTCCCTCCGTCAGGAATATAAGGCGTTGAAATACGACCAATATCTAGAAAATTCGAGAACGGAGTTTCTTAACAATAGGTTTTCTCTGCCTATCCTGCTGTATGCGGGACACAGCGTGACGTTAAAGAAAATAAAATAAAACACGAAAAATATTTTCTTGCATACACTACCAATTTAGATTAGCTCTTCTCTCATTTTTTTTGTTTGTTTTTGCAATTTTTACAAATGCCAAATTCGTCGTCTCCCGAGACCTACTTAACGTGCCAGCTTTCAAACCGAGGTATTCCCTGAGAAGTAATCATCATTGGTTTTTTAAAGATTTTTTTCCTAACTGTTTTTCTTTAATATTTTGACTATTATCATATTTTAATATAATGACTGTAAACGAGGATTGTGGGTTGAATTCTCATTTGGTGTAATAAATTATTTTAATTTTATATAATATTATAACTTTGGTAAAGTGTCGGAAAGAGCTGAACAGTGTTTTAACTCTCTCTTTTCTGGTTCTACTAAATATTTTTTTATTTATATATATATAGAAGTAATCGGTAATAAAAATATATATATGTGAGCTATAACAATTTGCTTTATTCTGCAAAATCCACAACACAATAACCTTCCCAATGTCCATAACGAAAAGGAACCATCCAAAAAAAAAAAAACAAAAAAAAAACAAATTTAGCAAGTTAATGATGACAGGAAATTCGGTGGTCCAATGAAAAGGCTGAAAAATGAACGGGATCGTCGAAGAAAGCACAATGAATATAATGAAAACAAAGAGGCAATTGAAGACGAAATAATGGGAACAAACAATTAACACACGACGGAGCGGATAATTTGTTTATATATGTATATATGTATTTTTTTTTTAATTTCTTGTCACAACATGTACATACATAATGTTAGCAAATGTGGCTTCGCCCGCTCGAATTATATAATTTCTTTTTAGCTTCACGTCTTTTAAGCTTCCCGCACATTCCAGGGTAGGCAGTGGACCTAGTGTTAGAAACGGAGTGTCTTAACACTAAGTTTCTAGGATGACATTTTTTACTTTCATGCTGTTTTCTACGTAAAGTTACGACACTTCGTATACTGATCTTTTAGCCTAATTTTCGAAACATTGTAAGATGAGCGGCAGACCTCAACACCACGTTTTGTCTTGTTATCAGACTGAGAAACATAAAGACATTTCGTTTCCCTGAGTGGAAATCGAACTCACAATTATCGCGTTTTTAATCCTTTGATGTACCACTGCGCCATGACGGCTTCAATCTCTCCGATTTCATTATATACACATATATGTATGTACGTATGTAAAGGATTTCTTATAAATAATGTTAATAAAGCATTTCTACATGGAAAAACAATGAAAAATATAGCTTACAATAAATAACTTTCATATGAAATTTAAATCAGATACGCATTATCGTACTCCCTCCCCCAAAAGGGTTAAGGGTTGCGACCCCAAGAAAAAATTTGAAGCCAAGCCAAACCAATGGAATGCTCTCATTTTCGTTTTGTTACCTTTTTTTCTAAACGTTTCATAATTTTTCACTTTGATCGGCGCGAACAGGGGCAAATTATTAAAAAAAATTTTGTTTGTTAATTTAATTATGTTTTTTTTTTGGTGTTGTGCTCAGAAATGTTTGTTTATAAATGTATTATATATTGTTATTGTAATATATTGATTACTTATTTAGAAAAACCTCCTGGTCGGTTTCCAGGAGGCGCGGGTTCGTGACTCGCTACGTTAAAATTTTAATATGTTTTTTAAATATTTTTTCTTTCCTTAGTGTGGAATAACACGTTAAAAATCTTAAAAATTTATTGACTGTGTTATATGTATATGCCACAAATTCGACAGAAATTTGGAGACTGTAATATCTTAGCACTAGCCTTTCTCTGCTCTTTTTTTAGTTTCACACTGTATCCCACATAAAGCAAGGTAGGCAGAGGAAACTTGGGAATCTAGTGTTAAGGCACTCCGTTTCCATTAAGACACTTCCGGTTCCATTTGGGGAGATATTGCGTGCTGAGTAGTAACCAATTTCGAATTAAAAAAATACGAAATGATTCTACTAGTGCCACATTCGAAGCATTTATTTTCAACCCTTCGTTGAATAAATTACTATTAAAATTCTTTTATTATATTAGTTCACTTTGTATTTCGCACATAGTATGGCGGACGGAGCCCGGAAACCTAGTGTTAAAACACTCTGTTTCCATTTAGACACTTCTGGTCGCCACTCCGCCGAATCCCGAAAGCATTGCCTGTTGAGTGACATCTATTTTTTTATCAGGTTCACGCTGTCTTCCGCACATAGCAGGGCAGGCAGATGGGACCTAGTGTTAAGACACTCCGTTCCCCACATAACAGCGAATTCTGGAGACATTGCGTGTTGAGTGGCGAAACTGAACGCCGCGCTTTGCCTCGACGCAAGCCAGTTTAAAATATAATTTTAAATAAATGTTCTAACATCATATTCAATTAACAATATCCAATTTACCAGAAGCTATCCAATAAGGAATAAACATAGCATAATCTCCAGCTATCGAAACTAAAGTACCGTGTCACCTTATAATATCACCTTGTAAACATTGAAATTAATCCTCATTTCGTTCGTGTCCGACAATTTTTTTAATATATCCCAAAAATACAGTTGAAAAACGTAAAAATACACTAAAATCGATCTTAAAACCTTCAAAATAGAGCTTAAGAGTTAGTTCTATAAGTGATTTGTAATTTGGTACAATTTTGATCCCATCAGGCACGTCAACCAAACGGTTTGATGGGAGATAAAAATGTATACGATTTTTGGAAACACCGCTTTTTGACCATAATTGGCCCAAAAGTTTATGTTTTCGAAGAATATGGTCGTTTAAAACAAAGAAGCTGCTACTATGAATTATAAGATCATCTGTTTTGTTACATTATGAAAGTAACTTCTTGTTTTTTTTTCTAATAGTAAGGTGTATATAGGAAATCGAGTGTTCAGACACTCCGTTCCTCATTCTCCGCTCAATTTTTCAGTATTATGACACGCTACTTAGCGCCACGCGTTTTTATGTTACTATAGCGGGGGAAATATAAATAATTTATTCCCCCAAGTGGAAATCAAATCCATAACCAACAAGTTTACAATCACAAGCTGACCTCCTACTATACTTTGTAGGTTTTTTAAAATAAATATATATTTCTTTATTACAAGAATAAATAGAATTTTTGACATTAATTTTTTTTTCATTTTCTCATATTTAATATTTTTATTTCTTCGCTTTGATAACGAGGTAACGTCCTAGCACTAGGTTCCCAGGTTCCCTCTATCTACTCTTTTATATGCGGGATACAACGCAAAAAAAGAGATTTTTCGATTTTCAATCTTAAAGATCATGCAAATAGAGTAGAATCTGAGAGAAACAACACAAATTAAAAGAATTTTTGTCCACAATCAAAACCCCAAACAACCTTCATACAATGGAAATCCATTTTTTTTTGTTATTTTAGTTATTTTATATCGCATTGGGATCTATCGAACAGATCGTAAACCAGTAACGTTATACTTAACCCGGGAGCTCCGGAGTAAGACATAAATATAGGAATTATGGCCTCAGAAATGAGCGTTTTTGGTTTGTTCCCTACTCGCCTCGAAATATTTTACATTTAAATTAATATGTCGTTTTTATATATATATATATATATATATATATATATATATATATATATATATATATATATATATATATAAATAAATACATATGTATATCAATAATTTATGAAATATTATTTGTTTTTATCTAATTTTCTTTTTAATTAGAGGCCGTAGTGGCACAGCGTGTGAGTGTAAGCACGACGGTTTTGGATTCAATAATCAAATTAATTCAATTTAAACCATTTCCCTAATATAGATATTACATTAAAAATCAATGAAGAACAGCAAAAAATTGCATATATTTTTCTATGCAAAATACCAAAAATAAAACCATTTTCGTATACTTATTCGAAATTAATTAATTTTCAATTTGCCTTACAATATTTGAACACACTACCACCAAAACAGTACACAACATCTGCACATAATATATCAAAAAATATAATTGAAATACACAGCGCGTCGCAGATAATTTTATTGTAACGTAATATCAAAATCAAAACTGATTTCAAATCCGATATAAGAAAGATATTTTATTATAAGATATACATACAATATCGTGATTTGTTTGTTCATATATATTTTTACACCTTCATATTTAAAGAGCATGGTGTCAAGACACTCCGCTCATCACTTTTCGCCCAAATTCAAGACCACTTAACAGTTGTGAAGCTTAACACCGTTCTTTGTCTTATTACTCTAAAGACTATACTAAGAGCTAGTTAAAGTGCTAAATTACCGTAAAAATTATTTTATTTCGCTACTTTATTCATTTAACAGAGCAGAAGAGAGGAAATGAAAATAATTCGTCCCCCCGATTGGGAATCAAACCCACTACACCGCATCAATAGTTAAACGCAATTCCACTGCACCACGATGTACATCGTAATGTAATATCAAAACCAAGTTGATTTCTAATCTGATATGGGAAAGATATTTTATAAGATACAAATAATATATTGATCTGGTCACATCTAAAATGTTGTTTAAAATTCTTGTGCCATCGTTAGACGATCACGAGAAACAATTAAAAGGGACAGGAGTTCGAATCTAGCGGATTAAAATAAGAATTTCGTCAATATTTTGTGTATTTTGTGTGACAGGTTACTTTTGAGGGAACATATTTGTGTTATCTATTTGATATTGATAACAACCGATATATAATTACATGCTTGAGGTATTAGAAATCAGGTATTTCATTATCAGCGTTTTTTTCAGCTTTTCTTCTATTTTTTATTCTGTATATAACAGGGTAGGCAGGGGTAACCTAGGGGAACCTAGGGCGAGGACACTCCTTTCCCATTAAGGCACTTCTGTTCCTCAATCTTCAACGAATTATGACGGCTTTTCTTGTTGAGTATCAGAACTCTAAGGCGCGCTTTGCCTCGATGCCATAGCGAGGAATGGGAATCGTATCCACAACCTATCGTTTACATCACATACATTTGCCTCTTTTGCTGGTTTTATTTAAATAAAAGCCATATATATGTGTTTAGCTTCAGGCGATTTACGGAGTGACTCACCACTCTACATCAACAGTACTGCATAATACGAAATTAAACAAATCAATAAACCAATAAAACAACATACAAATCAAAAATAAAAGTCTAAAACAAGATTTCCAAGATTATATCTAGAATAAGTTACAATTCTGTCTACACATTATTTTACTATGCGCATGCGCATATTCCACTTAAATCTGCCGATAATTCTTTGATCTTTCAAAACCATTTTTTTAATATAAACCTTAAGTTTGAAGTACAAGGTTCGAGGTCCACTGGAGGTGTAAGCGAGTGAAGGAGATAGCAAATGATTAGGATTCAGGGAGCAATTGCAATCCGATACGGCGTGGTCTCGGTGCTTTATGATTTTTGATTTTTCTGTTAATGTCAAAGTTGCCGCTGTGTATGGTGGAAGAGTTAATAAAGCTGTTAGAGTTGCGCGTTCATAAAATATATATTTTTTTTATAGAGGCCATCGTGGCTTAGTGGTGGTGTCTGTGTTTAAAGGCTGTTGTGAGTTCGATTTCCATTCAGAGGAATGATTATATTTCAAATATTTTGTTTTACTTGCTAAACAGGAAAAATCATGAGTCTCTTTTTTTACAATTTTTTATATTTATTTAATTTTGCGTTTGTTTAACATTCAGTAGACAAGGCAGAAAAAATCTAGTGTTAGGACTGTTTTAAGTTTTGCGCCCCTTTTATCGATATAGCTGATAATGTTAAGTTGCGGAACCCAACGCCGCATTATATACTATAAGACAGAGTTAAGAAAACAATTTCAACGACAAATCTCTATTGATACTATGATGATATGAAAAAGAAAACAAAAAAAAATAATACATTCCAAGTCCTACCGCTAACCCGCTCTCACACTATTCTTATTGTTTTTGCATTATTTATTTATATTTTCTTGGCAGTTTAAAAAAAAACGCACGAGCGTACAGACGAGTTATAATGTCTTACTGAGTTACGGTTATCTTTTGTCCTTCTAGAAATTATAATATTCATTGTGAATACATATGGTATCGCAGTATGGTTGTAAATGAGGGGTTGTGGGTTCGATTCTGATTCTAAGAAATGAGTTTCGCTACTTATCTAATATGTAATGTCTCGAAAAAAAAAGAAATCAATCAGCTTCACGCTGTATCCCAAACACAACAAAATAGGAACCTAGTGGTAAGACACTCCATTCCCCACTTTCCACTGAATTTTTCAATGCATTACGTGTTAAGTGGCGGAACTCAGCGCCACGCTTAGCCTCGATACCGGAACGAATAAATGAAAATATAAATTTAAATAAATATTTCATTTCCTCGAGTGGGGATCGAACCCACAACCGTTGCGTTATAGCTACAACCTTGTGCCCATGCGCCACGACGGCCTCGAAATTTGTACGAAAAGTGGGGAACAGAGTGCCTTAACACTAAATTTTCTAATCTTATCTGCTAAAAGTGGAATACAGCGTGAAGTATCAGTAATGAAATGGGCAGAGTAATCCTATAACATGATCTTCTATATACATATCTATATTACAATTAAAATATTTTCCCTCTAGCGAAATTTGTATCCACAAATATTGCGTTCAGTCAAGCGAATACCAACTGAGCCGCAATGGCGTTAATAATAACTAAATTATTAACATATAAACATGCGGTTTTATAAGATGTTTAGACAGACAGAACATAAATATGAGAAGTTAAGTAGATACCAACGTTTCATATTAAATATTATATATATACAAATCATATTCTATAGAATTTTGAATTATATCCACTACTATGAAAGAATAGCAACTAGGTATAGGGAAAAATGAAAATAAGATTTAAAAAAATCAGCTTCACGCTGTATCCCGCACACAGCAGGGTAGGCAGAGGGAACCTAGTGTTAAGACACTCCGTTCCGCGCTTTCTGCTGGATTCTGGAGACATTTCGTGTTGAGTGGCAGAACTCAACGCCGCGCTTGGCCTCGGCACCAAAGCTAATAAATGGAAATATAAATTTAAGTAAATATTTCATCTCCTCGAGTGGGGATCAAACCCACAACCAGTCGGTTTTACTGTCACACTTCGTGGCGCTGCGCCACGACTGGCTTCAACACCAACTAGATAGAGCTTGTTTTCAAAAAAGTCAGTTCTGCTATCCAGATATTTTTTAAGATGTATTTTGAATAATATATTATACTAGAGGGGGCGCGCGGCTTCACCCGCTTATTAGGAGTGAATTCTAAGAAAACCACGAAACACGTGTTCAATAAAATATTTTTAACAGTCTGAATTTAATTTTTTATAAAAATCGGTGGCGATTTAAAGATTTTTCCATATGACCTTTCAACCCCTTATTTGAACCCTTAGGGGGTGAATTCTTAAAAACCATGAAACACGTGTTCAATGAAATATTTTTAAGAGTCTGAATTTCAAATTTTATAAAAATCGGTACAGATTAAATTTTTTTTCCATACAATCTTTCAACCCCTATTTCATCCCTTTAGGGTTAAAATTTTTCAAAATCCCTTCTTAGTGGAGGTCCAGAATATCAAAAATAAACACCTACCCAAATTTCACGTTTCTACCATCAGCGGTTACGGCTCTGCGTGCGTCTTACCTGAGTCAGTCAGCACAAGTCCTTTTATATATATATAGATTCCTGGTCTCTAGTTCAAAGAAGGAAGGAAATTCTATATGGAAATTAACAATAATTATAAAAATTTACTAACTGTTTTCCTCTGGTTTTTTTACAGGATAAAAATATATTAAATTAATATCAATTCTATTTAATACAGGATAGCTATCTATATATTAATTAAATTGTATCATTAACATTGAAAAAGAAAACAATAAGTATATTTTGTTCCTGGTTCTTCTAAGTAAAATAAAGAATATTTTGAATTTATATTTGATTTCTTTTTAGGCTCACACTGTATTCCGTGTTAGTGTTAAAATACTCCGTTGACATTAAGACCCTTTCGTTTCCCACTTACCGTCATATTCTCGAAGCGTGTTGAGTGACGGGACTCACCGTCGCTTTCTATCTTTTTACTACAGCGAAAAAATAAAAATATATTATATTACTTCTTCGAGTGAGAATTAAACCCACAACCGTCTCGTTTCGAATCGCACGCTAGTTACACTGCGCCACGACGGCTTCAACAATATTTGAATTCACTATCCAATATCAAAATTCCTCAAGAACATCGAAATCCAATAGTACCTGCTATTAATAAATTTTCTTCACCATATCACTACATAGCAATAACGGTCAAGCGTGACACGTAATTTAGGTTCTAATTAAAATTTCACATTTAAAGATTCACCTTTTCCTTTGTCTCCATTTTCTTAATTGGATTCAAAATGCAGATCATTATTTCTAACAATTGAACGCTGTTTTTCTTTATTTTCATAGAATTGTGTCTCGGAACTTTTGTAATAGATGTTTTTTTTTATTTATTTTATTTTACAAGATGGTTGTGGGTTCATTTCTATTGAGAGAATGCTGATATATATTGAATATTTTAGTGCTGAAGAGTTAATTGGGTTGAACGCGCTAATCTCAGAAACTATTAAGTTAAAATATTTCGTTCTTCCTTTTCCAACGCAGTAACCTCTTCCTACATCTTATCTACCTCCTCCTTACTTCTTGTTACCTTTTTTTACCAGAGTAGAGAAATGAACACAATTCACTCTTTTGAGTGTGGATCGAACTAAAAACTATCGTTTACAAGCAGACACTGTATCACTGTGCCACAATAACCTCTTGAAACTTTTGCATATGCTTGTACTAGTCGTCATTTGCCAGGTGGTTGTCGTGGCGCAGAAGTACAACAGTTTGGCTTTAAAGACGAAGATTTTGGGTTTGATTCCATTTCCTCGCTCCAGTAATGAGGCAAAACGCGGCGTTGAGCACTGTCCTCAAAACGCAATATAAGTGGATAACAGAAGTGTCTTAGCAGTAGGTCCCCAGATTCGCTCTGTCGACCCTGCTAGTGCGGGATACACTGTGAAGTTAAAAAAAATATTTTCCGTTGAGCAATTAAAAATTAATAAGATTTTTCACTCCCTACCTATCTAATTGTCAAATTCAAACGTTTTAAATCCAATAGTTACTGCATATTTTTCAAAAAAATAAATAAATCACAAGTATTTAAAATATACATACATACGTACGGCTTAATTAACTTTGAGATATCCTCAAAGCGCAGGTTCAAATCCAGCTCCATTCAAATTCTCATAAATATAATTTGAACTTATAAATATAAAAATTGATTAAATTCAAAGGACAAAGATAAATCATCCAGCTCCATACATTTATTAGTGTGATTCAATGGTCTGTACGAAACATCGCGACATCGACGACCCACGCCTCTGGGAAATATTCATAAGGTGCTGGGTGACAAAGTAAGCAATTATTTATTTAATTTTGTTTGTGTTGGACTAGTTTTTAAGTGCGGGTTCTGTTCTGTGTTCAAATAAAATAAAAATAAAATAGATCAGCTTCACACTGTATCCCGCACACAGCAGGGTAGGCAGAGGGAACCCAGTGTTAAGACACTCCTGTTCCCCACTTTCTGCCGAATTCTGGAGGCATTGCGTGTTGAGTGGCAGAATTCAACGCCGCGCTTAACCTCGACACCAGGGCGAAGAAATGGAAATATAAATTTAAGTAAATATTTCATCTCCTCGAGTGGGGATCGAACCCACAACCAGTCGGTTTTACAGTCACACCTCGTGCCGCTGCGCCGCGACCGGCCTGTGTTCAAATGGTTGTAATATTTTAAAATGTATTTTATTTTGTGTATCTTTAAGTATTATAGAATATTATAAGGAATCTTTCTCTTCTTGCTGCATTTTTTTCTTATAATATTCTATCGTCTTTGAGGGTTGCCTGGAAGAAATCACTTGTAACTGATAAGGCTAAACACATGCAAATTTTAATGATGATTTCGAGGCATTGTGGGTTGAGCCTTTATATGTCTGTGTGTTCGAGAATACATCTACGCCAAAAACGAAGAATGCAACTGTAATCGCAACAATTGTGATTTCGATTCCCACTCAACATTACAGGGCTTATGAATTCAGCGGAAAGTAGGGAGGGAACAAAGGTGATTGAACGGAGAACGGAGTGTCTAACACTAGACTTCCAGGTCACCTCTGCCTACACTGCTATGTGCGAGATACAGTATGAAGTCCAAAAAAAAAAAGATGAAAAAAAAAATGAAATTTATAGGTTTATATGAAAACTTATCGATTTCAATATAAACGAAGGTTATTGGGTACAAAGTAACATAAATCATAATTACCAGCGAACAGACCTTTCAGCGGCTGCCGATCGTCGACATAATCCTTTCAATGTACTTTTGAATGGTTCATACATTTCGTATTGTAAATACTGTATGAGACTAAAATGTTGCGAAAATATATTTAATTTTTTATCATAGTTTCACGGTTTCTTATAGAGTAAGCTAAGAGAATTTGGGAACCTAGTGTTAACAACCGTTTTCCATTTTCCATCGATTTCTGGAGGCATTGCGAGTTGAGAAGCGGAACTCAATGCCGCGCTTCACTTCATTACCTGAGAATATGAAAATATTTAATTTCCGAGTGGGAATCGAACTTACAACTACATACGAAAAAATCCTAGAATTCAACCCAAACTCTAAGATCAGTTGCTTCCATATTGTAGAGTAGAGTACATTTTACTGGCCACATTCAATCAAAATTTATTTATTTTAATTTTATTTAACACAGTTAAGCGTATTCGCACTGGGTGTGGGCGCGCGGCCATATTGTGACATGTTCTCTTAATATGAAAATAGTAGATTTTAATAGGAACTTTTTGTCCTTTTGGCCTAGTGGTTAGTTCTTTGCTTAGAGACGAAGGTAGGAATGTCGATTTTTATTGATTCAAGTGATTGTGATAGACGCAATATGAATTATTCTTTGAAAAGGAGCTTTGTTTTGTGTAAAATGTTTTTTTTTAAGTTTCATGTTGTATCCCGCGCATAGCAGGATAGGCAGATGGAATCTGAGGGACTAGTGCTAAGACACTTGCGTTCACCGATTTCTACTGAATTCTGGAGGCATTGCGTGTCAAAAAGCGTAATTCAACGCCGCGCTTTGCCTCATTACCAAAGCGAGGAAATGAAAATACTAAATATTACAGTCGAGGCCACGAGTGGGAATCGAATCCAAAACCAGTAGGCTTACAGTCAGTCAGTCTTTCTCTACCCACTTGGCAAGGCGGGTGCAATATAAAAAAAAATACACATCGATATTCACATCCGTTTCAAAACCATCACGTTCACTGTCATCGTCCAAACATTTTTTTTAAGAAAAAAAAAACAAAAAAAAACATCATTCATACAACTTGGATCGATGACTTACAGCCAAAACTATTCAAAGCCCAAAGTATTAGCCTAAGATTTTTACTTAATTTTTCAACTCTATATCTTAGTTTCATAGAAATAGGATCTATTGCATACAAACATATATTTTTTTTATATTTTACAGTGATTAATAGTACCAACCGACGGTAGCCAAGTTTTTTATGCGTCCGGCAAAGGCCTTTGAATTTTATTCATTGATCATAATATCAAAATGTCTCATTATGGACGGTAGTTTGATTAAATCTAATTCGATATCGATATTATGATTCGATTGCTTGGAATTTTTATTCGTTTCTTTGGTTATTGATCTAATTAGTTGGTTTGGAAAATCGATATTTATTTGTATTTAGATTATCTGTGAACATAATATGTAACATTATATAATTAAAATAAAGAACTTGTGAGAGTTTGTTTTAGATTTAAAAAAAAATCCACTATATTTTTGTTTATATTCCTAGCTAGTATTTACTATTTAATTAGTTTCATATGACCATTCTAAGTATGCGAGATAACCCTGACCACAGGAACAGTGGGTTACATCGACCAGATTAACATGTTGTTTATTTATTTATTTTACCTACATGCCATGTCACGCAAGTAATAGGGGAAGGTTAGTGTGAAAACATCTTATTTTCTGCCGAATTCAAGAGGCATTGTGGGTTGAGTGGCGGATATCAACGCCGCGCTTTTGTCGCCACTCCAGAGCGTAGAAATGAAAATATTAAATAATTCATTTTCTCCAGTGGGAATCGAATCCTCAACCAGAACTGGATATAGCCTTAGCCTTATAGCCTTCCACAATAAATGGATCCAATACAAAAATATATGTTGAATTCGAGCCGATATTACTTTAAAATAGTGCATTTGACCAAACTAACTCTTTAGATTTATAATATTAGTGTTGATTTAAATATTTCCATAGTAATGGTAACTAAACGAGGTGACTATAATAACAGATTTCCTTAACGTATCACGCTGTAAACAGAATAAAGCGGGGTAGTCAGAGGGAACTTAGAGTTATGACACTCCGTTTCCTTCATAGGCTCCAAGAGCGAAAAAATGACAAAAACATCATTATCCTAAATCGGAATCCATCGCATAGCTGCACCGCGATGGCAGAGAGAAGAAGAAAGAGGGAGAGAGAATTATAAATGGCATGACTGCTAATGATTATTACTATAAAGTAGTACTTAGTAATTATTAGATTTAACTAGTCAAATAAAAATAAAAAGCCTTAATAGGTATTTTAATAAAAAAAAATATAATCTAATTATTTCTACGATATGGCATCAACAAGTAATTACGGTGCGAAGGTAATGTATTGATCAATCAGTGTACTTCCTGAGATCGACTGATTAAACCACTGTTGATATTCTATCGAAGCCTAAGCTACTTAAACACTTTATATAGGGTGTTTGAAAATGTATAATATGTATTATTAGGTAATCTAATCGTATGAAACTTCGTTTTGTCACTTGTACTATTTGCCCTTTCAGTAATTTAGTATATGGATTGGGTGGTGATATCGGTATTGGTCCACTTTGTAAGCCGTATAAAAAAAAATATTGTAATATATAAATATTCTATAATTAAGTTTTTATTCGCAGCGTTGAGTTCCGCCACCTAAGACGCAATGCCTCTAGAATTTGGCGGAAAATGGGTAACGAAGTGTCTAAGCGTAAGGTCTATCTAGAGTAGACAAAGAAAACCTAGTGTTTTGACGTCGTGTGCAGGATTTTTAAGTTTTTAAAATCATCGGTTCAACTAAGCATCTCGACAGCCACTGTAGTGAGTTTTAGCACCTAATCTCATTAACTATTCCAACCAAAACTTGATTTCTCCATAGATTTCTTTAATTCTATAAAAAATATTTGTATATAGCTTAAAACCAGCAAAGACTATTCATTCATATTTATTTTTAAATAATTATAAATTTCAACTATTAATTCTCAATACACCCTGTATACTAGGCACACTACTATCCAGATCTCGATACTCGATAGTGTCTCTTTGATAGATAATCTTTAGAATCGAACAGCGTTCGACGGACCTCACCTTGGCATTAATTTATAACTACATAAAATATTTAAAAATCTAAACAATAATATTAGGTAATAGTTAGTATGGTAATCACTATCAGGGTTGCATGTTTTAAAAATGAAAACGAAGATATTATTTATTTAGTGAATTCAAGAAAATAACAGTTGTCTTGTCCTTTGGGAAGGTACAAAGCTCTGAAGGTAGTCCTGCTGAGAGGAGCCGGCTAGAAACTCCAATTTATTTAATACAATTTGCAATAAATAATATATATTAGTAATTAAATAGGTACAACTATAAACAGTATTTTTAGCTGTATTTAATTACTAGTATAAAACTTTAAATTTCTTAAATTGTACTGTGTTTTTACTCGCTACTTCCACTGGTTGACTGGAAGAGATCTCTTATAGAGATAAGTCCACCTTTGTACACGAAATATTTTTTATGTTTTTGTCTATTATGTACAGTAAAGAATATTATAAATATTTACTCTGGATACAGGTTTTTTGTAATGGTTTTGATTATAATGTGCATATTAAATTTAAATATATAATATTATTATAAAGACCAGTCGAATGTAAACGTGACAGCATATGGGTTCGATTCTCGGTTAAGGAAATGAAAGCTTTTATATTTTTTTACTTCGCTCTAGTAACAGGACAATACGGGGTGTTGAGTTCCTCCACTCAAAATGCAATGCTTGCAGGATTCAGTGGAAAGTAAGGAACGGAAGTATCTTTCTCTCGTTGCCCGTCCTGGTATGGTTAGGATACAGCGTGAAAATATAAAAAAATATAGAGAAAAGTTTGGTTGACCGCACTAATCTCAGAAATTATCAGAATAAAAAAATATTCTGTGTAATAAATTCTTTGATTTTCACGATTATTACACATTGTAAATGAAACTCTTTTAACCGGATTAATCGCGTATATTTTGTATTACACATTTTTGGAAACCCGACATTCTCTTCACCGATGCTTCTCTTTGTTTGACATCGGTCAAACAAAGAGAAGCATCGATGTTAGGGTGAAGGAACACATCTCCGATATCAAAAATGGGCATGTGTCAAAGTCAGCTGTGTGTGAGCACACTATGGATAAACCTAGCCATTACATAAGTTTTGATAAACCCCAAATCCTCGCTAAGGAAAGCAGATATATCCCTAGAATGATCCGTGAGGCTATTGAAATACAAAAACATCCTAATTTCAATATAGAGGACGCCTGGAAGCTTTCTAACTCCTGGGACCCACTTATAAAATCCTTGAAGTCTCAAACCCACCATACCAGAGTGCAAGATATAGTCAGCTCATTCTGCAAGAATCCAGGGCAGTACGCGAAGAAATTAAGAAATCGTTGGCGGTAGTTTGATATAGTAATTATATCAACTGACAGACAAATGCCACCTCAGTCTACCCGTGACCACGGACTACTGCAAAATGTTTGAAACGTCGGGTTTCCAAAAATGTATAATACAAAATATACGCGATTAATCCGGTTAAAAGAGTTTCATTTAAAAATCCTGTGTGTTAGTTACGTGTTCAAACCTTAATAGAGACGCTATTTTGATAAATTAACGTAATTCACAAAACGAGGAATTTGGTTCCATCACTTAACAACTAATATATCTAAATAAGAAGAAGAATATAGTGGCCCAAAAAAAAGGTTCCCTAAGAAAAAAACTGTTAATTTCATTTGAATCAAAAACTCCGATATACTTGAAATAGCTTTTGTTACAAGATTAATACCTTTGCATATTTCACGTCGGTCTTTCGGTCACACTAATGTGGATACAATATAACCTATTTGTATGGACGTTTTGCGATTTGTACGCTCATTTTTCAATATTTAGCTTTTCGGACATCTCCATTAGATGTTTTAGAGGTATTTTTAATGTTATTTTAGTAGAAATGTCGTTTTTTTAATAGTGTCACGCTCTATCACGCACATAGTAAGGTAGACAGAGGAAACCTAGTGTTAAGACACTCCGTTTCATACTTTCCGCTTAATTACGACATTGTATGTCGAGTGACACAAGAGTAAAAAAATGAAAATGCAAATTTAAATAAATATTTAATTTCCTCGATTGTGGATCAAACCCACAATCAGTCGCATTTACAGTCACACCTTGTGCCCCTGCGCCACGACAGATAAGATTATTTTATAAGAATCATTTTTTTTAATAGTTTCACGCATTCCGCAAATAGCTAAAGCAACAGAGCATCTTAACACTAGGTTCCCTCTGACCTAGTGTGAAGATGCTCCATTCTCCATGCAAAACCTAATTGTTGAGATATTGCTTATTGAGCGTCGGATCTCCGCCGCATTTTGTCTTGTTACCACAGCGAAGATATGAAAATAAATTATTGCTTCAAGAAAGAATCAAACCTACAACCGTCGCGTTTTCAGTCAAACGCTGTATCCCACTGTACCGCAACGGCATCTAAATCTATTATTCTCATAAGGTGTGGTCACAACTATATGTACCGAACCAGTTCGAAATGACAAAAAAACATGACGTGAAGCCTTCAATCAAAATAATGACTTTATTTAACATTGACAATAAAATATCGCGCACCCTATTGTGTTCTGTTCGGTATAAGAAGATGAGCTTGACATGTAAGGTAAGGAAGACTAATAAAGACTTTTAGCTTTTTGTACTAAAGATTTTTTTTATAAATTTAATTTAATGTTGAATTTATTTAAATGTGTATGCAATCAATATGATCTATCTATCTATCTATATAATTTTCGAAGTGACAAGTTTTACTATAGAGGCATCCGAATGTAGCTTTAGCTTTATAGGGTAAATTGCTTCAATGACATGTAAGAGCCGCGAGGTAAAAATAAAATATAAATAACATTTTATTTTATATGAGAGAAATAACAAATTCATAGAAAATTTGAACAATAACATATAATAATTACGCAAAAATATAGAAGATTATATATATATTTAAGATACAATTTTAATATATTCTAATAGAACATAGACCATAATAGTTCGTTTACCCTACTCTGTTCCAAACATTTCGATGACACTTAAGCCGACAATACTGATCGGTTCCAATAAAATATCGCATTGAGAGATTCATCCTTAAAGAAACAATGGGTCCCGGGTTCGATTCCGGTCAGTCGAGATTGTTGGATTAAAACTGATTCATATTTATGGTAAGAAAACAAGTAACTGGTTTAGGATGATTCAATGATATTGAATACGAGGTTTATAAATTCAATTATAATTTCATACAATGTATGTATATGAGGCCACCTTTGGCGTAGGCGCGCAAGTGTATGAGTGTAAACGGTTACTACGGTTGTGGGTTCGAAATCCATTCGAAGAAATGAAATATTTATTAAAATGTTCTTTCATATAGGGATATGTTGATAATATTTTTTGATATAGGGAGGTAAAATTAAATAAAAAACGCGGGTTCCCTTTGGACCAGTTACTGCCTATCTGCCACCAAATATCAAGACACCAAAACAATAAATTATTTACAACTTTTTTTAATATAATTGTAACATAGTAACTATGTAAATATTAAACGAAATAATTTGCAGATTTGTTCTACATAACATTTTTTATTTTGTTTTTTTTTTACATAATATAATATAATTTAATAGATTTTAAGTAACTAACTTTAATTGAATAGAATTTAAAATAATTTTAATTTTAGTTCTGCAGATGAAATTAACACAACATACATATTTATATTTTATATTTGTGTAGTTCAAGCGAGCGAATCTACTTATTGGCCGCCATTCGTCATATAACTTAACTTAAGAGTACTTATTTTTAGCTTCACGCTGTATCCCGCATGTGGCGGGATGGGCAGAGCGAACCTACTGTTAAGTGTTCTGTTCCTCACTTTCCACTTTATCTTATCGTTACCAGAGTGAGGAGAAAAACAAAACTTATTCTCTTAAATAGGAATCGAACACACAACCATTGCGCTTACAGCCAAAAAGACATAAATTATAAGTTGTATATACATTTTGACTATACAAGGCTAAATATAAAACCAAAATCCATTTTCCTCCACCATTATTAATACCAAAAGCAAGCTATAAAGACTTTTAAATACAAAAAAAGTATATGTACCCCAATACCACCCTTTTATCCCCAGAGTCAGTTTAATTCCAATGAACGCTCGATATACGGAACACAAGGACGAAGCCATTAGGGGCCCGCGATCTGCTTTAGAAAACAATCGGCAAATGATTCGCGCGGCAATTACAACGAAATGACGATTGGGGCAAAGATTTTGTGTTGGATAGATGTGGCTTATGTTGGGTTTTGGTAACTTTTTTTAAATTTTTTATTTAAAAAAAAATATATAGGATAGTTGTGGCGCACTAGAGTGTGACTGTGAACGAGATAGGTTGTGTTGTGTATCGAGCCAAAGTGCGGCGTTGAGTTCTGCCATTCACAATACTTTCAAAATGTGGCGGAATGTGGGGAGTGGAGTATTTTAACACTACTTCCTCTGCCTCCCCTGCGACATACGAAAATGTTAATACAAAATAATGTCGATGATGTATCCTAAGTTATGTAAATTATATGTATAATTTGTACATACATCAAGAATATATAGCTATCGTAGTGTTGTGGTAGTAGTGGTAGTAGTAGGAGGAGGCGCAGGTTAGAGTCCCGCTACGTTCAAATATTTTTACATTTTCATAATAACTAATTATCAAGACATTGCGTGCTGAGTAACGAAACTCAACGCAACAGTGTTTACGTTACCAGAGGAGGAAATCATCCCTCCTAGAGGGAATTGAATTTACGATTATCGCGTTTACCAGTCAACGCTATGCCGCTGCACCACGACAATATCAATATAACATTTTAAAAAGTACAATTTTGTACAACTTCACCTTCAACAGCCTAAAAAGCAATTTCTGATCAAAAACAAAGTGTCTTAACACTAACTTTTTTGTCTATTCCATTGTTTTAGTTCAAAATGGAGTTTCTATTTAAACTTATCTTTGAACTAAAGGCTGCATGGGGTAGCTGTCATTAATGTAAGTGACTCTCCGTTCGATGTACGTTTTTTGTCTGTCTACTTGATTGATAAAGAAATGGTACGGATGCGACACTGTAGAACCATCTTTTGTGTGAAATTTTCATGGAAATATCAACCCTATTGCTCTCAGTTAAGGTTTGGATTTGAATAGTTTTGGTAACCAACAAAATCGCTCTTTCAAATCAGTTTGAGAATACCTATCAAATAAGCTTTGATTTTATTCTAATAGAATTTTAAATTATTATAGCATTTTTTAAAAATTCGTAAATGTTTTGTTTCTGATTTCTGTAGATCCCGTAATTAGTTAGATTCATGTATTTTTGGGCCAGAAATAGAAGGAATTGGAGAAATGAGTGTTAAAATACTCCGTTACCCAATTTTGTAGTCTCATTACTAATTTTAAATATTAAAATATTGACAGTATCCTATAGATAATATTGATATTATATTATGTATCTTGTATCACTAATTGTAGATGAAGGCCGTCGTGGCGTCGTGGTTCGATTGAGGTGTCTTTACACTAGGTTCTCTCTGCCTACTTTGCTACATGCGGGTAACTGTGAGACTGCATGTGTTTGAATAAAACTATAATAAGTTAAGGACTGAGTCGAGTCGAAACCGTAAACACGATGGTTGTGGATTCAATTCTCACTTAGGGGAATAAAAAAACAATATTTTCGTTTTCTCACTCTGGTTACGAGACAAAGTGAAACGTTGACGTACAAGAATTCAGATGAATCTGGGGAACAGAAGCGTTTTGATAGGCAACGAAGTGTCACAACACTAGGTTACCAAGTTCCCACTGCCTACCCTGCTATGTTCTGGATATAACGTGAAGCTCTAAAAGTTTAGGAAAAAAAAAATTTCAATTGAAATTGCGATTTACTGAAAAAACTTGATAACAAAATTGACAATACAACAAAAGTCACTTGTATTGATACCTGTTATTTATGTCTCCCACGATATCGGGGCGCTATTGAAGAACCTTAGGTTCGATGTCAGGTAACTTTAAAATATATTTTTTTTAGTATAATATAATTTTTTAAATATTTTTCTTTATAAAATTACATTGTGTGATATATTAACACGGATTCGTCGTCGTGGTGCAATAGTACATACAGCCTTGAGTGTAACTTGTTTTGATGAGATAAAGTTTCCCCACTTAACTAAGAAGGTAGTGTTAAGACACTCCATTCCCATTAAGACACTTTCTAAATTCTGGAGGTATTACGTGTTAGCAGGTGCTACTCAACTACGCTTTGCCAGAGAAAATGAATATATTAGATATTTTATTCCCCCAAATGTGAATTGAACCCGTCATGTTTATTATTTTTTTGCTTATACTTCTAGTTCAGTAATAATCGGATCATCACGAAACTTGGCCTTTATATATACCTTATGTAACCATACAATAATATGGCATCATGGAATTAGACTGATGATGGGGCCAGGATTTAAATATTGGAACTTATCAGATGCTACTGGTAAGCCATTCGATTTAATTCTCATATAATTGATAGTTCTAAGCACCATAAATATGTTTCCCATTTAAAAAAAGCGTGTTTATTTTTAAAATACACAAAAAATATGCATATATAATGTATCATATATTTAGTGTCACTTTAATATAATATTATATGTAGAGGTAAATTTTTATTATATATTTTTTAAATTAAATAGCAATAGCAACCATTTCTTCGATAGCACCAAAAACCCATCCTTTTATTATGGAGGCAAATGTCAACCTTTGGATTTTAATAAAAAAAAATCTTTGTGCAAACTGTTTTGTTCAGGACTTAGCTTAAGAGGATTATTTCGACAGTATTCGTTTTTTACTTTCTTAGAATCCTTTGATATGTTGGATCGAAGTAAATTTATTGAAGTATGATATCGGTTCATCGATTTAAGTGTTATAATTATACAAAAGATTTTTTTTACATTGCCAGTTCATTGGCGAAACACAACGCCGTGTACAACGCAATTTCTCTTGTTAAGAGAGCGAGGAGAATACTACACGAAGACAATACTACAGTAATTTATTCTAAATAGGAAATGGGAAATATAACCTACAACCACCTCTTTTGCACTCCACTGAACCACGCCGATTAATGTTTAATAAGATTTAAATTAAGGAAAAGTTAATTTTAACTATTGTATATTTATTTAAAGGGCATCCAGATCGTATTAGTACAAGAGCAAAAAAATCTATCGAAATCAATATAAAATGCAATCATGACTAATAACGGTCTTGGACAATAAAGTTCAATTTGTAAATTGGGATGTTATTTTCTAACTATACGATATTTTTTTTAAACGGCTGTTATAATTATTGTAAACACAAGGCGGCGTTGAATTTCGCGACTCAATCCGCAATATCTCAAGTTTAAACGAATATTTTTAATAAAATGTACTAATGTCATTACAAAATATTTTTCATACGTTTGACGTCTTATTATTTGACAAAGCTTTTATCTACTTTATGGCTTGATCATACTTTATATTCAAGTTTTAAATTTATTATTGTACTAAAAATATCCACATTTCGTTCCAACGTCACGCTTTGTCTTGTTTCCAGTGCGAAGAAATGAAAATAAAATCCTCTCAAGTGAGACTCGAACTCACAACCATCAAATTTCGACGCTTTGGAGCTGAGCTACAACGGTCTCTAACTAGTTTCCTTCTGCTTACGCAATCAAACCAAAAAATGTCCAGGCTTTAGAATGTGTTTGAATGAAATGAAATTAAAAACAAAATAACTTTAATCTTTGTTGTCATGTTTATAAATATCAATACCTTCCAAAAAAGATAGTAAATAGCTTATTCTAATATAAAGTATATTGTTCTTATATCTTAAGATCATACAATTAGCTATTATTACTTAACTAAATTATCGAATGCTTCTAAATAGTCCACATGCGCCGGCGCAGACTTTCTTTAATTTGTAAAAAAACCGCCATCTAGCGCCATCTATTATTATCATTGATTTTACTCAACCACCACTGTGTTTTCTTTTTGCTTTTTATTTACATTATAAAATAATAAAGTATAATCTTTACATCACTATTACGTAATAAGAGATCGTCGTTTTGCACCAGCAATGCACCTGCCAGGCAATGCGACTACAGAAATACTATAGTTTTCAGTAAAAAAGAATTTCACGCTTCAATCTGTATCCTACATGTAGTAAGGTAAGCAGAGAGAGCGTAATGTTAAAACACTCCACTCCACTTTCCACCGAATTCTGGAGGCATTGCGTGTTGAGTGGCGGAACACACACACAACGCCGCGGTTTGCCGTGACACCAATGTGAATAAATAAATAAATAAATAAATAAATAAATCAGCTTCACGCTGTATCCCGCACACAACAGGGTAGGCAGAGGGAACCCAGTGTTAAGACACTCTGTTCCCCACTTTCTGCCGAATTCTGGAGGCATTATGTGTTGAGTGGCAGAACTCACCGCCGCGCTTAACCTCGACACTAGAGCGAAGAAATGGAAATATAAATATAAGTAAATATTTCATCTCCTCGAGAGGGGATCGAACCCACAACCAGTTGAGTTTACAGTCACACTTAGTGCCGTTGCGCCACGACTGGCCTCAAAAAAAATCTGTGTATAAAATATAGTTCTTATCTGGATTTTATTGGACACATAATTTTTTTTCTTTTTTCGTAATATTGAGTGTTGCAAAACAGTGTTATCTGTATAACTAGTAAATTAGGCTGTAGAGTTAGCAATATTCAAATCCTGATGCAAAATTGCCAAGTTGCCAGATGCTAAGGCTATATTTATAAATCCTTCCCAAGATCGATCTTAGACTTGAGAACGTTTTATAAATACGGACCTAAGACATTCCGAGTGTGAATGAGTTCCACTACTCAACACATAATGTGTTGAATTTGAAGAAGTCAACGGAGTGTCCTGATATTAGGCCTACTCTGCTTTACGGCAAAACACCAATTAAGACCTACAATCAAGACCTACAAAATAGATATTCCACAGCCTGATGAGTAAAAACTTTAAATATATTTCTGATAGCAATATAACTTAAAACAAAAAAAACCAAGTAAACAAATAAAGTAAAGTCCAAACACAAAACGATAAATCGAAAATAAAATGGAAAGAACGTAATTACAATAGCGTACAGATCGACGGAATCGATGGCGGCTCCTTTGACGAAGATGAACTTTGTGTAAAGGTAGTTCTATACTGTTTTACTGTTGATTATTGTTATAGTGTTAAATAAAATGTATCCCGCACACCGTAGAGTAATCAGAGGGAACCTTTAAAACACTCCGTTTCCCACTTTCCGCCGAATTCTGGAGGCATTGTGTTGAGTGGAGGTACTCAACGCCGCGCTTTGCCTCGACACCAGAGCGAAGAAATGATAATATAATTTTAAATAAATATTTAATTTCCTCGAGTAGAGATCGAACTCACAGCCAGTCGTGTTGACTTTCTCACTTTGAGCCAATGCGCCGCAACTGGCCTCGCAGTGTTAATATTTGCTATGGCGCAGTGACAGTGAATTCAATTTAAATTTTAGATTTAAAAAGTAAATATTTCCTGATCAATGGTAGAGTCCGGCACGTAATGTCCTCGAAATGGAAAAAAAGAAGAAAGAATATTCAGTAAATTGTAGGTAAAATAAATCTACTATTAGGACACTCCGTTCGAGACGCACTGCCCTTTTTTGAGGTATTGGGCTTTGAGTGGCGGAATATAAGGCTACGTTTTGTCACCAGAAATAAAAATAATTAATTTCCTCAAGTGGAAATCGAACTGTCACACGTCGGGTTTACAGTCAGACATTGTGCTGCTGCACCATAATGGCCTCATTGATACTCATTTGTACATACTCGTATATACCTTTGACAACATTTTACTGTTTTTATGATATATTTATTATTTTTGGGGTTCAGTTTCACTATATTGGTTGTATCACATAAAAATAATAATATATATTTTCAAAATTATATACAAATATACATTTACCAAAATCGATAACTTTAAAACCAAACATCAATTTCAACTAAACTCCTTGTGTAATCCAGTGTCTACTCACCTTAATCAAGCACTTGTAGCCAATATGTGTTGTTATAACTCAATACACTTACAACCCAATACAACCCTAACCAGCAACAAAATAGAGTTCTAAATAGTAAAACCCTATTTCAATATAACTCTTTTTGTATACAAACCAATATTTATAGTATTAAGATGAGAAAAAGACAGATATCGCGATCTGGATAGGAGTAAAAGTGATGGAGATGACGCCAAAGTAAAGTAAAGACAGGTAGCTCCCAGCAATTACCTTTATTTCGGTCTAGATGTAATTTCGCTGGCCATTTTCCACTATACGGCTCTAATTAGGCAGTAATCGAATTGGTGGGGTTTTGTCATTATTATGATTGAGGATGATACACTAATAGAGATTAAAATGTGGTAAAATAATTGTTTAGCGAAAATAGAATAGATTGGGTTTGTTTGTTTGTATGTTTTTATATTGTTTTCGTATAAGACTATATATTATTCTTAAGTATTTTTTAATGTATATTTTATTATGATCAGTTTCAAAAGGCAGAGGAAATATAGTGATAAGAATTGGTGTCTTATTCACCACTTTCCGCCAAATTTTTCGAGGCATTGCGTGTTGATTGGCGGAACTCAACGCCGGGCTTTTGCCTTGGTGCCAATATTTTTTTTCCCTCGAGTGGGAATGCCCCCTGTGCCACGACGGCTTCATATTTTTATTATATAAATATACAAAAATGCATAATATTTATTATTCGGTAAACAAATGGTACCTTATACTTAACTTAAACACACACACACATTTTTTGTGTAAAATTCCTATCAAGTCTCCAATTTTCAATGTGTCTTATTTGTTAGTTGTTAGTTGTAGGTTCGATTTGTATTGTGTCTTAAGAATAATCGCCTTTGAATTTTACCATTTTATACAGACTCGCAGAAACAATCATAATCTAGCACCTATAGTGCTTTAAAATTAAATAAAAAAATATATTTTCTAATTAGTTTCTAACATATTTTTTTATACTTTACATTTCTGCATATCACAACTAAGAATAAATTATATCAATAATTTATTACTTTACAATATACGAGTTACCTTCGTGTCACGGTAGACGCTGGTTCGAATCCCCTTTAGAATGAAGTAGAAATTTTGTTTTTTTTATTTTACCAGTCTGGTACGGCGACGATTCTTACCTATGTTGGTTTCTACGGAGTGTCTTAACACTAATTTAACTCTGCCAACCCAGCAATTTATTAAAAATGCGTGAAAGTAACTACCTCTCTTCTCTCTAACCTGACGTCAACGACCCACCTGACAGATTTAACTCAATATCATCTCAAAATTTTATTATACTAATGTCACGAAACCTCTTTATCTTAGAAAAATGATACACGAGAGACAAATAACGTATTCGTGACGAGTTCTCCAAAAGAGATATAAATCTAGTTGTTCGATAAGATGTGAACAAGAGTAAGAATTTAATACATTACATTATGATGCATTACAAAAAAAAATGTTTAAAAAAAATATGAAAATTAAAAAAAAAAAAAAATCAAATGATTAATTTTAAAAGCCAGTCGTGGGCACAAAGTGTGACTGTGAATGCGACAGGTTGTGGGTTCGATTTCCACTCGGGGGAATGAAATATTTAATATTATCTTTTCTTCGCTATGATAACAGGGCAAAGCGCGTTAAGTTCCACCACTCAACAGGCAATGCCTCCAAAATTCAGCAAAAAATAGAGAATAGAGTATCTTGGAGTGTCTTTCTCTATATATACCGATATAAAGAATTGTGCGAGATACAGCGTGACACTAAAGCGAAATATCTCTTTATAGGACCAATGCTACATTTTTTCCCAATATTAACATTATTCTTTTTTTAAATAATTGTACGAATCGAACCCATGGTCGTAACGACATAGTCTTGATGGAGTTACTTAATAAGTAAAAAGTATGAAAAAAATTGACACCTTCACACAGCATCTAACTATAAACGCGTTTGTAGATTCGACTCCCACTCGAGGGAATAAATTATTTTCAATTTCTTCCTCTGGTACAAGGTAAAGCGCGGCGTTGAGTTCCGCTACTCAACAGAAAGAAATGTATATGAAAAAATGTAGTAGGTACTATTAGGTCAAATTAGGACTTTTCCACATAACCAGCTTCTCCTTCAAACTCTTTGAAAGTTTGAAACGACCCTTAGAAGAACGTTGAAACAATACGGCACGGATTGTACTTAAGATCGACCAGATAAAAATTATGGTATATTTTATTAAAATTTATGTCTTATTTGAACTTCTGAGAATTTATTAATCGGCTAATATGAATTCCGTGTGTGTTTTTCTTTGTAACAATATAAATCTGATGCAACGACGCGGCTACTAAAGCAGTACCAGGATCGAAGTAATTGATTTGGGATGAATCGTGATTTATGATTCGTTTCTTATGTTAGTCGGAGTGTGAAGTAAATCATGTATGAAATGTTTATTTAAATAAATTTATTTATACCTATAGTTTATTTTTTATTTCTTTAAAACTGGTTTTATTTTATTTAAAGACTTTTTGATGTAAAGGCTTGGATTTTATTTTTAGATTTAGTTGATACTATCGTACATATCGAGGGTCTTTAAAACGTTTTCCTCAGATTTAACCCTGTGTAAAAAAAATCCTGGAGCTGTCGTGCTGCAATGGGACAGCGTGAATGTAATGGTTCTGGAATCAATTTCCACTCGGAAAAATAAAACTTTTTCTTTTCTCCACTCTACTAAGAAGATAAAGAACATATCTAAAAAAATGGACAATGATTGGAAAACATATTATTATTATTATTAATTAATACTTTATCACACCAACATGATCAAGCACAAAAGGGGGAAAAAAATAGAAAGAAAAACATTGGTGTAAGGGCGGTAACATAGTGTCTTAACACTAGATACATTCCTCTGTTTACCCGGCTATAAGCGGGACAAACAGTAAAATTAAAAAAAAATCACATTTACAGATTAAAATAAAGAAATAAATAATCAAATACTATTTAATTAAACACTTTTGAACACAAATAAATTATTTAAAAGCAGCACAAAACCAATAAACTATACATTAACCATAAACCATACAAGGTGATCTATTAACACTCAGGAGCGAAGGCACGGTCCAAACGACCTGTATGGATTTAAAATTTATTTCTATATTACAAAACACGAAACTCCTGATTTATAACTATATTTGATGCCGATCAAAAATGCACTTTAAATACAGGATAGAATGGGAATACTAAATTTGTAGGACCAAAGATTATTTCTTATAACGTAAGGAAATAAGGGATTTTATATCTTATACCATATATTTATTTGAGGCCGGTCGTGGCGCAGCGGCACGAGGTGTGACTGTGAAATCGACTGGTTGTGGGTTCGATCCCCACTCGAGGAGACGAAATATTTACTTAAATTTATATTTCCATTTCTTCGCACTGGTGTCGAGGTTAAGCGCGGCGTTGAGTTCTGCCACTCAACACGCAATGCTTCCAGAATTCGGCAGAAAATGGGAAACGGGAGTGTCTTAATACTAGGTTCCCTCTGCCTACCCTGCTGTGTGCGGGATACAGCGTGAAGCTGATTTAATTTTAATTTTTTTTACCATATATTTAGAGGTTGCGTTTATTTTTTATGGATCCGTATAAATTGTAGCGTGCCAGGTATTCTTTACACGTGGTGGGTCTGTAATAATTAAATATCCACACGGTTTGACAAATGAGAGAACACGGCAGTTAGGATGCGGTGTTTGTGAACTCGGGGTCCGAACGACCGGTTACAGAGCCGTTGAATGTTCAAATGTTTAGTATTTATAAGCTATTTGTAACGTTTATAGATTGGTTTAGATAACGTTTTTAATGTTTATTTTTATCGTATATTAATTTAATTTATTTAGTTAATGTGCTAAGGCCGTTGTAGCTCAGCTGCACGAGCATGGGACTGTAAACACGATGGTTGTGGATTCAGTTTCCAATCGTGGGCATGATGTATTTAATATTTTATTTCTTCACTTTGGTAACAAAATAAAACGTGGCGTTGTGGCGTCTATAAAGACCTAACTGACAAGTGATACAAGAAAAAAAAATATGGTTACCATTCGTCTAACAAAAGTGGAAAAATATTAAATATTGTAACACTCAACCTGATAATACAAATAATCATATTATTTGAGTTCTGCCACTCAACCCGCAATGCCTGCAGAATTCGGCAGAAAGTGGGGAACGGAGTGTCTTAACACTAGGTTCCCTCTGCCTACCCTGTTGTGGGCGGGATTCAGCGTGAAGCTCAACCTAATTATACAGCTAGAGTATACCTAAACATAATTTTCATATAAATGTTCATATTCATATAAATATTAATCAATTTTCAATTTAAGATGAATCTCATTCACATTTGTGTCCTGTTCTAGAGACACACCCACGTTGGCTAGGAAGGTTAAACATTAGCATTGTTCAGCAGAAATGTTCTGGAAAAGCCCAATTTAATAATTTATAAAAAAAACGAAATCATAAAAATTGGGGCCGTCGTGGTGCAGTGGCAGGAGCGTCTAACTGTAATGCGACGGTTGTGGGTTCGATCTCCAGTCGGGAGAATGAATTATTATTTCATTTCTTTACTCTGGAGGTAAGGGGAAAAGCGTAGCGTTGAGTTCCGCCACCCAACACGCAATGCTTCGAAAATTAGGCGGAACGAGCGGTGGGGAACGGAGTTCAGACATCTCAGAACACTAGGTTCCTTTTGTTTACTATATGCGGGATACAGCGTGTACGACTAGTTACATATATAAGGAAACATCGATTATAAAAAACTAACAAAATCAATTTATTTTATATTATCATCTAATTTAATGTTTTCATATTCCACTTCTCGAACAATACATTACTTGCTAAGTAACATACCAGACAAAAGAAAATAACCCAGAATCGAACCCACAACTACTTTGTATACAGTCAGACAATGTTTAACTATATCACGCTGCCGATTGTGGTCTTATTTTTTAAATAAAAAAAAACATATTCAGGCTGTATCCCGCATACAGCAGTGAAACCAAACAAAGAGGGAACCTAGTGTTAAGACACTCCATTCCCCACTTTCTGCCGAATTCTGAAGACATTGCGTGTTAACTGGCAGAACTCAACGCCGCGCTTAATCTCGACACCAAAGCGAAGAAATGGAAATATAAATTTAAGTAAATATTTCATCTCCTCGAGTGGGGATCGAACCAACAACCAGTCGGTTTTACAGTCACACCTCTGCCGCTGCGCCACGACTGGCCTTTTTAGTTATTATTATATAATTAGAATTTAATATGTTTTAATGTTGTATCTTCTAGTACTAATAAATCTTAGGCCTCACGTGGTGGTCACCTAGGTCACCCTGGGCTTACCTTTATATCAGGCTTTGTGCGAGAAATTGATCACGCTGCACTATCAGAAACAAAAGTACTCTTTGAATACAGCGAAGTAAACATATGAGCATTTTAGCTGACTTTTAAAGAAAAGGAGTTATTCTTTTAGTACTAGCTTTTAGCTGGTTTGTCTTCGTTTTTTTTTTGTGGATATACCGAGATAATCTAGTGTAAAGACACTCCTCTCTTTACTTTCTCTCTATTTTAGAGACGTTGAGTGTTGAAACTTAACATTATGATTAAAATATTTTTTTAGGTATTTTTTTAAGCCTAATTCGAACTTACAACCATCGCATGTAGGAAAACATCACTTTCGAGAAATAAAAATAAATTAATCAGCTTCACGCTGTATCCCGCACACAGCAGGGTAGGCAGAGGGAACCTAGTGAAAGACACTCCGATCCCCACTTTCTGCCGAACTCTGGAGGCATTGCGTGTCAAGTGGCATAACTCAACGCCGCCTTTTGCCTCGACACTAAAGCGAAAAAATGGAAATATAAATTTAAGTAAATATTTCATCTCCTCGAGTGGGAATCGAACCCACAACCAGTCTGTTTTACAGTCACTCTTTGTGCCGCTGCGCCACGACCGGCCTCTTTCGACTTTCGAGAATATTGCACTAAATCAAAAATATAGCTAAATGCACTCAACAACACAAACATAAAAATGAGTCACTAAAAATTCAAGCGTGATTTCTCACACCTCGCTCCCTTGTCACTTATCATTTTCAAAGGACGAACGTTTGTTTCATTATTTTTTGTCGATATTCCGCCGTTACAGTCGAATGCATTTCGCTACCGCGCCTTAATCGAATATTAACAAATAAACCAACTACTGTCCTTACCTCTACTTCTTAAAGTTCAAAAAATCAACTTGTCCTTAACGTATTGAGATTAAAGCAATATTTTTAGTGATTTCCTTCACGTTTCAATGCGCACGCGCACCCGTTCATGCATATAATATTCCTGATATATCTGTATATATATGTCAATTTGACACTTCTTTTTGTTATAATCTGTTGAGATGTTGACGTTTAATGACAGATAAATTAGTGAGTAACCGTCTAACTATTTAATAACATATGGCCCGATTTATTTATTTATGCGGTGGTCGTGGGTTTGAAACTCACTCAAGGGAATATTTAAATTTGTTATATAGAATCGTTAGTCTTTGATAAAATTCTCTAAATTAAGATAAATCTCCTCCAACTAAAATCTAATGTATGTGTTTTAAACTTTTCTTATTGATAAATAATATAACTAAGTATTCTCTGATCATGTTTTAAAATATATCTAATTTTCACGTCGTTCGCATCGTTTTAGTTCAGAAAAAAATAAATTTAATCAAATTAGCTTCACGCTGTATCCCGCACACAGCAGGGTAGGCCGAGGGAACCTAGTGTTAAGACACTCCGTTCCTCGCTGTCCGCGGAGTTCGTTTGCGTGCATTGCATTGCGTGTTGAGTTGCGGAACTCAACGCCACGCTTTGACACCAGAGCGAAGAAATGAAAATATAAAAAAATAAATATTTTATAAATAAACACCAATTGAATTCGAACCCACGACCGTCACTTTCAGTCACGCAATGAGGCCAACTGACGCACTACAACTCTATAACAATAAAACTAAATACCTATTTAATATAAAACATTCATGCTACTATATAAATAAAAAAAAATACAAGACAAATGTTGCCGCGTAGAAAAAAAACATGTATTTTCGATGTCACCGCGGGTCGTCTTTGTGTCCTGGATTGACAAGAAATGTGGACACCCAGGCTTGGACTTGAAGAAGACATGCATTAAAGCAGCCATTATTGTAATTCAAAGTGGACATTATAAAATACGATTACGGTATAATTGGGAGATTATAATATTTATAAAAATAGATTATAATATTTATAAAAATAATTATTTTTTATTTCCGAGAGCGGCCAGTCGTGGCGCAGAGGCACAAAGTGTGTCTGTAAATCGACTGGTTGTGGGTTCGATCCCCACTCGAGGATATGAAATATTTACTTACATTTATATTTTCATTTCTTCGCTCTGGTGTCGATGGGGAAGTTGAGTTCCGCCGCTCAACACGCAATGTCTCCAGAAATTGGGGGAAAGTGGGGAACGGAGTGGCTCAACACAAGGTTCCCTTTGCCTAGCCTGCTGTGTCCGGGATACAGCATGAAACTGAAAAAAAATATATTTCCGTCTCCCAAACATCAAATCTGATTAGAAACACTGAAGAAATAAAGCATAAAGATAGAGAGAGAGAGTGACCTAACACTACTATTATTTTGTTTAATGTGCAATAAGGAGGAGAAGTTAGTAAGAAAATAATATATTTATTAATCGCTAATTATAATAAACTAATATATCGATTTTTTTAAATTTATTTATTATATAAAATTGAAGTGTCTTTCTGTCTTTATTCTGTCTATATCTGTGATTAACTGTATCTTTTCAAGTGTATGTACTAATTTAAACGATACTAGAACACAAACAAACACTTTTAAAGTCATTATCTGTCTGTATGTCCAGGTTAATCTCCGGAACAGGTGAATTTACCTACGTTGAAATAAAGGAATTATAAAATATTAAGTCATTACCGTCGTTAAATATATATTTTAAATTAGGATTTTTTGTTATGTTGAATAAAACATGTTTTTTTTTTATTTAGTCCTATAATCATTAAGGCATTTAAAGGGTTAACAAGTACTAAGAAGTTTAAATCACAATTTGAACTAAAATTAAAATATGCAAACAGTAATTAAAATTAAAATCAAATTTAAAATCTATATGTTATTTACTTAATGAGGCCATCACAAGCACTTGTAAGTCAAATCAAGTTTCAAAATGTAAGTAACGTCAGTCTAGAATCTAGATATTAAAAGCGAGAAACTCTGACAAAAACCACCAATTTTTTAAACGCCATTTCCTTTAACTTGGACCAAAAAATAAAATACCATTTAAGTACTAAGTGACGATTATTACCTCGCATACTGATTTCGCGTTTAGTAATTTCTATATGAATTAAATTTATTATGTACATTCGTATTTATGTGTATTGTTCTTTGGAAATGTCAATTTTTATGGTAAATATGGTTTGTGTTATTTAGTTTTATTGCTGGAGCCTTTTGCAATATTGGTAATATATTGTCAGAAGTAAGTTTCTTTTATCTTCCTTGTATCCCACGCATAGCAGGGTAGCGGGAACCTGGGAACCTAGTGTTCAGACACTCTGTTCCTATTAAGATGTTTCCGTTTCCCACTTTCTTCTGGAGGAACAGATCTTTTGCCTCGTTATCAGAGCACCTCGCTCTGATGATAAAAATGATAATATTAAATATTTCATTTCCTCGACTGGGAATTGAACCTACAACCTGTCTCGTTTACAGTCGCACGTCCACGTCAAGTTTTTTTATTTTTATTTCAGTGGAATCACGTCTGCATGTAAACGCGATAGCTGTGGGTTTGATTTTCATAGAGGATACATTGGTTTCATTATCCCGCTAGACAAAGTGCAGCGTTGAGTCTCGCCAATTGGGAATAGATTGTAAGCATAGTTAATTCAGACATCTTTAACTTCTACAAGATGGTGAGATTTTTTGTTTTATTTTTTTTATAAAAAAAATGAACAGTACCTATCTACTCTTGTTTTATAATCTCAAATAAGTACAATATTGTAGGTAAAAATATGTGATTAATTTTATAAATAAATACCGATTTGAGAACAAAACCTTGGGTTTTTATTTTTTTTACTTTTTAAATTTTTTTATTTTATTACTTTTCCCAACATGTGTAGCGAGTAATTAATTTCAATTTATTTCTATTAATTTAATTATTCACATTTATCAAATAATACGGTTATTATTAATAATTTTGTTAAGTTATTAATAATTTTTGATTAATCAAATTTACCGTAACATATACCTACATAGCCTATTACTGCGACATCGCCCGCGTGGTCGCTATGGAAATAACTTAGAGATGTGTGTGATACATACATACTTAAACACATACAAAACTATTAATGTAAAATAAGATAACAAAATATTATAAAATATATTTTTTTCATTATATTTTTTCTGAGGCTAAGCGCGGCGTTGGGTTCTGCCACTCATCACGCAATGCTTCCAGAATTCAGCAGAAAGAGGGGAACGGAGTGTCTTAACACTAGATTCCCCCTGCCTACCCTGCTGTGTGCGGGATACAGCGTGAAGCTGACTAATTAATTAATATTTTTTCCAATTTAAGCCAGTAGTTCCTGAGATATATCCATAAGAAACGCAAATTAACATCGTTCAAGTTGATAATTACTTATTACATATATGCACTTTTATTACCTTTGTAATCCTAAATCTATGAGTGTTTAAAAATATTTATTGTATTTAGGCCGTGGCGGCACAGCGGTGCAGCGAATGACTGACGGTAGCGAATTCAGTTCCCGCTTGAGGTAATGAATTATTTTCATGAACTCGCTCTGGTAAAAGGGCAGAGCATGTCTTAAAGTTCTCGTATGTTCTGAAAATTGAATGATGCGAGAGGAACGGAGTGTTTAAACACTACCCTGCTACACCGTGAAGATTTTATAAACTTGATCAATAAACCAAAAAAATAGATATTACCCACGTACTAATAAAAAATTCATCAAAAATTTCCAATTATGTGACATACCAATAAAAGTATTATATTGCGAGACGGGAACGCGATAGCATAGAACGAATTACCGGAAAGGGGATGAAATGGGGGGAGGGAGGAGGAGGGGGGTGAAACGGGAGCATTTAAAAAAGTTTGATTGGAGAACAGGCGAAACTTTTGATTGTATCCTGAAGGTTCGAGATCGTATAAATAAATATATTCGAAATATCTGTCTTTGCATTTTATTTGCATATTGTATTCTATATCCTATTAAAAACATATTTTTTAAAAAAATCTATATGCAATCTCAAATCAGGCCTTCACTGATATAGGTAATTAACTAAAATAAAATTAAATTAGATTCATTTCATTGCCGAGTTCTAGAAGCATTGCGTGTTGAGTGGCAGAACTCAACGCCGCGCTTAACCCTGACACCAGAGCGAAGAAATGGAAATATAAATTTAAGTAAATATTTCATCACCTCGAGTGGGCATCGAACCCACAACCAGTCGGTTTTACAGTAACACTTCGTGACGCTGCGCCACGACTGACCTCGAACCTGAATAGTAGGTAGTTTAAAGAAAATTAATTCCGTCATTATTTTATTCGTACAACACTAGGTAAATCTATGTATAAAATGCAACACACACTACACTTTTTCCCTAGCAGGGGTGACAGGAGAAACCTAGTGTTAAGACTCACTCTCACTCCGTTCCTCACGTTCGACCTGTACACCAGACGCTGCTTGTTGGAGAGTGGATTTTGTAGTCTACCAGACGTTTGGAAAAAAACTATGAGTAAAGAAATATTCTCTACTATATGAAGTCGAAGCGTATTAAAGGGAAACAGAATTTCTTAACACTACCTAGTGTTAAGAAATTCCGTTTGCCTCCCTCGTATCTTGCTGTGTACAGGATATGGGGTGAAGCTGATTTTCACTATATAAAATAAAGGGTCCATTTTGTATATTTTTAAGTATAAAGTAAAGAAGAAACAAAAAAAACCGATTTAGCGAATCTATAAGTTCATAAATAAATATATATAAATATAACGAACAACTAAATGAAAATTTCAATCTAATTTATAATACACTCTACTCTCCTAGTACAAAACAATATAAACATTTTTATGTTATCTGTCTGTCGATGCGAGCCAATCTAACTTTGTCGAGATGAAACAACACATTTATAGCGTTTACTAGTGTTGTCGTTCAACTAAAAAATGTGGGTAAAGATCAAAAATCTATAAATATCCATATAATTAGACATAGTGAGGCGCAGGAGTTGTGGTGCAGGAGCATAGGTGTGTGGCCGTAAGCGCGACTTTGTGGGTTTGATTCCCATTTGGGGAGACGAAATGTTTATTATTTTCATTTTCTGCTGCTGGAAGAAAAGTGTGCCGTTGAGTTTTGCCACTTCACTCGCAATTCTATTAGAATTCGGTGGAAAGTGGGAAACGGAACTGTGTCAATGGGAACGGTATATCTCTACATGAGGTTCCCAAGTTTCCTATGTAATGGATACAGCGGGAAGCTAAAAAAATTGTACATATCAGGGGCACAGTATGTGTCAGTAAACGCGACGATTGTGACATCGATTGCCATTAGAGTGAGTGTGAGTATTTTTAATTCCTTGTTTTGGTAACAAGATAAAACGCGGCGTTGAATTTCGCCACTCAACATCAATTATTGTATCAATTTTATTAATAACGTATCGAAAATTGGGTATTGGAGTACCTACTCCTCATAAGGGGACTTAGTAAAACCAATATACCATACATGTATGTATGATGTAAAAATTAATTCAATATTAATAAATAGTATTTTATTTAAAGGCCGGTCGTGGTGCAAAAAATATATTTTTCTTTACTGTCAGTAACATCTTATTTTAAGTTTTTAATGAAATATACTTGAACTCTATGTAAGAAAATAATTATTTAGTGGTCGCCAAGACATCAGAAAATTTTAATGACAGGGATTAAAACAACAAATAATAAACAAAAAAATAATGTGAATATTAATATTATATTATTATTTAAGACTCAAAAGTAATAAATATTTAATGTAAACTCACTTAGAACAGATAACCTACCACAACCTTAACTAACAAATCATTTATCTGTGTTTACAAACAAAACACACCAAATTAAAATTCTTATGTTTTTATAGCTTCACTTAAGCAACTACCAATATATTGTGACTTGAGTGGCAACATTGCATTTTTAGAAAATAAAAATATTTCATACATCTAAGTGGAAATCGAACCCATGACCGTCTCGCTTACAGTCCGATACTGCGCTACTGCGCCACATTGGCTGAAATGTTGATATAAATAAATAAAAAAAATAATCAGCTTCACACTTTATCCTGCACACAGGTCGGTAGGCAGAGGTAACCTAGTGTTGAAATACTCCGTTCCCCACTTTGTGCCGAATTCTGGAGGCATTGCATGTTGAGTGGCAGAACTCAACGCCGCGCTTAGCCTCGACACCAGAGCGACGAAATTTAAATGTAAATTTAAGTAAATATTTCATCTCCTCGAGTGGGGATCGAACCCATAACCAGTCAGTTTTACAGTCACACTTTGTGCCGCTGCGCCACGATTGGCCTCAGATATAAATAAATAATCTATATATTTATTAAAGTCACGGGCAGGTGTTCAATTATAAATTAATTAGCAACTGTCAAATATTGATGGAGGTTGTGTTCTTATCTATAGGTAATATTTATACTTTGATAAGATCTCGATATTTTATAATATGTTACTTCTTATGAAGTCTCGTGGTGCAGTGCGAAACGTCGATCAACGCGATCGTTGTAGATTCAATCCCCACTCGAGGAAATTATTATATTTAAATCTATTTATTGCATTGCAAATATTACTTTTTTATTTCAATTTTGTCGAATCAATTGTTTTAAAATATTATAACTTTTTTTTATTTATGAACCGATTTTTGACATTAGCGTGCACAAACGTACAAACAGATATATAAAAAATTAAAACAAAACATTTTTTTGAATTCTGTTTTTTATAAATGCCCCCAATTACAATTTTATTTCTTCCATTTCCCAGGTAAAGACAAAGCGCTGCGTTGAGTTCCGTAAATCAACAGCAATATCACATGTCATATGCGGAAAATGAAGACCGGTGAGCCGTAACACTAAATTCTCTGCCTGTCCTACTGTGTATCGGGGTAAAACTGTTGGAGCTTATATATCTATAGTAGGTATAAATATCAGCTTCACGCTGTATCCCGCAGGAGAGGCAAAGGGAACCTAGTGTTAAGGCACTCTATTCCCCACTTAGGTACAAAAAATCTAAAGAAATTTGTTTATTTAGTACTATAGATACCTACAAAAAATACATATATAAAAAAATATAAACATTTAACTTCTTAGGTCAGATATTTCTTACAATTACTACAATATTACATGGACATTCTATAATTCAATGCACCACACATGGTCTTGATTCCATTCAGAGCGGCGCGTAACACCCACGCACTCAGGTTTGTGAAACGTATAATAATTTTGATTAAAAATGTTTTTTTTACTGGGGCCACTCGTGGCGCAAGGGCACAAAGTGTGACTGTAAAACTGGTGTGTGACTGGTTGTGGGTTCGATTCCCCACTCGAGGAGATGAAATATTTACATTTATATTTCCATTTCTTCGCTCTGGTGTCGAGGCAAAGCGCGGCGTTGAGTTCTGTCACTCAACACGCAATGCCTCCTGAATTTGGCAGAAAGTGGAGAGGGGAGTTCCTTAACACTAGGTTACCTCTGTCTACCCTGTTATACGGTTAAAACCCTAAATGTTCTTTAAATACATAGAACCCAATATTTTATTGAGAAAAAGATATATTGAAAGTAAAAACTAACTTAGCCCCAAGCACAGCCCTAGCCCTAACCTCATACCTACATCGCCTACCTCCATATAGTAGAATATCGCGGTATTTTTAACTGAACAGCAACATTTGATTCAGTACACCATTGTGCTGATAACAATGACGTGTACCTACTAATCTATTCTATATTCAACTTTAATTACCTTTATAGGCGAAAATCTTGGAGGCAAACTGTGTATTCAAAGTAGTTTTTTTTTCTAGTGTATTTATTAAAGAAGAAAAATAATTCTTTAGATTTGTTAAAGAGTATAAGGAGCATTAAGATTTTGTTAGTTTTACGCTGCAGTGCGCACTTAAAAAAGTAGGCAGAGGGCACCTGGGAACCAAATGTTAAGACACTCAGTTCCCATTGAGACACTTCCACTCCCCAGTTTCCGCCAAATTGGAGGCATTGCGTGTTGAGTGGCTAAACTCAATGTTTTGCCTCCTTACAAGGACAAGGAAATGAAACTATTAAATATTTAATTTCTTTGAGTAGGAATCGAACCCAAAATTTGTCACGTTGTCAGTCGCACGCTTGCCCTGCACCACAACTGACCTCTGCCACTGCGCCACGTCTGGCTTTGTGACTAGGAACTAAGAACGGGCAGTGATTAAGAACGGAAAAAAGAGATTTTCTATTGTACGTCTTAAAGTCTACGTTAGTTGTGACGACTGGTCTACATAATATAATCGTTTAAATTAAGAATATCGTTTATATTAAGAAAATATCGCACTCGGGCAGCGCCTCACTAAAAACTCAAACTGAAATGAGATCTTTCATATATTCACTCTGAAATGAGAAATGCGGCGTTGAGCTTCCCCGCTCAACACACACTATCTTGAAACTCATTTTTAGTTTCACGCTGTATCCCGCACATAGCAAAGTAAGTAGAAGGAACCTAGGAACCTAGTGTTAAGACACTTACGTTCCCCACCCTCCACCGAAGAATGATATTCTTATTCCTGCATTTATCACTAACGTTGTCTGGATTTATTCATATGTCATATATCATACATACATTTGATGACTCGCCAGCTCCTTTCATAGAGTACGCTCTTTATTCGCATATAAGAGTATAAATCAATGGAACTAAGCTGTATTGTGAACTTATTATGTTCTCTAATCCTTTAAGAGGTCTTACTTCTGACAGAAGAAAGGTAGTATAGCAGGATTTTTGAGATGAATCTTATATTTGTAAAAAATTGTTTCACGAGGCAAAGCGCAGCTTTGAGTTCCGTCAGTCGATATGCAATACCTCCATTTGGCAAAAAATGAAAAAGGATTCCAGGTTCTCTCTACTTACCCTGTCATGTGTGGAATGCAGCGTGAAACTAAAAAGCAATAGGTATCAGGGTAGGCAATGGAAAAAATGAATTTCTTCACTTATAAATATTCCTATTATACAGCAAAGCGAGACAAAGCGCGGCGACCCCCTTCCGTATCTCACTAAGCAATGTCTCAAAAATTGGACAACAGATATTTAGCAAAAAACAATTTTTTTCTTACATTCAATTATTTTTCAATTAAAATATAGCGTCTTTAGTCCACATGGGAAGGGTTATTTAAAAAATTTAAATAGATACTACAGCTTCATCTAAGTTTTCCTACATACTATCACTAAACAAACAAATCATCTTTAATTATTTGAAGTCACCACTTGACTCGATACGACACCAACTTTTGTCATATACCCATTCATTCTTTCTAACGTATGACAAATTACATACCATATAAGGATGATTGGTATCATAATGATTTTCTTAGTGATTTTTAATTGTTATAAATGATCTATAAAAATGATCTATAAGAGCTGAATAAAAGCGCTTTTATACGGAAGGTGATGAATTAATGAAATAGTAGGATTATAGTGAATGTCTTGAGATAAGTATGTGATTGTGTGCAGGTGTGTTGTGGTCGAACCTTTGTGTTAAAACTGCTTTTGATCTTATGTTTCAATGATATTTTTTTAGTCTGTTGTTCTTTAAGATATTTTTGTAGCTTCACTTTGTATCACACGTAAAGCAGCATAGGTAAAGGGAACCTAGTGTTAAGATAAGTTCCCCACGCAACACTCAATTTTCGAGACATTTCGAGTTTTAGTAGAAGAACTCAATGTCAAGCTTTGTAAAGAAAGCAAGAAAGTAAGAACAATTCAAAATTATTAATATTTTCCTCTACCTACCACTGAAAAATGCACGAAGCAAGCAAAAACGATTATTTTTTAGCCCCACACAGTTTCCCACATAAAGCAGATTTGTCGGAGGGAACCGGGGAACCTAGTATTAAGATTCTCCGACACCATTGTCATTAATTCTTCCATTTTCCACTTTCCACCAAATTTTGGAGCTCTACGTGTTGACTGACAGAACACACCACGCCTTGCCTCGAGTGGGAATTGAACCCGCAAGCATCTGTAATCTATAAATACATATTTAGACGTTTAAAAAAAAATAAAAATTAGCTTCACGCTGTATCCCGCACACGGCAGGGTAGGCAGAGAGAACCTAGTGTTAAGACACTCCGTTCCCCACTTTCTGCCGAATTCTGGAGGCATTGCGTGTTGAGTGGCAGAACTCAACGCTGCGCTTAACCTCGACACCAGAGCGAAGAAATGGAAATATAAATTTAAGTAAATATTTCATCTCCTCGAGTGGGGATCGAACCCACAACCAGTCGGTTTTGCAGTCACACCTCGTGCCGCTGCGCCACGACCGGCCTCATATTTAGACATACATACATATATTTAGACATACATACATATATTCTAAAGTCATCGCTAGAATATACGGAAATATACGATCTCGTGACCAATACTGAGTCACTAATTACGATCGACGCCTCTCTTGTCTCACAGCCATTAAGCCCAATCTAATCTTGTTAATTTAATCCTCCAAGCCCACGCTCGAGGAAGTCAATCATCAGCATTTTTAAGTATATCGAGAATATAATAGTGTTATGGTGTTGCCTTTGTCTTTGCATGCGTCTGCTTGAATTCTTAAAATCTTAGGCCAACTTCGTCTATATGAATTGAGGCCATCTGTGGCGCAAGGCCACAGGCGTGTGGCTGTCGTCTGATTGTGGAGTCGATTCCCACTCGAAGAATTTTAATATTTGATATATTAATAGGCTTCCTCTGCCCTTCTGTAGATACATAGGGGATAAAGCATGAAGCTGAAAAAAACTTCTTGTATTTACCAATAATAACAATTATATCTTTTAATTTGCGATGGCAACACTATCTATTATTTGATTTTACTAATGGCAGCACTACTTTTCGTAAAATTTTGTAAATCAAATGAATTTAATTTCCTACTTTTAATAAGAAAGCACAACGCGACGTTGAGTTCTAGTACTCAACACGTTATGTTTCAGTTTGGCGTTACGTGGACGTGATACTCTACTCATATTCCAACTTAAACGACTCTCCAATTATATTTAAATAGCCTTAAAAAACATGTTACATTTTCACGACAATTATATTTAACGAAAGGGTTCCCGACTTCCTCCTGGACCCTTTATAACTTTTATACGTTTAACTGCTTGTATTTACCATACAATGACTTGAACTGATCTGATCATCGCTGTTTGTATCTTCAGAGGGCAGTGTAGACTAAAGACAATAAAAAAATATGTTTTTTTAATCCTACCCATTTCTCGAATATAGCAGAATATAGATTGTCCCATATGGAAGAGTTTGAATTAGAATGATAATATTTTAATAATTTTAATTTTTCCGATCTGAAAAACAAAGCTCGGCGTTAAGTTCCGCCACTCAACACACAACGTCTTGAAAATTGGGCGGAAAATGTGAAAAACAGTGTCTTAAGATAAAGTTCCCTCTGCCTATCTATATTAGTATTATTAGATACTACAAAGCCGATACTACGCACTGACACATGTGGGTGAACTGTAAACACGATAGATTGTGGATTCGATTCCCACTCAAGAAGATATTTTTAATATTTTCCAAAATTGTGTCATATCCAATATAGCCAAAGAAGCAACCAATATAGCCTTTACTCCCCTCGGTAACCAATAGTTCCTGAGGTTAGAGCGTTAATTAAACATGTCTGGTAGTCGCTGTCTTCCGTCTACAACGCCCTCAAGATGTATTGTTATCATTTGCATATGTTAACGCGTGTAAATTTTGTGGGTTGAGCCTGCATTGTCTACATACAGGGTGAGTCAACTTTGATGATATTTTTATCTCTCACTTGAAACTTTACAATAGATTATTATTGGATTTTTTTTGGTTTTCAATTTAGTAGCGATCTTGGTATAATTGGTGGGTTTTATTTTTAGCTTCACCCTGTATCACGCATATAACAGAGTGGGCAGAGGGAATTCAGTTTTAAGATACACCGCTCTCCACGCACCGTGTAATTTTCGAGACATTGCCTGTTGATGGTTGTTAAAGAAAATAATTATTCCCTTGAGTGGAAATAGAACACACAATCGTTGCGTTTACAGTCAGTCGCTGTACCACTACGCCACGACGACTTCATAAAGGGTATACTTTAATAGCATCCAATGAAGTGTCTTATTTTTAATGTAATGTACCAAATATACTATCACTTTTAAATTATAGGCTAGCGATCAGCCTAGTGACTTTTTATTATATTGTTTGTGACAAAGACAAGTTTGTTTCAATAACACACATTTACTATCTAGAGCAACGAGAGCAGGAAAATTTACTATTAAGACAATTCTTTAAGAAAATTGAGGCCAGTCGTGGCGCAGCGGCACGAGGTGTGACTGTAAAATCGACTGGTTGTGGGTTTGATCCTCACTCGAGGAGATGAAATATTTACTTAAATTTATATTTCCATTTCTTCGCTCTGGTGTCGAGGTTAAGCGCGGCGTTGAGTTCTGCCACTCAACACGCAATGCCTCCAGAATTCGTCAGAAAGTGGAGAACAGAGTGTCTTAACACTAGGTTCCCTCTGCCTACCCTACTGTATGCGGGATACAGCGTGAAGCTTTAAGAAATGTAATAAAATTATGAAAATTTACATACTTTAAATGTAAATATGCAAAAAAGACCATTGTGGCACAGTGAGACAGTGTTTGAGTTTAAACGGATGAATATTAATATTTTATTTATTTTGATTCACGCTATTAAAATGGGGTTGGCTAGACCTAGGCAGCTATAAAAAACGTAAAGCTGCTATTTTTTAATATAAACACTAATAATATCATTCAAAAGAATCGAACTTAGGACTACCATTTACTTCAACCAATCCCATAGGTATTACAATATCTTTAGTACTTACATCTAAAAAAAACCACAAGCTATAAGATTCCACAAAGGCTTCAATTATCGGCCATCGCGGCGATCACTTATTATAAAATTATTTCACTACATATATTCCACCGATTGTGATATTTCATGCTCCATACTATTAAAATCAAATTATCTGGGGTAGTGCAGACTTGAGACAAAGAAGTCGACACTATTTGTAGGTACTAATATTATAATATTTAAGAGTTTGTCTGAGTAAACGCGCTAATCTCTGGAATCATCATTTTGTTTTGAATTTTATCATTAAACTAGTGATCATCAATAGCTTTTTTAGATGAATAATAAATTTCCATTTTTGTATGTTCCTGTAGAAAATTCGCAAAATCTTCTTATGCTCTTTTATAAACTATGAAACGGGAGTGCCTTAATGGGAACAAAGTGTCTTAATAAAGGTTCCCCCTCCTCTTCTATATGCGGGATACAGATGCGTGACGATCTCTCATACTCTCTAATCTATCTATATTCCAAATTGCAACTCTCTAAATCCATATCCATACTTTAATCTGTGTGTTTTCTGTCAGACACCCTGTAAAAGAAGAGTTTATATATA